>BSBK01006888.1:2302500-2902500 GCA_027943335.1 Chamaecyparis obtusa | reverse complement strand
GCTTTAGTAGTGATGACTATTGAGAAGAACTAAAGCATAAACTTTGCATCCATCATCTCAAGTTCACGTTCCTGGATTGATACATTTAATGAAGTCTAGCATGATGTTCTAAGTAGATACATGATGATTTTCAGCAATGAATCATTGTTAAAGGATGTCGAATCCTTGAGTTACTAGGATATTATTCTAACCAGTCATTGACCAGCATTCACTATGGGGTCAACAAGAAAACATTTAACATTCCTTGAATGTCACATGGAAATACAAAAAGACTATTAAGTCCACTCGGTTAAGAGATTTTGTTGTAACAATGGTTAAATTGATACAGTAGTGATTTGATTCAAATTCAACAATTTTGCAAGTATTCTGATCTATGTTAAGCTCAAAATAACTCATCTGATCAATAATCAATTCACTTCATCATATCCTCCAACTTACTTCACTTGGTGTATATATCTCTGATGCTCGGTTATGCCTGCAGTTCAACTCGGTTATGTCTATAACCAATTTGATCAAGTATGCATGAAAAATGTATTCACACAAAATATTCTATAGTCCTTATTCATCTGACATAGTTCAACAATGAATCTCATGTCTCTTAAATAGACGTGTAAAATATTTTCATATCATCCATTAGATTTTTCCTCTTAATCTCCATCGTCCATTTTGCCACTTCAAGCTTCCTTGACAAATGTGTCAATAACATGTTTCATTCTCTTCCCTTCAATCATATCTAAATTTTGTCAGCCATGGATCTTATAACAAACTTCATCTCTTACCTTAGAATCATAAGCAATTTCTAGCTCATCAATTTCAGTCGACTGTTATAACATTTAATGTTTTTATCCATACTCAGTTAATACTGAATGCATCGGTGATAACTAACTCAGTTATTACTATCACTCGGTATACACAAGACTGACTCAGTGTATACAAAAATCTTCAATTACCAACCACATTAACTTGTTCAATTCTGATCTCTTCTTCATTAAATAATAATGCAACATGCTCAAGTCAACAACATAATACCATAGAATAACCAATATGTTACCCAATGTATACCTTATCCTTATCCTTATTTTTCATATCCATCTTGGCCTTATGCAGATATCTCTTTTCTTCACTATTTCTTCCTTCTACAAATATTTAGATGTTTGTAACTATCATAATAAGTATAGTCAAAACTAGTTGACATCAATGACAACATATTGATTGATTTAATCATCTTACATATCACTTTAATAGCTTGATGATCTCAAATCACTATCTCTTCAGTTCATCAAGTTATTTTAATCAGTTTTAGGTCATCAATCTCTCCATTTGGCATTGATGGCAACACAAACAATATGAAATATTCCATACCATACCAAACATTTGTTCTAAAACTATATAGATAAATGTTGTAGCTCGGTAAGCTCTCCCTAGCTTGATATTTAATATGTTTAATCACTACAACAACATTTCATGCAGACTCTCCCTGCGGATTTGATCTCCTTTAGTTTTCTGATTCTTTCTCTCCTTGTAGTAGATAGATGTTTCATTTAAATCTCTCTCCCAATATTTCATAAAAATCTCTCTCCCTTTGACAACAATGCCAAAATAAAATAAAAAGCTCTTTAGCAGCCAGGTAGTTCTCTGTTGTTTGGTCCATATGAAGTACCTTCATGTACTGATATACAATTCTCTATCCTAGCTTCTACAATCTTTCACAACCTTAGGAATCCTAAAGTGTGAGCTTTATGCATCAACATGAATGATTTTATGATAAAGTAAAGGTTGATGCAACCTCCTGATCACCTTAGTGACCGATAGATAGGGGATGGACCCCTAGTCTAGTCCTTAATTACTCAAAAGTTTCCTTTGGTAAGGGCTTGGTAAATATATTAGCAATTTGTTCTTTAGATTTCACAAACTCAAGTTTCACTTTCTTTTCTTGTACTTGTTCCCTCAAATAGTGATACTTAATAGATATGTGGTTTGTTTTTGAATGCATCACCAAATTCTTGGAAATGTTTATAGCACTTGTGTTGTCACAATATATAATAACTTGATCAGTGATCACCTCATTCATTCCTTCCAACAATTATTTTATCCATGCAATATTTGAACAATTAGCTACAGCAACAACATACTCCACTTCAGCAGTAGATTGAGAAATACATGCTTGTTTCTTACTTATCCATGTTACAAGTTTTTCTCCCAAAAAGAATGCTCCATCTATTTTACTCTTCTAGTAATCAATGTTTCCAACCCAATCTGCATCAGTGTAAACTCGTAGTTCAAAATTTCCTTCCTTTTTGTAACATAAACCATAATCTTTAGTTTTCTTCAAATATCTTAGAATCCTTTTAATAGTAGTTATAAGTGATTCCTTAGGATTAGTAGAAAATCTTTCTACAAAACCAACTGTGTGTGTTATATCTGGCCTACTATGTACCACATACATCATTTTTCCAATCATTGATCTAAATATTGTCTGATTTACCTCAGTTGATTCATCATCTTTTGTCAACTTACATCTTGTGACCATCAATGTACCTTACGGTTTTGAATCTTCCATGCCAAAAGTATTCAACACTTGATGTATTTTGATTGTGTTATGAAAATCCCATCATTTTTTTGTATAATCTGCAAACCTAGAAAGAATTTAATCTCTCCAAAATTTGACATTTCAAACTCTTTTCTCATTTCATCAGCAAAAGATTTGTAACTATTATCATGTCCCCCAAATATTATATCATCAAAAAAAATTTCAACAATCAGAATATTATCATCAGATTCTCCTTTCATGTACAAAGTGCTATTGTCACTTGTCCTCACAAAGCCAATGCTAATAAGATAAGCATGTAATCTTTCATACCATGCTCTCAGTGCTTGTTTCAGTCCATACAGTGCTTTATGCAATTTACATATCATGTTCTTTTGATTTGGATCAATAAAACCTTAAAGTTGTTTTATGTAGACCTCTTCCTCAAGAATTCCATTCAGAAATGCTAATTTCACATCCATTTGATATACTTTGAATCCTTTATGTGCAACATATGCAAGTAATATTCTAACTCCTTCAAGTCTTACTACTGGTGCAAAAATTTCACCATAGTCAATACCTTCTTCTTGGGCATATCCCTTACATACAAGTCTTGCTTTGTTTCTAGTTACTGCACCATTCTCATTCAAGTTGTTTATGAAAATCTACTTAGTACCAATTACATTTTTATCACTCAGTCTCGGTACCAATGTCCATGTTTTGTTTTTATCTATTTGTTCAATTTCTTCATTCATTGCCTTAATACATTCATCATTTTCAAGTGCATCTTTAACATTCTTAGGCTCAAATTCACAAACTAAACATGTGTTCTGTCTTAACTTACTTTGTGTCATCATGCCAGCTTGCTTGTCTCCAATAATCTGATTTTATGGATGGTGTCTTCTAACAAATCTTACCAGTACTTGCTCTCTTCTTTGATCATCATTCAGTTCAGGTTCATTTTCTTCCTTGAAAACATCTTCCTGGTTCTCGGTTAATCTCGGTAGCATTTTCCTGTCGCTTGGTAGACTCAGCCTGTGGCTTGGGTAGATAGTCTAGATGCTCAATATATGTAAACCTACCATAGTCTTCTGGTTCCTTCCTACTTTCTTCATCATTCTCCTCAAAAAACTCATCAACTTTCACATTAACACTTTCAATCATTTTATTAGTAGCCTTGTTCAAACATTTGTATGCTTTTCTCTTAGTAGAATATCCTAGAAATATTCCTTCATCACCTTTAGAATCAAATTTACCATTTCTATCATCTTTCAGAATGTAACATCTGCTTCTAAAATTTTTGAAATAACTTACATTTGGTGTGTAGCCAAACCATAGCTCATAAGGTGTCTTATTTGTATCTTTCTTTAGTTGAACTTGGTTCAAGGTGTATACAAAAGTGCTAACAACTTCTCTCCAGTACATTTGTGCAACATCTTTCTCAATCATCAGTGTTCTAGCACAATCAACTATAGATCGATTCCTTCTTTTTGCAATACCATCTTGTTGTGGTGTCCTTGGTGTAGAAACCTATCTTTTAATTCCATGCTCATTACAAAAATTAGTGAATTCATCAGAAATAAAATCACCTCCTCTATCATATCTTAAGCATTTTAAATCTTTCTCGGTTTCCTTTTCAACTTTATCTTTATACCACTTAAATAATTTGAAAGCTTTAGATTTCTCTTTCAAAAGCATAACTATCATCATCCTAGAGTAGTAATCAAAAAATAAAATGAAATATTTGTCACCATAATAACTTTGAGTTCTCATATGACCACATAAGTTGGTATGTACCAACTCCAAAATACCTTTAGAAGAATATTTTTTTCTTTTAAAACTAGATTTAGTCATTTTCCCTTTCTGACATTGATTGCACATGACATGGTTAGGTTTGGTTAGACTCGATAAACCTCTAAATTTTCTCTTCTTACTGATCTTAACCATGTTATCAAAATTCACATGACACAGTCTCTTATGCCACAACCACACATCTTCATTTCTAGCCAACAAACAAGAAGTTTCAACATTGTCAAGATAAAATAGATTACCTTTGGATTGTTCACTAGTACTGACCAAATTTTTGGTTTCATCATTGATCTTCACCTTTCTACTTTGAAATGTAACTCAGTGGCCTGAATTATTCAATTGTGATACACTCAATAGATTATAGTTAAGTCCTTTCACCCAATATGCATTCTCACATCTAATCTTATTGTTCAACAAGATAGATCCTTTTCCTTTCACTAGACAAGGTGCATCATTTCCCATTTTAACAGATCCTCCATTATAGTGTTCAAGTTATTCAAATGTATCCTCATCACTAGTCATATGATGTGTACAACCACTATCCATAATCCATGTATCATTCTTGATAACTTTAGATATAAGTGTTGTTTCTACATACCTTTCTTCTTCTTTAGAATCATCTTTCATTGCTACAAATACCACCTCAACATCTTCATTAGTGTCAGTGTCATTATTATTATCATCATCTCCAATAAGGTAACATTTGTTCTTTCCTTTATATTTTTAGTCTCGATTATTTCTTCTATCATAGTGTTGGTTTCCCTTGCGATCTCAGTTATCTCTTCTACCAAACTTTCCATCACCAGATCGGTCATTGTCTTTATCTTCATCTTTCCTGTTAGGACATCTAGCAAAAAAATGGCCAATCTCTTTACACTTAAAACATGCTAAAGGTAACTTTCCTCTATACCTTCCTTTACCTTTCTGAATTCTCCTAGTCATAAGTGCTTCAAGCTTGTCAAGCTCATCTTCACTGTCATTGCTACTTTTATTTCTTATGTTATGTTTACTGTTGGACTTAACAATCTTTAAGGATGACATAAATGCAGACTCAAAACTTAGTACAATACTGTTATCATAGTTATTCAACTCAAAAGTAGTTAACTTACCAATTATACTATCAAGTGTAAGAACGTTGTTCGGTGCAGATCTCATTTCATGAATAGCATAGATTCTAGTAGCATAAATAGGCATCAAGGTTCTCAGTATTTTACTCACAACAGTGTCTTCATCAATAACACCTCCTGCTCCTCAAATAGAATTGACCACTTCCTTGATTTGATTAGAGTATTGTGTGATGTTCTCACCTTCTTTCATCTTCATATCATAAAATCAACCTCTAAGGCTTTCAACTCTGGCCCTCAGTACATTTATATCTCCTCCATGAACTAGAGCAAGTTTGTCCCACATTTATTTTTCTATAGTGCATGCTTTGACATCTTTAAATTCTGCATCAGATAGGGTAGCAACTATCTCTATCATTGTTATATTGTGTTCATGTCTATCTTTCAGCTGATCAACTGTCAAAGGTCTAATAGTCGGTTGTATGTAGCCATTGTCTAGGAGTTGAAGAGAAGATTCTCCAATTCTGGATATGTACAACCTCATCCTTCTTTGCCACATTGAAAAGTTATCTTTGTTCAACTTAGGCACTTCCCGTTTATACATCTTGTGATCTTTTGCTCAAGTCCTTGAAACTTTCCTCCAAGAAACCAATATGATCTAATACCAATTGTTATATAAATGAGAGGAGGGAGGGGTGAATTAGTTAAATCAATTATCCTATAGTTCCAAACTCTTAGATGTACCTTTTCAAACTTTTTCACCAAATCAAAACAACTCGACAAGATAAGATAACTATCTTTTTGTTCATTTACCAAATACTAATAATTTCCAAAACCATCTTTACCAATTAATCAAACATGAAATATGTAAAGAAGGATAGAAAAAAAATCATAACAAATAACACATAACACAAAGATTTAACATGGAAACCCTGCTAAGGGAAAAACCACTTGGGACCGGTAACCCAAAATATTTCACTCTTATGAAGTGAGCTCGGTTAGGAGCCAACCTTGTTAAAGGTTACAATGCACATTGTAAGGTGTGACTTGTTGGAAATTTGGCTGAGTTGGTTACATAGATGTTGTCATTATGGAAACATATGATCTACATGAAGATTTCACAGGTTAGAGAGCTAGTATGTCAGAGTGCAATGCGAAATTATCTAAGTATGAGACAGTGTTTTTACCAGTGAACCTAGAGATAGTTTTTGTTTGTGATGTTTATTGGAGTAAGTTCAGTGCTTGCACACTTGAACATAGACTCTATGATGAATATTGAAGACTCATCTTAGAGCGTAAGTCAGTACGACATGTACAGAAGAAGTTATGACAATTTTTCTAAAGACAGTGTCAATCCGACAGGACATAATATGAAGACAGAATTGGTAAAGAGTTAAGGGATTATTTTGTTTATCAAAATAATGACTTAAAAATATAAAGGGACAACATCATAGATGTTAACCCTTGGATAGAGTTATTTTTTAATATGATAGCCAACTGGAAAGTTATTAATCCTAATAACTTGTATAAATGTAATTGTAAATTGTAAGAAGGATATGAATGATGAGGGAACAAATGTATGTAATAGTGATAGTGAAAGAGAAGCAAAAATATATTGATGCAAGCAGTATAAGGTTATGTACCTTGACCTAATTTTTTAATCAGTAAATATTGTACATTACTTGTTTGGGCAGTGGGCTCATCTGGTAATCACATTTTGTACTGCCAACTCCTAATAGGGTTGAGGCTTCTAACAAGGCCTATAGTCCCTTAATCAAGACTGAGACACTATATGCATGTAATAGACTCCTAACAAGGTCAACATCCTTAACATGATACTTTTGATTAGTGGATCTTTGTGGGTACCATCCCCACCGAGGTTTTCCCTTGGCTAGGGTTTCCTCGAGAATAAATAAATTGTTATGAGTTCTTTAGTTTTATTGCTATGCATGTTGTTTAGCTTCTTATGTTATGCATGTGTAAAGATAATCTGTTATATCCATAATTGGGCAAAAGATAAAATTTTTAGAATACTGACTCACCCCCCCCTCAGTATTCCCTATTTCTAACATGACCTGGTTAGAGGATTTATCACTAACAGTTAACTCTTGACCAACATTCACTATGGGGTCAATAAGAAAACATTTAACATTCATTGAATGTCATATGGAAATACAAAAAGACTATTAAGTCCACTCGGTTAAGATATTTTGCTGTAACAATGGTTAAACTAGTACAATAGCGATCTGATTCAAATACAACTCAATTTTGCAAGTATTTAGATCTATGTTAAGCTCAAAATAACTCATCTGATCAATAATCAATTCACTTCATCATATCCTCCAACTTACTTCACTCGGTTTATATATCTCTAACACTCGGTTATGCATGTAGTTTAGCTTGGTTCTATCTGTAACCAATTTGATTAGGTATGCATGAAAAATGTCTTCACGTGAAATATTTTGTAGTCCTTATTCATCTGGCATAGTTCAACAATGAATCTCATGTCTCTTAAATAGATGTGTAAACCATTTTCACATCATCCATTAGATTTTTCCTCTTAATCTCCATCGTCCATTTTGCCACTTCAAGCTTCCTTGGTAGATGTGTCAATACCACATTTCATTCTCTTCCATTTGATCATATCTGAATTTTGTCAGTTATGGATCTTATAACAAACTTCATCTCTTACCTCAGAATCATAAGCAATTTCCAGCTTATCAATTTCAATCGGATGTTATAACATTTAATATTTTCATCCATACTTGGTAATTATTGAATGCGACAGTGATAACTAACTCAGTTATTTCTATCACTTGGTATACACAAGACTGACTTGGTGTATACATACATCTTCAATGACCAGCCACATTAACTTGTTCAATTATGATCTCTTCTTCATAATGAAATAATGCAACATGCTCAAGTCAACAACATAAAGCCACAGACTCACCAATAAGTTATCCAATGTATACCTTATCCTTATCTGTCATATCCATCTTGTCCTTATGTAGATATCTCTTTTCTTCACTATTTCTTCCTTCTACAGATGTTCAAATGTTTGTAACTATCATGATAAGTATAGTCAAAACTAGTTGACATCAATGACAATATATTGACTGATTTAATCATCTTACATATCACTTTAATAACTTAGTGATCTCAAATCACTGTCTCTTCAGTTCATCAAGTTATTCAATTAGTTGTATGTCATCATAAAGTATGCTCAAGTGAGACCTTGTAGTGCATTCCAACTTAAGGAATTGGCCTAGTTCAATCTAGAGTTAGTTGGATTATTTTAATTGGCTTAAGTGAATTTTCATTTAGTCTTTTATATTTGGACCAAAAGTACCATATAATGAAGAAATAGACTTCATTTTGATACTTAGTCAATTTTTGGAGAGAAAAAGTGCTCAAACCCTCTAGTGAGCATTTGAGATATTTTCTTATTAGGAGAGTTTGACCTGATGGATTTTTGTGGGTAGTGGCTTGTTGGATTCAAGTTGTGATTGCTCCACTTCATATGGAGGCTTTTCCAATTTCATGGATTATTTTATTTATTCTCTCCATTTTAGTGTTTTTACCATGTGGTGAGGTAGGGCTTCCTGAAACTTTCAGTTTATCTCATTATTTGAATTGAAGTTAATTAATACTATTTTGTGGGTTGAGAATTAATATTATCTCACATTTTCATTATGTTAATTTGCCTGGTTGGACTTGTAGGAATTAAATTTTAAATTAATTGGTAAAAGTAAGGTTATGCTACCCAAATTTTCTTGGTTGACTGGAACATGAATTTTAATGATTCCTTGTGTTGTTGGGCATGTTTAGAGTCAAATGGTATTCTTGAAATTTTTATTTTCAAATTTCAAATTTTGAAGCTTTTCTCATGGCTTCAATGGCTATTTTGGCCATAAACCTAGTTATAGTTGTAGTTGGGATTTTTTGATAGCTATAATCTCATCATTTTAACAATCGATTAGTTTTTGGAATAATGACTGTGTTAGAAAGGAAAGACCACTAAGATAACTGAGAGGGGGGGGGGGGGGGGGTTGAATCAGTTATCTGATATTTAAACCATTTATCATCATTAACTTCAATATCAATTTCAACAGCTTTAAAACATATAATTAATGCAGTAACCAACCATAGAAAGATAACCATACAAAATGACACAATAACACAAGATATGTTAACTAGGGAACCTCTTGATCAAAGAGTAAACCCCGGTGGGAATGATGCCCACAAAATGATGCACTAATATGAAAGTTCCTTGTTAGAGGATGGACCCTGTTAGGAGTCTTATGAAACACATTTAGTACATATGAATCTCTGTTAGGACATTTTGAATCCCTGTTAAAAGATTCTAACCCTGTTAGGAGTTATGGAAGACAAAAGGACCCACTGCCCAAACAGCTTCAAGGCAAGATCTTTGAACTCACTGTCCAAAAGATCTTAGGATTATTCAATAGAATAATATGAAATATGTTACCTCCTTCACACTATGCCAAAACTACACTCTTTTCTACACAAGATCACAAATTCAAATCTCTGTACTTCGCAAGTCTTCCTTCATTACTAAATTAGCTCTTTTCTTCACATCATGCATACATTCGCATCACAAATTTCATAATTTCATATCACAACTCTTAAAATCCTCATACATAACAAGGAAAACATTCCTTCCTTTATACCACACTCAAATAATTACAAATGAGTCGACATGCAAATACAAAATAATAATTTCAACACGCTACATCAAAATTACATAAAACTGTCAGCTTCTAGATAAAATAACTTTCCAATCGTGTGACCTTGAAGTTTGTGTTGTGAACCATGTCACCACCAATGAGTCTCAAACTTCCCTTTAACTAAATAGAATCATATTCCATCCCGATTAGGAGATATCCTCTGATTACCAAAAATCGCTACACAGGAAAAATGCCAAAATACTGCTTCCACCAAAATGCTTATAACTTTCATGAATAAATGAATTTCTCTTTGTGCTCTTAACCATAGGATAATAACACACCAAAGAACATACCATAAATTGTGCATAACTCAATCTACAATATAACATTTGTGCAAAACAAAACTGTGCCTGCTTCTCTGCTAAAACTCTAGAATAACACTGTGTTGACATCAATGACGATCATAGTCATGAATGCAAAAACCACTACTATAGAATGACTATCAAAGGCTTCAACATTCATTCCTAACAATCTCCCCCATTGGCATTGATGGCAACATAGATGAAAAACATCCAATGTTCAAAAAATCCAATCACTGCTGCTCAACTGCACTGCTACTCATTATCAATCAAATCTTGCTTCATTATCCTATTCAATCTCTTCAATAAATGTAGTTCCTTAATTTTTTTCATGATTATTTCCCCCATTAACATCAATGATAGAAATTCTATCACTATGTCAAACAATAGCTCAATGTCAAAAGACACTATTCAAAAAATACATTCACAAGAGTCCTTAATGACTCAGCTCAGATACACATACTCCCCCATAGAGGAAGTACCAACATCCAATCCAGAAAATAGATAGGGCCATAGACCACTAGATGAATGCAACCAACTGCATCATTACTCAAAAGTAGGTTGGGGCATAACCCCAAGCATACCTCTCAGATACTCAAATGTATCCTTAGGCAATGCTTAGTAAATATATCTGCTATCTGCTCCTTTGTGCTTATGTACTCTAGTCTGAATTCTTTTTCTACAACTTTCTCTCTTACAACATGATACTTGATCTCTATATGCTTTGTTTTAGAATGTAAAATCAGATTCTTAGACATACTAACTGTACTTGTATTGTCACAATATATGACAATAGGCTCATCAAACTTGATTCCAATGTCCATCAATATCTACTTCATCCAAATTATTTGATTACAATTTTTTGCTACTGCAACATATTCTGCTTCTGCTGTACTCTGTGAGATACAATTCTACTTTTTTCTCAACCAAGAAACTAATCTTCCTCCAAGAAAAAAGGCTCCACCACTGGTGCTTTTCTTGTCATCAACGCTGCCTCCCCAATCAGCATCAGTATATGCACATAGGGTAAAATCATCAGAATTTTCATACTACAGTCCATACTCCATTGTTCCTGTAAGATATCTCAATATCTTTTTTACTGCTACATAATGTGATTCTCTAGGTTCAGCTTGAAATCTTACTACCAGCCCAACTGAATGTTGTATATCTGGTCTAGTGTGTGTCAAGTACTGCAATCCACCAATCATAGATTTGTATTTCTTTTGCTCAACTTTTGGTGTTTCATCTTTACTAGATAGTTTATGTCCTGTAACCATAGGTGTTCCAACTGGTTTGCAATTCTCCATACCGAATATTTTCAATAAATCATTCAAGTACTTAGTCTGACTTATAAAGATACCATCTTTGTTTTGTGTTATTTGTAATCCCAAAAAGTATTTCATTTCTCCAATCATACTCATTTCAAATTCTATCTTCATTTCATTAGCAAACTTGTCACTAGCTTCATCTTCTCCTCCAAAAATAATGTCATCAACAAAAATAACCAAAATTAACAATCCATTCTTAATTTATTTTGTGTATAAGTTGCTATCAGCTATTCCTTTTGTAAATCCCAATTTTAACAAATACTTATCTAATCTATCATACCAAGTTCTAGGTGCTTGCTTTAGTCCATACAATGCTTTCTTTAGTTTACATACCATGTCTCCTTCTTGAGTCAAAGGAAAACCTTTAGGCTGCTCAATGTAGACTTCTTCTTCTAATTCACCATTTAGAAATACTGACTTCACATCCATCTGATACACTTTGAATTTCTTAAATGCTGCATAAGCCAAAAATATTCTTATCGCTTCAAGTCTTGCCACAGGGGCAAAAGTCTCTTCATCGTCAATTCCTTCTTGCTATGAGTATCCCTTACATACTAATCTTGCTTTGTTTCTAATTACTTCTCCTTGTTCATTCATCTTGTTCCTGTATACCCATTTAGTTCCAATCACATTTTTGTCTTTAGGTCTAGGGACCAATTCTCATGTCTTGTTCTTTTCAATCTGATCCAATTCTTCTTTCATAGCTTTAATCCAATGTTCATCTTCACAAGCTTCATTAGTAGATTTAGGTTCAATTTGAGAAATCAAACATAAATGTACCTTCTTTCTAGTCATAACTCCTCTATCCAAACTTCCAATGACTTGCTCAACAGGATGATGTCTTGATATATACCTGTTAGGTGTCATAGTCATTGATCTTTCTTCAACTGTAGATTCTTCTCTATTTTCTTCAGCATGACTTTCATTCAACAATTCACTGTCAGTCTCATAAAATTGTTCAGTAGTTTCAATGTTAGGCTGTGGGTTAGTTCCTTCATCAGATTCATAATCAAGCATTCTTTCCTGAATTTTAAACTTCTCATCAACTTTTACATTTGCACTTTCAACAATAGTTTTAGTTCTCTTATTGTAACATCTATATGCTTTGCTTTTCAAAGAATATCCAAGAAAAATTCCGTCATCGCTTCTAGGATCAAACTTTCCTATATCATCATCTCTCTTAATATAACATTTGCTTCCAAAAATTCTAAAATACTTAACTAAGGGTGCATGTCCAAACCACAATTCATAAGGTGTCTTGTCTGTGTCTACTTTGATTTGCACTCTATTCATTGTATATACTATTATATTCACTGCTTCTCTCCAAAATGTCTTTGCCAAGTCACCTTCAAATAACATAGCTCTAGCTGCTTCAGTCACTGATCTATTTCTTCTTTCTGCAATACCATTTTGTTCAGGTGTTCTAGGGGCTAATAACTGTCTCTTAATACCATTTGCTTCACAAAAAGTGTTAAACTTTTTAGATGTAAATTCTCCACCTCTATCAGATCTCAAACATTTAATCCTCATTCCTGATTCATTCTCTACTTTATTCTTCATGACCTTAAACTTATCAAATGCTTCAGATTTTTCTTTAAAAAATGCAATCCACATCATTCTTGTAAAATCATCAACAAGAATCATAAAATACCTTTCTCCATAGAATCCTCTAGTCCTAGTAGGACCGCTCAAGTCTGTATGAACAATCTCCAACTTCTCTGTAGATGTGAACTTCTTGCTAGGAAATGAACTCCTTTTCCACTTAGCCATCACACATTCCTTGAAAATCATGTTAGTAGGCTTCATGATCTTAGGTAAGTCTCTTACTGCAAGTGTAGAACTCACTTTCACAATATTATCAAAGTTTATATGACAAAATATTCTATGCCATAACCAACTGTCATCAATCTTAGTCATCAAGCACATCATCTCAATAGGGTTCAACTGAAATACATTACCTCTGGTTCTAGATCCAGTTCCAATTAGATTTTCATCTTTATCTTTAATCACACAAGTTTTCTCAGTAAACCAAACTTGATATCCTTTATCCACTAACTGTCCAACACTTAAAAGATTATGTTTCAATCCTTCAACAAAGTAAACATCATCAGTATTAGTCTTTCCATCAAGAGTAATAGATCCTATACCTTTAATCAAACAAGGTGCATTGTTACCAACTCTAACAACTCCTCCATCATAATTGTTAAACTTTATGAACTTTCCTTTATCACCAATCATATGATGTGAACAACCACTATCTATAATCCAATCATCTTTTTTTTCAACTTGAGAAACTAAGGCTTTTTCTTCTTTAATATCAGATTCAGAATTTTCTTCCTTAATTGCTACAAATCCTATGTCATCAAAGTTATCATTATCACTGTCACTCAAATGTCTTTCAATTCCTGCTTCAATTTCTTCATCATTTGCATAATAACATTCTTTAGATCTTCTAGGCTTAAAATTGTTTCTATACTTCTTAACTCTCTTAGGACACTTAGATGCAAAATGACCATATTCTTGACATGTCCAACATTTAAAGATTTTCTTACCATCTGGTTCTCCTTTCACAAGCAAGGGAATACCTTCTTCAATCTTCTTGTCTTCATCAGATTTGGATCTGCTACTACTGGCATAATCTCCATTCACATTTGTACTTCTAGACAAAGTAGGTCTGATGCTAAGAGCACTGAATGCTGTCTCCACTCTAGGTAGTTCTCCTAATAATCTCAGATTCATCTCTGCTACTTCCAATCTTCCAAGAAGAGTCTCTCTTGAAAAGTTTGGTGTACAAGGTATCACTTGTTCAATCATTTGTGTAGTCTGCCTGAATACCGGTGTCAATGTTCTCAAAATCTTCCATATTACTTCATTCTCTATCTTTTCACCTCCACAAGACTTTATTCCTACAACAATTTCTGACATCCTACCAATATAGCTTCTAATAGATTCATCTTCCATCATTCTTATGTCTTCAAATGCACAAATCCAATTTTGTAACCTAGCTTTCTTTGCATGTTCATCACCTTCAAAAGTAGAATGTAAAGCTTTCCAAATATCATGAGATTTAGTTAAACCTTTTACCTGACTGTATTCATTCTATGGAAGTGCTGATAAAAGTGCTTCTCTTGCAAGTATGTTACACATAAATAAATCTACCTCATCTTTAGAACTTGTCTCAAGATTGTCTTCTTCAATTATAGTCCTTTCATTCTTTGTGATCAACTAATAACCTGGTCCTAAACACAAGAGACGTGTCTTTATCTTTTCTTTCCAGCTATCAAAATTTACTGCATCAAACTTAGGGCTTTCTTTCCTGAAATTTTCCATAGATCTCCTTAAGTTGTTAAACTTCTCTTTCAAGGACCTGCTTCTCTGATACCAATTGTTAGAAAGGAAAGACCACCAAGATAACTGAGAGGGGGGGGGGTGAATCAATTATCTGATATTTAAACCATTTATCATCATTAAATTCAATATCAACTTCAACAACTTTAAACCATATAATTAATGTAGTAACCAACCATAGAAAGATAACCATACATAATGACACAATAACACAAGATATGTTAACTAGGGAACCTCTTGATCAAAGAGTAAACCCCGGTGGGAATGATGCCCACAAAATGATGCACTAATATGAAAGTTCCTTGTTAGAGGATGGACCCTATTAGGAGTCTTATGAAATATATTTAGTACATATGAATCTCTATTAGGAGATTTTGAATCCCTGTTAAAAGATTCTAACCCTGTTAGGAGTTATGGAAGATAGAAGGACCCACTGCCCAAACAGCTTCAAGGCAAGATCTCTGAACTCACTGTCCAACAGATCTTAGGATTATTCAATAGAATAATATGAAATATGTTACCTCCTTCACACTATGCCAAAACCACACTCTTTGCTACACAAGATCACAAATTCAGATCTCTGTACTTCGCAAGTCTTCCTTCATTACTGAATTAGCTCTTTTCTTCACATCATGCATACATTCGCATCACAACTTTCATAATTTCATATCACAACTCTTAAAATACTCATACATAACAAGGAAAACATTCCTTCCTTTATACCACACTCAAATAATTACAAATGAGTCGGCATGCAAATACAAAATAATAATTTCAACATGCTACATCAAAATTACATAAAACTGTCGGCTTCCAGATAAAATAACTTTCCAATCATGTGACCTCAAAGTTTGTGCTATGAACCACATCACCACCAATGAGTCTCAAACTTCCCTTTAACTGCATAGAATTAGATTCCATCCCGATTAGGAGATATCCTCCGATTACCAAAAACTGCTACACAGGAAAACTGCCAGAATACTGCTTCCACCAAAATGCTTATAACTTTCATGAATAAATGAATTTCTCTTTGTGCTCTTAACCATAGGCTAATAACACACCAAAGAACATACCATCAAACGTGCATAACTCAATCTATAATATAACAAGTGCGCAAAACAAAACTATGCCTGCTTCTCTGCTAAAACTCCAGAATAACACTGTGTTGACATCAATGACAATCATAGTCATGAATGCAACAACCATTGCTACAGAATGACTTCCAAAGGCTTCAGCATTCATTCCTAATAGAATGTATCATATGGGACTTTAATCCTAAGAGGATTCATGACCATTTTCTTAGTTTTTGAGCCATGTGAGCATCCACTTAGGCTTAAGCTTTCAACTTTGATTTTATGGTTGTCCCTTTCTTTGAAAATCTTGCAATCTTGATTTTATTTTCTTTTTTGGATTTTGGGCATGTGAGAACTGATGGGTTATTTTAGAATTATGAGATTTAACTTTTGATTTTTGGATTTTTTATGGGCACCTCGATTTGTGTGCTCTCTAGTTTTAGACTATCACCATGTTGGCGTGTTTTGGTTATTGGCCTTGGTTCTACTGCATATTTGTGGCAGGATTGTGTAGTTGAAATGAATAGAGGGTGTTCTAGTTAACTAATACTGTGATCCAAACTCCCACTTTTATTGTTGATTTTATGGTTATGGGCCAAGCTGGTTGACAACCATAAAATGGGGCTTTTGAGTATTTTGAGTATTTTATTTATTCTTATAGAAAGATGTATGTTAGATCATATAGGGATCCACACTCTTGGCATTATGGCCAATTGAGTTGGTATTATGCATCCACATTGAATGCGCTTGATTTTATGCCTTGATGAATTTGGAGTTGATTTTCCTCCATGGTTTTTCTTGAGATTTACTTGATTGATGAGTTGTTAGTCACATCCTTGGTGTATACCAAGTGGATGATTCTTTTTATCTTTTTCCTCAGTATAAACTGAGTGGCCAAGTTGTGGTTTATCATATTCTTGGTGTAGACCAAGTAGATGGTGTATGTTTTATGCTCATGTCCTTAGTGAAGACCAAGTAGACAAGATGTGGTTTATTATGTTCTTGGTGTAGATCAAGTGGAAAAACCATTTTATTTATGTCCTCAATGTAGAATAAGTATACAGGATTCTTGTATTAGTCTCCTTATTTTTATGTTGATCCATAAAACTAGATGTGTTGAGTAGTCATGGGGAGTAGCTCTTATGTGGATCCCAGCCCGAAAGTGGCCGCATAGGCTGCATCAAAGAGTTTTTATTAAAAAATGAATCTCTATTAAATATTTGGATGTTATGAGTGACCCATGTGGGTGGTAGATAGTACGTTCACCCCAAACTTTAATATTGTCTGGTGTAGGTGGTGATATTCCCTATGGTTGGTAATCTCACATCTAGGTCCAGTAGTTGTGAGTCATGAGGTCTTCATTGAAGGGGAAATACAATATCATGTGTGCTCATATTGGGGGGTTTATTATGGTAAAAAAAGGGGGCAATATATTTCCTAAATAGGGGGGAGAGGTTTTTTTTGGGGCCAGGTAGTGGGGGTTTATATAGGAAAATGAGTTTGGGGGTACTGGAGGGGGTGACAAAAAAGGAGTTTGGGGCAATATTTTTTAAAATAAGGGGGATTCTTTAGTATGCCATGAATGCACATGCTATGGTTTAGGTTCACTAAGTGAATCCCCCATGCTATGAGTAGAACCCTGGTGTATTGTGATTGTGATTACATTGGCATTGCATTATGGATGTTTATCTACATATAGAGTGTTGTCCATGATTTACTTATGTATCTACATTTATTCAAATGTATTGGGATTATTGTATCGTCCCCTTATTCTTGCACTTGTATGGCATGAGTGTTATCCTACTTCTTGTATGTAAATTATGTGTGTTTGGGCTATGTAACTATCTCTACCAACATGATGGAGTTGGCTTGAAGGTTCCACATGGTAGGGTGGCATTGCACTTTACCACTATTGGGGAAATGGTGTATAGGTGATAGGCTTCTTCCAAAGATAGAGATGATAATGATGTACTCATTATTTCCCTTTGATCACATTCTTTTAGTGATTCTATACAATGTTTTGAGATGCTTAATAGATTAGTTTTGTTTGAGTGATTTACATGTATATCATGTTATATTGAGAATATTAGATCTATTTCATTATTTATTATTTACATCAAGTGATTATGGTCTTGATAGTGTAGCTAGTTATTTATCATCCATACATTGGTGTCATCTTGGATTTTTTATACTTATTATTTTCTTGTTTAGTATAAATTTTCAAATAAGTGATTGCACTTGAACCAATGCCTGTGCTAATAAGCATTTACGCTATGGCTCAACATTTCTGACCCACTCATCTAAAACTTTTTTCTCATAATTTTACTAGTTAGATTGACTTCTGCACATATTAGACTGACACCTGCGTGGATCAACATCTCCGTCTGCCTTTGGTGTCTAGACCCAACTTGGTTATCTAGTCAAAATTGAAGGCTGTGTGACTTGCTTATGTTTTTGAGATGGTTCTATATTTGTTCTTTGTTTCTTTATGGATGGTTAAAATGTAATTAAATTCTATGCGTAATCATCTAGGAATATTTACCTTGGGTTTAAAATGAATCTCTATTATATGGATTGCAATGATGGATTAGTATCCTCTTTGTTTAGCTATGGGTTAGCCTCTTTTGATTCATGGAAATTGTCTGGATCCTTGTAGGGAAGTCTTGATAACATGTGTACTCCATTTTGAGTATGCTATTGGGTTGTCATGGAACCCTTGGAAGTACTAGTTATTATTCCATTAGTGTATGATCATATGAAAATTATGGTTTTTTTCCTTGTATGTATTTATCTTTCTTATGCATATTATTATTTAATTCACTTATGTAATGGTGTTTATTTTATGTTCAATTTTTTTTTTGTTAAGTGCATATTTGACCCTTTATTTTGAGGGTTCCTTAGTGACAAATTATAACCTAAATCTTAGAGGGATCAATAGAAATACCTTCTCCCAAGATCACATGCCCTAAATACTTCACCTTATTCTTAAAGAACTCACACTTATCCAAGCTCGTATATAACTAATTGTCTTAAAGACACTCCAAAAATAGTCACAAATACTCCTCATGCTCCTCCATAGTCCTTATAGACAATGAAAAAACAATCCAGGTAAGAGAGAAACACACCTTTCATCGAGCTCATAACAATTGATGGTGTATTAGTTAAATAAAATGGAACTATTGTAAACTCATAGTGACTATAACAGGTGTGAAAGGTTGTTTGATGAATATTTGCCTCATTAATAGGAAGCTTGTGATATCTTAACTTGAGTTCAATTTTGGATAATACCTTATCTCCCTTCATCTAATATACTATATCACCGATCCTTGGTAATGGATATTTGTTCTTAATAGTAAACCATTTCAACTTACCTTAGTCTATGCATAAGTCAAGGGATACATCCTTATTTTTCACAAAGATAGTAGGTTCTACCCATGGAGAAATGATTGGTTAGATAAAACCTTTTGATAATAGGTCCTATAACTAAATATGAAGTTCACTCAACTCCTATGTCATCATTTGGTATGACACTTTAGAAATGGGCTCTTCTCCAGGAACAAGATCCATGCGAATATTAATATAAAAATTAGGTGATATACCCAAGATCTCACTAAGAAACACATCATCATACTCTCAAAGAAGGGAATGAGTATCAAGAGAGATATTCTGACTCTCACCCTTATCCAAATAATTAATTAACATTACAAAAATTTGACATCCATGTCGCGTATACTTCTTAAACTACATCATGGAAATCATACACAAGGAAATATGCATCTAAATACCTACAATCTCCACATCCACACCAAATTCATCCACACACTAAACTATCTTACATTGAAAATCAATATTGGATCTATGAGCCTTCAACCAATCCATTCCCAATACTACTCCATAAGACCCCAAAGGAATGATGCAAAAATGAACAATGGTCAAGAAGTTACCAAGACCTAAAAAATAACCATAGACACAAAAATCTACAACCACTTTGGATCTTGAAGCCAACTCAAATTTCCACCTAACATCCTGATTTTCCACTGCCAACCCACAACTTTCCATAAGGGACGGAAAATAAAATAATCAGTAGTGCTAGAGTAAAATGAAATAGATATAGGAATATCACCTAAAACACTTGAAGAATTAACCATTATGCCTTAATGCTTGATATTTCAATATTCAACAACTAAAAACACCTTATGGGATCCACCTACATCATCCACTGTTGGTTTAGAAGTTTCCTTTCTTTCTCTATAATCCTATACTAATTTTTGAGAAAAACTAGTTTCAATGTGATCTAGTTAACCATAAGAATAACAATCTCCTCTTTTATAGAACCTCTCCCTACTAAAGTTACACAAGAATACTAGAAATTGCCTCTATTAAAACTCTATTGAGTTGTCTGAGTAGGTTGTCTATTTTTATGGTGCTTGTTATGATGCTAGTTGAAATACTTCACATAATCAAAACCATAAATATTCTAAGAATTATTTCCCTTACCATTCTAAAACTTCCTATTCTGATGATTCTGACCACCCTTGGAGGATGAAGGGTGATTCCTAGAATATCCTACTCCCTAAGATTGATTAACTCTAACACTTGATCTATAAAAAGGAGCACTCCAAATATACACACCTATATAACCACCAACTTCTATAGCCAAATTATCATCAACCAAGGTAGATTTTTCCTAATGTAGCCATTGATCCCTCTAACAAAATGTTGGACCAACATGGCCTCATCATCCCTAATTCTAGCATACTTCTTAAACTTGTAAAATTGGTGCTCATATTTCTCAACTATTATGGATTTCTAATGCAAATCATGGAATTTAACTTATCATCTTCGCCTCCAATGATCAGGGAAAAAATAAAAACTCTCAAGAAATAGCTCCCAAGAAATAGTGGATATATATAAGTTGAGTTTCTACTCCTCCAATTGCCACCATGTATAATAAAATGCTCAAAGATGCATAATGGCACACATAGACTTGGTATTTATACCATAAGAGTGTATAAAAAAAAAATTGTCCAAGTTGATGAGCCAAATCTATGTCATTGACCACTACTAGATCCATCAAAGATATGAGGATGTGACCTCAGGAAATTCTCATATGTTTTCTAGAATATCCTCCTCCTCGGCTACAAGGTTCCTCCTTCTAGGAATTTGAGACCTCTCCCTCTCCTCATAAAGAGAGTGATGAGACTCATCTAAATGACCTCTACTCTGTCACCCTAATTAATTAAGAATATCTTGTAGAAGATGGCACATATAAGTACCTTTTAAACCATCATGCTAACTTGTACTTTGTTATGCTCTCCCTTCCTCACCGTGGTGATCCTATTGATTTTTATCCTATGAAATCACATGGTGATAACTTGGGGAATGGATATGATGAATTTATTCACTGTGACCTCAACCTCAACCTCATCCTCTTCTTCGGTCTCTACCTTTGGAAGGAATTCTTTATGAAAATAAGAATAAAATTGAGGTTAATAAACATAAGACAAGATATCAAGAGAGAAATCAACAAAAAACCTAATGGGCACATAAACTTTCCAGTGTAGAAATTTTTGGAAAGTTGGCAAGTATGGTTGCATGAATTTTTTCATTTATGGAAACAATATTATAAGGAATGATCACATGGACTTGGAATACATTTCTGGTATTGTTTGATGAGAAAATTTCCTAAGTACTATGTAGGAAATATAACTTACAGAGGCACAGTTTTGATCAACGATCTTCAAATGATAAGTATAATGAGCTATAATCTTGTATTTATGTTAGAATGGATGTGTGGATAATGTATGTAGGGTCTCAAGTTATATGATATAAGTTGGCACATGTTTTGGATTTATTTCATATATACTGGTTATTATCGCAACTCACAAAGCATAAGGAAAAGATTGGATATTTTGGCCTAAGGAATTGAATTGCTTGTCAATTCATTTACTTGGAAATATAGTGATGACATCCTAGATGTTAACCCTCAGTTAGCATGACTTAATAATTATTTTTGGCTATTGTGCCACATGTCTGATTTTGGGATCTGACCAAATAGAATAATTAAAGAATACATAAGGAGAACCTTTTTCTAATGAGAAGTGTAGTATGATATTAGAGATGACATGCAAGCTTTATATATGATAGTATGATGATGTTTTGATTATCATAAGAAGTCAGTTGATGCATAGTCATAATCAGATGTGAAATATACAAAGTACTAATCAGATATTGTAGATATCAGGACAATCACTCTTTTTGTATTATATCTATTACTTCTTGTATAGTGATGCAGGAGCATCCTAGGATTCTTGGCAATCCTGTATCAACCAAAAATATGTTTGTCTTTGAAGGTAGATTTTTGGTTTTGATCTTGGTTTGGTGGAGTTCTTGCTCGGTTTGGGAGACTGGTTGCTTGGTTTATGTGGTTACCGGGGTGCTCGATCTCTAAAGAATGCTCAGTGACTGAAGGTGTCGGTTCACTGGCACTTGACAATAACTATGTCCCTTGGTCATGCCTAGCATGGTTGGTCGGCTGGTGCTCGGTTATCTCTTTTGTTGCTCGGTGTTCTTGCTTACCAACTGGATTGTTTTGTTAGATCGGCTTGGCCGACTAGTGCATTTAATTTGGGTCGCACTCCTTGTGTTATGGATTGACCGGTGGATGTGTGGGCCTAGATCTGGTGTGTTGTATTCTTATATGCAGATTTGATGACCATTTGGGGCCATCTTTGAGAGTTTATTTATTTTGTAAGGCTATGTGAGAGCCGACTGATGTTTTAGCATTTAATATTTGTTTGTAAAGATTTATTGTTTCATCAACCAACTTGTGGCTGGGAATCAATATTTATAGGATGCTTTGGTAGTTGTTTGGGGCATCAAGTTGTTGGAAGGAAGGTTAGTAGCCTGCGAGCTTAGGAGCAAGAAGATTGCTTGGAAGTTGGAGTATGAGTTTAGATCTTTCCTGGGTGCCTACCAGTGTACTTCCTATTGTAGACCTGGACTAGATGGATGCTGATGTTGGGGAAAAGATTTGGATCCCGCGAGATCTTGTAGATTGTTACTTGCATTGTAATTGGCCGTAACCGGGAAGGCCTTACAGCCTAACACATTGCATGTAATTGATGTTTTCATGAATACATAATTTTGTTTCACTGTAGATCTATTGTTTTTATTGTGTATTTTCATTGCATATTGGTTTGGCTACAAGGTCTATCAGTCCTTAATTGGATTCACCGAGTTTGACTGCATTATATAGTTTGTATATCATTGTATGAGAATTGAGCTCCATTGTAACATCTCTTAACAGGGTTGAAGACCTCTAACAAGGTTTAGTCCTCTAACAAAGACTTATGTTATGTACTAAATACATGTAAATAGACTTTTAACAAGGTCTAACACTCCTTACAAAGTATTTTCATATTAACTTGCATATTTGTGGGTACCATCCCCACCAGGGTTTTCCATTGGCTAGGGTTTTCTTGAGAACAAATCATGGTGTTATGAGTTTCCTACAGTTGTATGTTTTACTTTTAAGTTTGTTGATTTATGGATGTACATGTTTAAGTTTAAAATTATACAATTAGATTAAAAGTGCTGCAATAATGATTCACCCCCCCCCTCAGTATTGCCTATTTGTAACAATTGATATCAGAGCATGGTTCATCAGAATAATTCTCACAGCTTGAGGAAAGTACTGATGGATTCAAGATGTTTGCAAGAAAATTTTGATGCAACACTTGAAGATTTGGAAAAAGCTATTGAGGAGAAGGAAATGTTGAAGTACAAGCTTAAGGAAGGACACGACTACATCAAAAAGCTTAAAGATCACATTTAACTCTCAAGAAAAAAGTGAAAAGAGTTAGCATGACAAATCAAGGAGTCTACATCATATAATAAATCTGATGAAATTGAAGATCTTAGGAAGTAAAATCAGTCACTGAAACAACAACTTGAAGACATGTCACTCCAGCTAGTTGAGAAGGCTACAAATAGTTTACAGAAAGAAAAATTTGGAGAAGATCTAAGAGGTAAATCAGATGAATGCAAGAAGTTAAATGATCATCTTGAAAAGGTAAGATTTGAACTTGAAAATTCAAAAGGAAATTATAGAGAACTTGAGAAGTACACTAACATTATCAAAGGAGATCTTGTTGAAACCAAGTTACATTTGGAAAAGCTATACACAAATTTTGACAGAATTGATGAGCAATTGATGAATCAAAAGCCTAAGGGAGATATGACATGAATTGGATATAATGAAGGTGAATTCTCCACAGAATTAGAAGGTAAGTCTACTCAAGAACTTGTGCAAGGTACTAATAAAGAAGATCATATTAAAGAACCTAAGATGCAAAGAAAGTCATTCAAGGGAAGATGTTATGCATGTAACAAGTATGGAAACATGAAGAAAGATTGCATAAGTAATGCAGATGTCAAACCATTATTAGGATATTGCTTTACTTGTTACAACTATGAACACAAATCACATGAATGCAAAAGTTCTTATCAGTGAATTTATGGAAGACCTAATGGGTGAAATTTTTTTGATTCAAGAAGACCACTTAGGATAAACAATGTTATATCAAATGGTGTTGTCTATTACTAGTGGAATAATTTTGGGCACATTGCTAGAGATTGCAGGTCACAAGTCAATCAAAATGGACCAAGGTTGGGAAATAAAATTGTTACTTGTTTTAAATGTAATGATTTGGGTCACAGACCTATAAATTGGAGATTTAATGGTTTTATGAAAAAAATGAGAACTTCTAATACTAGAAGAAGGAATAATAATGGAAGAGTAAACACCACAGTCAAGAAAACCAGTTATAAGAACCTTAATGAGACATTTGAGAAAGAAACTAGTGGAAGAGATGGTAATATTTGGAAGGAGAAGAATCAAGTCAATACTAAAATCAAAGGAGATGTAGTGCCAAGCATTGAACCCTCATCTTCAGCCTAAATAGCTATTATAGCTATAGGGGGAGTATTTTATCATAAAATCATTAGACCCCAAATTCAAGTATGCAAAGTTCATATAAGGTGTGTAAAAAAATTTAAAACCTATGTTTAAGATCCCAAGTGCTTATATGAAGAAATGTGTGATCACAATGAATTTGAGCAGTTTCTGCCAAAGTTTACCAATTTTATATACTTTATCTAGATAGATTAATGATAGATTTGATTTCAAAGTTTTTAAAGGGAAAAATATAATTTATTATCATCATTCATGCCAACAGAGATCCTAGGAGAGAAAATCAAAGAAGTCTTAAGGTGATTAAAAATATTTCAAATATGTTTCAGAAAATCGAAGAGCAAGCGACTTTCCAAGTATTTACGCATTGTGAGAACTTTTTTTGAAATAGTATTGAGTTTTCTTTGAGAAAATGAGATCATGGATAAGCCAAAAGTTTTCAATGTAAAATATAGGCATAGCTATCAATTTAAGAAGCATCTATTTAAGTCTATGGAAGACAACCCTGTTGGCACATTCTCACAAACCCCAAAAGGTGTCTTGAATATTGAGGATATTAGAGGGTACATTAATTAAAAATTTGAGGTCATAGGGAATGAGAATATATGAGAAGACCTAGATACAGTGTATATTGATGACAAAACCCTAAAGGGAGAGTTCGCACATCTTAAAATCTAAACCTAATTCAATACATGGACTATGAAGAATTTGTAGAACCAGAGTGGATTAAAATTGTGTTGAGTAGGATTCATGACCAATTTTTCTAGATTGGAGACCAACCTATTTGTTGCAAGTCTTATTGGGAAAGTAAGATACTGAGAGGGGGGGGGGGGGGGGGGTGAATCAATTATCCATAAAACTCTTACACTTTGAAATCAATTCAACATATGTATCATAAATATAAACTTCAATTCTGAAATAGGTCTAACTAATAATCACATCCATGAAAATGAAACACAAAACACAAATATTTGGTAACCCAAAACCCTTGAAAGGTAAAACTGGGGTGGGGATGACACACACAAATCTTCACTACTGTAGCAATAAATTGTGCCTATTAGGGCTACAAATTTTTGATCACTTCTGGTGATCTACCCTGCTAAGAGCTTACAGACTTATACAATCTACCTTGATTAAAGGATTTAAAACTTACAAATAAGTAAGCACTCTATTAAGAAATTTACAAAGGCTCGTTAGGACCACTCTATTAAGAGATTTACCCTGATTCACTTGCTAGAATATATTAGTACCTAATCCTTTCATTCACACTTCAAATGCTGATAACAAATCTCCTCTTTCCAATTATTATCTAATCTCAAAATCAAATATTACTTTGTTATGTCCTTCACTGCTCTGCTAAATCACTCTGCCTAATCTATGCATCTAAAAATAAAAACACTTATTCCATCCGCATACATGTGAGATCTCCTAACTACTACAATATTAGGATTTTGTTGTCACCTTAAATAGACAACTGATCAAGCTCCCAGATCAAGATCAACAATCTAGATTAATTCCTTATGCTTCTTAAACATTCCTTTTTTTTTTCAGATTGGTTACAACACTTGCATAGGGATTAATGATTGAAATCATGATGTGTAATCAACTCCTTAATTATCTCAACAATCATTAAATCACACATAGAAGTCAGCCAAAAAAAATTACCTAGGTGTTTGTTCCATTACAAACACATATACCAAAACTGGTTCACTTAGCATATGAAGTCTTTGATGCTTGATCAAAACTGTTCTCCATATACTGGCACTCAACACTGAATCTTCTATACAACTTGGTATATATACTACTCACTAACTACTGGGTACTTGACGGCCTTTGACTTGGTCGACAGTAACTACTGCTTGGTACATATACAAAATACAAGTCCATTCATTACTCAACCTTAATAGGATGGCTTGGTTGCAGTGATGACCGACCAACACTGCCTTGAAAATGACTAAGTATTTGACACTAATAGACAACATGACTTGGAGATCAAAAATCTCCTCCTTTGATATTCATGGAAAAAACACTTTGTCATGACTTTACATTACATAGAAAAAATAATACTTAGTACTTCAGTACTCCCCCTAAGACTGTGACTCGGTCTTCATAAAGACTTCATTTGACTCTGACATACAATGAGTATATTTTACATTACAAAATAGTATGTCATACCTTTATACATTACCATCTATCTTCCCCTTTTTGTCTTTATCTATCTCCCCCTTTGGTCTACTCTATTTCTCCCTTGTTTTTGTCACTTTGAGCTTCTAGGGTGTTGGGGTTATATAATATTTCTCCAAAAATGGTTTGTGGAGTTGTAGAATCATTCCCAATGTATTGTCACAACTAGATTTGACAGACTCCAAAACTTATATTCTAATTTCTAGTTGAGCAGCTAGATCAACCATTTGACTTTTTACAATAGAGAGATGAGGATCTCTCTGTACTAATTCTTTTGTTAATGCAAGATCTTCCCATCATTAGCCATCAACTTAGCTAATATCCCTTGAGTATGAGTCAACCTAGTGAATGAATGGAGCTGGAACTTGCATCCATGCTCAGTGAGTGCCATGTTGACTTCAAGTCTAATTGTCATTTCTCAAAAAGCTTTTGATTATCTTTTTTGAATTTCTCTACATTGCATAGCTATTTGTACAAAGAATGAAAATTTTGTACAACCTCTTCTAAGTTACTTACAAGGTCAAAAAGTTCAACTTGTTTAACTGCAATCTCTATTGAGACCTTTTCAAGTAGCTTGGTCTAAAAATTTCTCTTAGACCATTGCATTAACTTCTCATTTGCTTCACAATCATCACTATTCACCTTCTTAACAATATGTACCAATTTATCTAGTATAGGTGAAGTCTCATTTATATCTTCAAGCTCAAAAGAATCTACAAATATGTCCTTAATTTCATGTAGTACCTTCTTTTGTTGGTGTTCCCTTCTAATTTCCTCCCGCTTTCTCTTCTTCTTCAATAGATCTTACAAAATTTGCATCTGTTCATAGGTTAAGTTATCAGTGTGCCATTTTAGAATCACTATAACTTCATCTAGTGCTACTTGAGTATCGAGAGACTTGTCCTTTTTCTTTTGTGACTTCTTCTTCTTAGGCTCTGGTGTGCAACTACTAGGCAACTGTACTAAGGCCTGAATAGCCTCTTTCTCCTTAGGCTCCTAACTCTCCTTAGCCTATTGCAGTTGGAGCTTCCCTTTTTCTTGGTCTTGTTGCTTTAGGAGGAGTAGGCTTCTGTTTAAGGTTCTTCTTTTTGGTGGGCTTTCCAACCATTATTTCTTTCCCCTTATTTTTTGCATCTACTTCCTCCTCTTCACTTTCTTTAGACTCACTTGATTGGTCCTCACCCTGAGCTTGTGTGATTTCTAGAGGTGCATTATCCTCTTCTCCTTGACCTAACATTTTCTCTAGATTCTTCACTAACTTCTTTCTCTTCCTTCCTAAGGTTGCAAACTTTAAGCCCATTATTATCTTAGACTTAGCTTCCTCATAGTTCACAAAAGTATTGGATTTGCTATCAATTTCTTTTGCAAGTAATGTTGTTATTGTTGTAGATGTTTCATCTATGTTTACTTCATAGGGAAATGGTCTCAACCATGCAACCCTAGGTACAAAAACTTGTACAAATGTATGATCGGTATCCACAAGAAAACATACATCATCATAGAATTTATCAACTAATGATACTAGAATTCTTCTTCTCTTTCTCATTTTCTTCTTAAACTAAAAAAAATAGTTCTCCATCACACTATCAAATTTATCTCCTAGTTGTTGAATAAACTCACTAATTTGCCATGTCATAGGTTGGTCCTAACTCCATAATACATCTCCTATTGTACAAAAAGTATTATACACAGAAAAATATACAAACTATCAAGGATCCAAACTTACACATTGAGTTCTTTTCTTTCCTGATTGACGATAGGTTCTTGGCCAATTGTGTCTGCTGCAGCTCGAAAAGATCATATGTATGACCCTTCTTCACTATCTTCCATACCTGGTCCACTGTAATTCAGGGAATACTATCCATCCTTCTTGACTGATAGAACTTGTGTGCAATTACCCTCATTGAAAAATCAATCTCAAGATCCATGATGCTGGAGATACTCATTCCTCATTTATTCCATACTACCATAGTGTTTTCTTGAATTACTTCCTTTCTTTGACATCTCATAGTCTTCTTCCCAGTAAGGGTAGGGTATCCGATGACTGGGTGAATGATGTCCTTGGTGATCTTCACTGACCCATTCTCCAACCATAGTTGCATGTCATGAACTTGACTCAAGACAATCTTCATCCATTCCATTTGAAATTGTGAGGGAAGTCTAGGAGACAAACTAACCCTTTGTTGGAAATTTTTTGATGCTCTTCCTTCAACACTTCATTCTCACATAATTTATTGTAAGCCTCCCTCAATTCATAGTCTCCAATTTCACTGATCTTACACATGTGGCATTCTCTCACATCGTGGATCATCAAAACTTTATGTGGGATCAATGATAGGGCTCTCGAAAGATCTCCCTTCACCGCACTCTCAGGTGCAACTCATAAATTTGGTGGTTTGCATGCATCACTCCTTACTAAGTGAACATTTTGTACCTCCTTTCCTTTCTTCTTCACTTCAACAGATGAGCTTGATGCCATTTTTTCAAATTAGGATTCGTAAAATAAATTATGAGTAACTTGATAATACCTAGTCTTATCAACACTTCACAATGTTTTCCGATGACATGTTGTTGGATCTTTGCAAACTTCTCACAAATCACTCTTACAATCACCTTTGAATCACTTTGTAAATTCTCAAATCACTTGGTGAAATGAAAATAAATGGTAAAATTTATTATATAGATTCAAACGGTCAAATTAGGTCTTCAATAAATGCTCGGTACATTAGTAAGTGTAATACAACTGTCTCAGCCTTCGTATGATAGCTCGGTTAATTCATTGCCTCAATTCATCACTCGGTCATAACCATGACTCGGTTAATACTAGAATTTCCACTTTAGCTTGGTCGATATATCATCTCAGTCATTATAGGATCTTGGCACATACTGAGTGACTCGGTCACTATAGACATAAATATTGATGCTCGACATCAATTATGCATAATAACTCTTTCTCAAATCTATTTTAATGCATCTTTACTTATGCAGATATGGACTTTAACACATCTAATGTTAGGAACTGGTGTAAAATATAGAATTTGAAAATACAGTTCCTTACATACCTTCTTTTCTTAATTAGAAGTAGTGTGATCACATGATCCATTAGATTGGGTGATCTCAGGTTCACTTATTCCACTACTGCTTGCTTCTTTCTTTATCCATGTTTGATTCATTTGGTTCTTTATCTGATCAATAGTCTCTTTACCCTTTCTTTGTTCATTACTCGGTGCTAGTACTCTGGTCTTGCAATCTTTTCTTAAATGACCAATCTTATGACAACCATAACAGACTAGACTTCCATTCATCCAAATCTTGGATTTACCTCTAAAATGTGTTCTTATATATTTTTCTAGAATATGACCATATTCTCCATAATAGTGACAACTATACCATGTATTGTTGAATATGTTACCTTTCCTAGGTGCATTTTCTTGTTTCTTAGATGTCCACTTAGGTTTTGCATTGGATCTACATTCTTGTAATCTATGACCATATTTCTAACAATTATAACAATGTCCTTGAAATCTAGGTGCAGTGGGTGTATTCCTAGCCTTAGACCTTCATCCATGTGCCTGATGTCCATGCTTTTTATAGTTAAAACATTATCCATTGAATTTAGGCTTGGGATTGGACTTACCATTCTCACTTTTGCAAATGTTTATTGTGTGTCCTAGTTTCCCATAGTGATGACATGTAGGTTTGTTGTTCTTTTGCTTTGCATTCCTTTGTTCTCCACTTTTTGATGATTCTCCTTCTTCAGTGGATGATAGGTACTCATTATGGCCTAGTCTAGAGGTGTCACTGGATCTTCTTGGTGATCTCATCAATTCCTCAAAATATCTCATAGCTTCATTAGGTTTGTTCATCCTCTCATTGAGTTCCTTTTCAGATCTTAACTCATTTTTTAGTTGATTTTTCTTTGACCTCAGATTTGTAATTTCCATATCTTTCTTGTTTAACTCTTTATTTGCAAGTAGCAATTGATTTACCATGTCCAATTGATTATTTGTAAGCTTATGCACATCACATGTCTTTTAATCGAGTCCAGTAGCCATTTGTCTCTCATCTTCTTCTCCCATTGTCTTGTCTTCCTTGGCTTTCTTTTTCTATTCAATCACTTCACATAGTCTTACTGATTAGATTTATTATTCTCCCTTCAAACTTTTGACTTCTTCATTCAATGTGTTATTTCTCTCTGATAGATCTGCTATTGCTGCATCACTTTCACTAGAGTTTCCATTATCAAATAGACCTTTAGTGTCTTCTTCTTTATATTGAGTTTCATTCAGTTAGATTTCCTTCTCTTTAAGGATTTCTTCAATTCCTCTCTTGTTGCCTCAAGATGGTGCAAAGCAAGTTGGATGGTCAATCTTCTGATTCTCTATAATCTTTCCTAACTTATAAGCCTCCATATCCAAGATCTTAACTATCAAGTGGTTAGACTTATTCTAACAGAACAAAGCTTTGATACCAATTGTTGGAAGTCTTATTGGGAAAGTAAGATACTGAGAGGGGGGGGAGTGAATCAGCTATCCATAAAACTCTTACACTTTAAAATCAATTTAACATATGTAGAATAAACATAAAATTCAATACTAAAATAGATATAACTACTAATCACATCCATGAAAATGAAACATATAACACAAATATTTGGTAACCTAGAAGCCCTTGAAAGGTAAAACTGGGGTGGGGATGACACCCACAAATCTTCACTACTGCAACAATAAAGTGTTCCTGTTAGGGCTACAAAGTTTTGATCACTTCTGGTGATCTACCCTATGAGGGGTGTTCCCTACTAAGAGCTTAAAAAATTATACAATCTACCTTGATTAAAGGATTTAAAGATTACAACTAAGTAACTACTATGTTAAGAGATTTACAAAGGCCTATTAGGACCACTCTGTTAAGAGATTTACCCTGATTCACTTGCTAGAATGTATCAGTACTTGATCCTTCAACTTTCACTTCAAATAATGATAACATATCCCCTCTTTCCAATTCTTATCTGATCTCAAAATCAAATATTACTCTATTCTATCCTTCACTGCTCTGCTCAGTCACTTTGCATGATCTATGCATCTGACAATCAAAACACTATTTCCATCTGTATACATGCGAGATCTCCTAAATGTTACACTATTAGGGTTTTGATGTCACCTTAAATAGATAACTGATCAAGCTCCTAGATCAAAATCAATGATCTAGATTCATTACTTATGTCGCTTAAACATTCCTTTTTTTTTTGATTGGTTACAACACTTGCATAGGGATTAATGATTGAAATCATGATGTGTAATCAAATCCTTAATTATCTCAATAATAATTAAATCACACATAGAAGTTAGCCAAAATGGTTTACCTAGGTGTTTGTGCCATTACAAACACATATACCAAAACTGGTTCACTTGGCATATGAAGTCTCTGATGCTTGGTCATAACTATTCTCCATATACTAGTGCTCAACACTGACTCTTCTATACAACTAGACATATATATTGATTGGTAACTATTGGGTACTTAGCGACCTTTGACTTGCTTGACAGTAACTACTGGTATATATACACAATACAAGTCCATTCATTACTTGTCCTTAATAGGATGACTCGGTACCCTACCAAGCAAAAATCTTTTTTGAGAATTTTTTAGGTTAAAATCAATGGCATCATCTTCATCTGCTGTAATGAAGAAACAAGAGATGGAGATTTTCAATGCTCAGTTAGTAAGGAATGAAGTATGTAAGCCGCAAAAGTTTTAGGACATTCCAGAGAGCGCGATCAAGGGAGATCTTACTGGTGCTCTGTCTTTGATTCCCAAAAATGTATTAATAATGAATGATATTAGGTCGTGTTACATGTGAAAAATTGAAGAAATTGGAGATTACGAGATTAGGGAGGCATATGAAAAATTGTGCAACAATGGGGTGTTGAAGCCAGAATGCAAAATAGTTGCCGAGCAAGGGTTAGTTCATGCCCTAGATTTTCCACAGAATTTCAAGGTGGAGTGGATCAAAATCGTATTGAGTAGAGTGCACGACATGCAATTGTGGTTGGAAGATGGAGTAGTTAAGATAAAAAAGGAAATGATTCACCGAGTAACTAGTTACCCTACAATTTTTGGTAAAAGAACAATGAAATTTTTGAGCAAGGAGGAAATTCAGGTGAATACACAGGCAATTTGGAACAAGTGTAGAATGACAATTTCCACCATCATCGATCCAGAGATTGATTTTGTAGTGAGGGTTATTGCACACAAATTCTACCAATCTAGTCAGTTGGACAACGTTCCATGCATGGCAATGGACCAGGAATGGAAAATTATCAAGAAAGGACACACTTATGATCTCACTAAGCTCCAATGGACTCAACTTGCCGAGAACCTAAATTCAATCTAGAAAGCAAAAAATTCCATGTGTAAGTTTGGTTCCCTACTCATCTAATTATTATTTTATATTCAGAAGTGTTTTCCTAATATTAGAGGAGTAATATAGGATAAGAAGAAACTAGTCACAGTTCAAATTAATGAGTTTATAAGTCAGATAGGAGGAAGTTTTGAGGGTGAAATGGAAAATTATTTCATTGAGTTAAAAAATAAAATGAGGAAGAGAAGTGGGATTCCTATGTCTTTAGTTGAAAAGTATAGCTAGGACGTATGTTTCTTAGTCGACATAGATTTCACTTATGCACAAGCAGTTTTACCAAGGGTATCATGGCTCATGCCATTACCTTATGAGGTAAATATTGATGAGACCACAACTACTATAACAACACTTTTAGCTGAATAAATTGATAAAGAGGATCCTTATTTTGGAATGTATGTAGAGGCTAAATCCAAAATAACCATGGGATTGAAGGCTGCAACTGTAGAAAGAAAAAGGAAAAAAATTGTGAAGAATCGAGTCAAAATGATGGGAGAAATAGAGGAGGATGCACCTCTTGAATTAACACAAGGACTGGGAGAAGATGAAGCAAGTGATCCCAGTGAGAGTAATGAAGATAAGGGCATTCTCTTCAACTGTCGAGATATGAAAGAAAACCCCTGCATCAAGGAAAAGAAAAGCTACTCAGCCCAAGGAAGTGCCGAGCCAGATAAGAAAAATGCCTAGGAGGAAACTTATTTTAGAGAAATATGATGAGGAGACAAAAAGTGATGAGGAGGTAAAGAAGAAGGTTGCATTATAGAGTATAACACCAAATATGGATGAAATATGCCACACTATCAAGAAATCTACTGGACTTGCAGGTTTGAAGCAATTAAGGTTTGAGAGCATGAGTATAGGAGATAAGGAGAAAGTAGAAGAAGCTATTCTTGAGATGCTCTGCACTTTCAAGATGTTACCTATGCAGTTGGGGAAACTAGTCCCTAAAGAGTTAAGAAATAGAGTTGCATAGAAATGGGAGTTTTCTCTCATGACCAAGAAGCAGATAAGAGAGAGCACACTAGCTCAAGTTTCACTGGATCTAACCTCTGCCAGTATTCAAGAAGTTGTGGAACAATATAGGAACCGATTTGTTCCCAAACTTAGAGCTTACTCTATCCTTCAACACAAGGTTGAGGATGTTGTATAGGAAAGTCTAAAGACTTGGAAGATAATTTTTGGTTTGATAATTGACAAGGATGCACATCAAGATGCAAGCACATCTAAGGGTGCTGAGCCATAAAATGCACAAGATGTAATTGAACCATCTATTTAGGAGAAAGAATCTCCCGAGGAAGAAAAATGTCAAAAGTTATCTAGAGTAAGTATTGTTGAAATCATAGAGGATACCCTAGTAAAAACTCAGGTATTGACCGAGGAAGAGATACAAGCTGAGGAAGAAAAAGACACATCTTTGCCAAGTAGTAATACTATGCTCTTACAAGTAATAGATTATCTAAAAATTGATGATACATCAACTGTCAACACAATCCCCACCAAACCTAAAGTTTTTACAGTTGACATGTTAGCCGGTATGAGCACTATCGAGGAAAAAGATCTGTTAGCACCTACACATCAGTCTACATCTACCGAGGAGTCACAGAGAGACAAAGGAGATTAATCTACATTAGTGAATGTAAGTCCTCATGTGGAAGATAAGGGAAAAGAAGAGAAGGAAAAATCTATTGATATTCAAGAGAGGAAGGAGAAAGAGGCAATACAAGATCTTGTATAGATGTCGAGTGGGAGTACATTGAAGAAGGCACTAAAAAAGAAGGTGAAAGTTTCTTCACCAAAGGTAACCATTAACGAAGTTATTGTAATTCCAAAATGGGATTTTGATACCTTATTATATGAGTAGATGCACATATTTCAAGACCTACTGAAGTGGAAAAGCAGACAAGAAGAATTACGAAGAGAACATCAGCAAAAGAAAGTTTTGCAGGATATAAAAGAAATATTTATTGATGCTTTTGAAATGTCTGATGTAAATAATTCTGATCCCATACTGGAACAACTTGTCCATATAGTCAAGAAAGTGACTAATGAAGACATCAAAGCAAGTGATAAGTTGTTGCAGTGGTCAGAAAGGAAGTTTGAAATGAAGGTATTGAACAAGGTATCTGCTGAGATTGCAGTAAAACAAGTACAACTTTCTACTCTGATAACAGATTCAAAAGAAGTGGTAGTGAATGCACAATCTTTGTTTACTAAACTATGTGTTGTAGAAGAATTCACAAAGGATAACTAGGGGATGTTACACAAACTACAACAAGAAATAAAGTCTATCGGTCAATCCTTGAGCTTGGATGCAAGTTCCAGTTCAAAACATTATGCCAAGCTTCTACATTCACAAGGAAGGATAGTCGAGTTGATGGCTAATGATGGTAATATAAGGGCTTGTCTACTCTCTATGAAAAAATGTTGACAGCTCATCTTGAGGCCATTCAAAGAGAGTTAGCAAAGGCTAAGGACTTAACACAGAAAGATCCTCATATTTCTACAGCCGAGAGCCTAGTCAATCTAGTTGCCAAGCTAGAAGTGCAGTCAGAAGTTCTGAAAGTTGCTACATCAGGATGGGAATCTGCATTACATATGGTTGTGATGCTTCATAAACCATTTATGGAGAAATACTTCATGATTCCTACTCCTAAAGAAATCAAGCGTGCCAAAAATAAGGGGGAAATTAAATGACATGACATATCTAGGCACAAAGGGAGGTAACAAAAATTTTGTATATGTATATATCTTAGGGGGATTATTCTGCTAATACTAAGTACTTTTGTAAATATAATTGTAATGTCATGAAAAAGTGTTTTTGCCACTAATGTCAAAGGGGGAGATTGTAGATCTCTATAGTTTTGTTGACTATTAGTGTCTTACACTTAGTCATTATCTAGGCAATGTTGGTCGGTCATCACTATGACCGAGTCATCATGTATAGGCTGAGTCATGTAATGTATATTTACCAAGCAGTAGTCATTTCTGAGTAAACCAATGGTCACTAAGTATTTTTGTATTAGCCAAGTTAGTTTTTTGCCGAGCTATGTAAAGTAATGTGTGCCGAGTACAATGAATGCCGAGTACCAGAGACATCAATTGTTGAGTTAGCCAGAATCGACATATGAGTTTGTTATGGCACAATCATCAAGGTAAAATGTTTTGGTCAACATTCATGTTTTGTATTTTGTTTGTTGAGGAAATCACAGAGGTGATTACACTCCTATTTTACAATCATTGATCCCAATGCAACACTTGGAGCCAATCAGAATTAGTAAAGCTTAAGCGGCAAAATGAGTAAATCTGGATCATAGATCTTGAATCTTGAGGAAGTTTAGTTGTTTATATAAGGAGAAGATCTGAACCCTAATGTGTGTGTGAGAGGATGCAAAGGGAATGAGAGGAATGAGCAGATAATACATTTAGACCAATGAAGCATTTTGATAGAGTCTAGTGACCGAGTGAAACAAAGATATTGCAGTGAAGGATAGAACGGAGATAAACTTGGTAGATAAGATCAAATCAATATTGGAAGGAGAAGATCTATAATTAGCATACAGTGCAGACCGGAGGATCAGGTACTGAGACATTCTAACAAGTGTATCAGGGTAAATCTCTTAACAAAGTGGTTTTAACAGACCTTTTGCAATCTCTTAACCAAGTGCTTACTTAGTTGTAAGTTCTAAATCCTTTTGCAAGGTAGATAGTATAAGTCTTTTAGCTCTTAATAGGGCATACCCCTCACAAGGTAGATCATATTTTGTGATCAAATTTGTAGCCCTAACAGGAAAAATTTATACTCCAGTAGTGAAGATTTGTGGGTGTCATCCCCACCCTAGTTTTACCTTTTAAGGGTTTCTGGGTAACCAAAGTTATTGTGTTATGAGTACTTTGTTGAATGATGTTTAGGGTATTAGCTTCATTACATTGATGTAGTTTTTGTTTAATCTATGCAAAGTTTTTTTTTAGTAATACAAAAATGGATTAATAGGTGATATCTGATTCATCCCCCCTCTCAGTATCACATTTCCCAACTAAATTTCCAACATGGGGTACTTGAAAGGAAAAGTAAAGTAAGTAAGAGAATAAATATACAGAGGATAAATGAAGAGGAAGGTAGAGAAACTAGTAGATAGAATTATAGGAGATCAAGGCATTAGTAAAGAGGAATGGGCACAAATCAAATTAGATAGTGAAGTTCTATCGAGAGTCAAATTGGGGAGTGGAAGCTCTAAACTTTCAGAGGAAACAATAATAGAGACTGTAGAGGTATCTGATACACCTGATGTTTAGTTAATCGAAGTTGAGGTCAAACCTCAACCTCACACATCTCCAAGGAGGTCTACAAGGATTCCTCCTTCTCCGAAGTCAAGTAAGTTCATTTCACAAGAAGCTACCAATTCTACAAGATAGAAGGCTAAGGCTCAAGGCCCCTATTCAAAGAAACCCAAAGTCGTAGCTTAGGGAAAGATTGAAAAGATGAAGGAAGATGGTAAAACAATACATGAACCTATGACTGCAACAATCTCAAATGTTGCAGAGATAAATGTTGAAGAGGAAAAGAAGAAATGGAAGCCTGAATTAAAGATGATTACTACAAGAATTGAGAAAGAAGGAAAGATAGGAAAACTTAACATATATTACATAAGATATGATGAAGATGATCAAGTTGTACTTGATAATTCTGTTATCAAATATTTGTTGAATTTCAAAAGGAATTTGATAGAGATCGAAGGAAGTATCCTAGATACTATATACGATAAGTTAGAAGAAAGGAAGGAGTGTGCCAAAGAAGAGGATATTAAATTAAGAGAAGATAAACTATGCAAGCTTTTCACTCTAATCACTTATGATGAGATGAAAAGAATACTTAACAAAGCCCAACCTAGAATACAATACCAAAATGAGATAATGGTTGGACCTTATGATGAAGTTGTAGAAGAAACATAGAAAGCTTTAATTGACACTCTAAATGAGCCTAGCACTAGCACTCAATATGCTGTAAAATCATCTCCTAGACTAGTTGGCATAAGCATTAAGGAACTCTCGACCAAACTGACTGAAGAATCAGAAGATACAAGACAATTTCATAGAACGGTGAAAGAACCACATTTATTTGTAGTAGGTATACCAATTACACTTGATGTTACCCCAGAGGAGAAAGGGAAAGTGCAAGGATAAGATACTTTTAAAGATAATGTAGTGAGTGTTGAAGAAATTAAAGATATCATGACAGAAGCCAAAGACCAAGCTAAGAAGATTGAGGATACAATGGAGAAGGTTAAAGAGAAAAAGCAGAAGTCTACTATAAATGTTGAACCTATAACCGCGAAGGATAAACCTTCACCTACCTTTTTGGATGTCAAAACACAGACAGAGAATCAGTCCCTTGTAGACCCTACACAAGTCACAAAACCCAAGGACAACATTGCCAACACATCTGCAAAAGGTAGTAGATACTACATTTGTTACACCCTCTTCATCACTTAAGCCATTGTTGGCAAGTCATTTCAGCCAAGACATCTCATGTATAGATAAAGAAGTCTTAGATGCAGATGATTTGATGAGCATTTCATTAATGGCATTTTCTAAGGCCAAGGAAAGGACAAAGAAGAAGTCAGAAAAACATAACAAAATATTAAAGCAGACACTTGACAAATTGTAGAAAACATTACCCACTCCAACTAAGCTTGAAGGTAACAATATTGTGGATGATTTGTCAAATGTTATAGCAGATTTTGATGCACACTACACATTTCTTGTTGAATTATCAACAGTTTAGGCAGAGAGAGATTTTGAATTGGAATAATACAGGAAGGTATGTGCAAATATTGTAAATGATGTTCAAGTAATCTCTAAGTGCATTAAGGATGTTAAAGGATGTGTATCTAAAGGAAAGAAAATTTACATCTCATGTATAAATTCTTTCAAGTATGTCATGGATGTAAATAAGTGCATTAAAGATGAAGAAGAAAAACTGGGGAAATTATTAGATGAGTTTGCGAAGTCAGAACAAAATGCTACTAATATAGATAGATTCGTGAGTACTATTTTTAATGCAATCAATGTTTTGCAGAAAGAAAGAAACAAAGTATTAGACAAATTTTCTTTATTGCAAAGTCTTCTAATTCCCAAGTTAGAATTATTACAAAAGCAGTTGGAATTTTTGGAGTCTTCAAAGAAGACTCATGAAGCTTTCAATCCTAGTGACTTAAATAGTAAATACCTTGCAGTTTATGCAATATGTGGAGTGACTCATATTGGAGAAAGTTTCAAGAATATTTGGGACACATAATTTTCTACTATGGAGAGAAATTTTGTAGACATCTTGCAGTTGGTGTAAGGTAATTTTTGATGAATCATAATTTTGGTGTGTATATAGTCTACTCATCTTTTCCATTGATGTCAAAGGGGGAGTTGTATAAGTGAAAAATATGAGTAAAGGCAGCGAAGTATATATGTTTTGAAGTTTTGACACTTAGTCAATTCTTCACTAAGTGTTACCATCAATTCCAAAGGGGGACATTGTTAGCAAGTAAGAAAGTATGGTTGCATGAATATTTTTATTTATGGAAACACTATTCTAAGGAATGATCACATGGACTTGGAATACGATTTTGGTATTGTTTGATGAGAAATTGCCTAAGTACTATGAAGGAAATACAACTTACAAAGGCACAATTTTGATCAACAATCTTCGCATGATAAGTATCATGAGCTATAATCTTATATTTATGTTAGAATGGATGTGTGGATAGTGTATGTATGGTCACCAGTGATACGATAGCAGTTGGCACATGTTTTAGATTGATTTCATAAAGGCTAGTTATTATCGCAACTCACATAGCATAATGAAAAGATTGGATATTTTGGCCTAAGGAATTGAATTGCTTGTCAATTTAATTACTTGGAAATATAGGGATGACATCCTAGATGTTAACCCTCAGTTAGCGTGACATAATATTTATTTTTTGTTATTGTGTTGCATGTTTGATTTTGGGAGCTGACCAAACAAAATAATTAAAAGGATACATAAGGAGAACCCTTTGGTAATGTGAAGTGTGATATGATATTAGAGATGATATGCAAGCTTTATATATGACCGTATGATGATGTTTTGATGATCGAAAGTAGTCAGTTAATGCGTAGTCATAATCAGATGCGAGATATACAAAGGAATAATCAGATATTGTAGATATCATAATAGTCACTCTTTTGGTATTATATCTATTACTTCTTGTATAGGTTGCATATCATTATATGAGTAGTGAGCTCCATTGTAACAAATTTTCATATTAGTGCATATTTATGGGTACCATCCCCACCAGGGTTTTCCCTTGGCCAAGGTTTCCTTGAGAACAAATCATGGTGTAATGAGTTTCCTATGGTTGTATGTTTTACTTTGAAGTTTACTAATTTATGGATGTACATGTTTAAGTTTAAAATTATACAATCGGATTAAAAGTGTTGTAATACTGACTCACCCCCCCCCTCAGTATTGCCTATTTCTAATAGAACTCGCGCACTAATACCAAATATAATTTCCCACCAAGGAACCTAAGAGGACAACATAGAAGTAAAAAAGAATATGACTGAATTTTTTTAAAATAATGATAACGATTTCAACTTAAACATAAGGATTGCATTTATACATCATGACAACTAAATAAATGATTCATTAAATTATTTGCATGCATAATTAATAAAAATAAAATATTAGACTACATCCTCTTAGGATTCTTAATGTTTCTACTAAGAAATGTATAATCAAATGACTAAATCAATTATACAATAATGAAATATGCTCAAGATTAACATCATTAAACTAAATTCAAATTTTTAATCCTCAAATCAAAATGTTCCTAATCTATAAAAAGATAAGTACATAATGATAGTCAATACCAACATCGATCTATATAATTCCAAGTGTTACATTACGATAAACCATTGTTACATGTTTACAACTCTATTTAAATTCTCCTCCTCCGAAGTGTACAATACACCATCTATACATATACTCAAAGATACATAGCATGGTAAAAATGTACAATAAGAATCATCTATCCACATGAATTTGCAAACTCCATCCAATGAGCTCATAAACAAAACTTTGAGTCTCAATGTAGATGAAAGATCACTACCACTTGACCATGTGAGCTCTGAGACCCATCCCTCTGTGCTAAGAGATAGACACAAGGCCCCAGAAGACACAAGCATATACAAGGACGACACTACAAAAAATGATAGGGAAACCACAAAGGAAACCAAAGGAATAACATAAGGGATACCACATGGGATACATAAGGCAAAACACAAGGCTAAATGGAGGGGATTCTAAGACACATGCATGAGAGTTCCATCACATAACTCACCACTAACTTGAGTTACACTGGTAGTCTTTCTAGACCCTAGCCCTTAGGTGAGAGCTCATGTGGAACTGAAAACCTTTCATGAGGACAAGGAATTCGATTTCACATATCAACCTCCCACGGATGGCTAGGCCTTCTCCAACCCATCCTTGGTTTGTACAAGAACTCAAGTCCATGGACGAGGAAATATACATATCTTTATTAATGTGGTATATGAATGTAATTCATTTTATTAAGTTATCACTTAATCAACAATTCTACAGTGGGTTACCTTGGCAACTTCATAGGGCCCCACCGGCCCCCATTGGGAGCCACTTTTCTAACAATGCTCCTATAAACCACCCCTCCCCCCCCCCCAACAAAAACTAAAAAGTGTAAGGGCATAACAACCCAAATCATCAATAGGATCCTCATATGATCAACATATCAAAAATGACATCAATAAAAATCATCATATGTACATCTTGATAGAAATCTCATATGAACTATACTAGATTCCAAGCATAGTCCAAATGCCAACTTTCACATCAATGCATATTCCAAAACCAATTAACATGATTGGAATCCAAACCATCAATTATATCCAAAGAACAAAAAACAAGATCCTCATGTAACTTAAATTCCACGGATAAGTCCCAAGCACAATCCAAACATAAAACTAAATAAATCCACATACAAGATCCTTGGCCATAAAATAATTACAAACATAAAGACTAAGATAATAAATTAGGATGAACCTCCCCAAACCTCTGATATTCAATTGGAAACTCCAAATAAATAAAATAGAAAGAAAACATAATACACATACCACTGCTAAAATACAAATATTTAACATGACTATATTCAGCTATTCTACAAGGTTAGAAATATTTTTTTTGAAAATTAATTTTAAACATTACTTATACAAGTAAAACAATGAAAAGTTGACTCCCAAAGACATGATTCATACACCAAACAAGATGCCTAAAGGACTGAAGCACCACAAATTCAATACATTGCCTTGTGAAGTTTATAGGTTCACTTTTCCCATAGACTTGACCAAACAACACATAAGAGAGTGAAATTTCATTTTAGATAAGAACCAAATGCCAAATATAACCAAAACGTTCCAGAGAACAAACAAAACAGAAAACTATACTTCCAAACATGGTCCAATCTGCAGACTAATGACCTCACTCATATAGAGGTGTGGGTAACACACAAGAAAGGATATATAAAAACAAAAATCTACGTAAGCAAGGCACATAATGAAATGCCTAAGTTATATTCCTACTTTGCAAACATTGATTCCAAGAAGACATGTTGCCTCTCAAATAAATTAGAAACCATTTTGAGATAACACCAAATGGAAACAAAAATGATGCTTGTGAGAGAGCTGGGAACAAATCCAATAGAAATTGACCCAAATAGGAATGAGACCAGCTTCTAAGTTGCAGTCAAAACATGCATGTGATGAGCTGAAACATGGGCAAAAACAATGCCAAAAATAGTAGAATTAACTCTTTGGAATTGACGCCAATGATGAGGAATTAATATAGACCAAAGAAATGATAAAAATGATGAAAAAAATAGCGGATAATAGAAGCTAAAGCTCTTTGCAGCACGAAAAACACAATTAGAACATTTTTCTTGATAGAAGATGCACAAAAGATAAAGTGGAAGTTCATTAAATATTGAATCCAAGCAAGAAGAAGAAAGAAAAAGATTGAAATTTAGACAACAAATAGAGATCCAATAATCAATTCTAAGAACTCCAACATTTCTCAAATTTGATCTCCAAAAAATTCACACCAAAATTCATCAAAATCTCTTCAAAAAATTCAAATTGTCATCAAATACACATACAAGAACCTCTTCATTTACCTCAAAAGCCAATGAAGAGGCACTCACCAAAAAACCAAAAGAATAAGAATAAATTAATTGCTTTAATATTGTTATAAAGCTTTTTGATTTCTATTCTCATAAAAATATTTATTTAATATTATAATTTGAATATTTGTTTCATATTAAATAGGAAAAATCATGCAAAGGTTATTATTCATCTTATTATACATCATATTTAGTAATTAATACATCAACTGTAAATTTAAATGTCTTTGTACATTAAATTAAACATTAATAATTAGGATAATTTAAATAATTAATTAAATATAATAATTAAGCATTAATAAGGCATCTAACGCAAGTGACCAAAAGTCATCATGATCTAGCACAAGCGTAAGCCAAGCACAAAAAAAAAGGGTTAGAGAGAGGGGGGGGGGGGGGGTTAAGCATGATACTGATTTAAATGCACAAAATTTATAAGGTCTTTAAGGGGTGTACCATCCATATCTTCTATTTTATATGTGCTAGAACCATATACTTCAATAATGATGAAGGGAGCAAGCCAATTAGGACTAAATTTCCCTTTTTCTTCAGGTAGGGCATTGACATTACATTAATTTTCATAAATAACTAAATCTTATACATGTGTAGTGTGAAAAGGGATGACCTAAAAGCCTAGTTTTCCCCAGTTCATATGGAACATTAGAATACAAAACCACCTCAAGACAAATCAGATCAGCACCACCTAGTGAGAGGGATGGTAATGCAAGATTTTTTCTTTTGTGCTTTCAATTCCTTTGTTGCATAAAATAAGAAAAGGGAAAAATAAGACTAAAGCACAAATGACAAAATAAGATAAGAAATAATCTATTCAGACTAAAAAATAGATGTAGAAAGATATTAGGATATATTTGAGTGCACCTGAAAATAAAATAGGAGAAATGAAGGCTCGGATCTGAATTCTCAACTGTCAAAATCCAGAAAGTAGTTGTAACTGATAATCCCAGATCCCAAGACTTGTATATGACTGTAGGAAAAATTTCAATGGTTTCTATAGGGTACAAAATGGCTGAGTCATTCGTTACCCAGGTTCAGAATAATTGAGTTGTTCTATACTTGGGGTTTTCTACCGAGAAGAGTTACAAATTGAGTGTCTCAGTGTTGAGATGTCACAAAAGTTCTGAAAACTATTTTTGGGGTCGTCTACACCTGCATATATAAGAAATGTGTGTGGATGGCTATATAGAGGTTTGCCTTGGTCAACTCCCCATTCTGGTGATTCCTACCTCCACAGATAGTCAATATAATAGAGATAATGTGTGTAGTGCTTGTGAATCTAGAGTATGTCTAAATTGCTATTTTCTAGAGTGCATAAATGCAATGTAAAGATCTACCCTAGTGTGATAGAGTAAACCCTATATAAAAATGCAATCAATGTATGATTGAAATCATGTAAAAAATATATATCTAAAGCACAAGTATGTATATTTGAAGATAACAAGAAACCATACCCAAATCTAAAGAGGAAGGATACAATCCAATCAACAATCAATGATCTCCTAGTCATCATCATAATCCTTTTGTAGCTCCATGATGTTGAAAGTATTTTGAATGCTTGAATGCTTGATGAAAGATTGATGTACCCTTGATTCGCAAGTCCTCTCTTCATGGGATGTCTTCAAATTGGGGATCCAACCTTGCAATTGCTTTCATCTTACCAAAATAAAGTGTGAGGCCTTATTTTATACAAAATAAAGAGATATAATCAAGAGAGTTGATTGGAAATCATAATCCTCCACTAAATCACTGAGACAAGGACACAATTTAAATTTGGGCTCAAAACTTGGGGTACATAATGGCCAAATCATTTTATACTCGAGTATAGAACATTTGAGTAATTCTATACCACCTATTTGAGTCCCAAATTTGAAATGTGGGTCATAGACACTCTGTAGATGCATGAAATGATTAGACAATTAGTTTTGAGGTCAGGATATAACACCGAGGTTGTAAATGGTAACATAGGGCCGAGGAGATGGAATCAATTATCTGATTGGAGGAGAAATAGAGGAGCATAGTTAGAAATAAGGGCTTACCTTGATTTTAAACAATATTGAAGGGATAAAGGACCCATATTTGAATTTAGGCATTTATTAGGTGCAATTATAAAGTCCTATTATGCTAACTATAATGAAATCACACTAAGGTAGGTGCTAAACAAGTATGAAATTGTACACCACTTAAGTTCTTACAATTTATGACAGTACACTTAGCTCTCACTTTAGTGGTATATGACACTACTTACATATGCAAGCTAAAGTACATAAATAGTAAATGAAAAAGGATAACCCAAAGTTATCAAATAGAAGCCCGGAGCATGCAATACTTGTAACAAAATGTTAGGAATCACATTCTACAGAACCACTTTGTTAGTTAAAAATAATAAACCACCTAGGGCTTACTAAGATAATCATGAAATTTGTGGGCATCTATATGCCCCCTTGTTTTAACATGCTAATTGGGAAGGTGAAACAAAGTATCATGTTTACCACAAAAAATTGTGAACATAAGTTTATTGACAAATTCTATCAATAGGTTTCAAGATGAACTCAAAATGTTCTATAGATAATTTGGATTGATAGGGAACTAGATCATGATCCCAATGCAACAAAAAATGTGAGAATTAAAGCTCTCTAGATCAAGATATGAATGATTAAGTGAAGCATACACTAAGAACAAAATAAACTCCATGATCTAACCCACTAGAAAAGTTATGAGATCATGAAAGAAAGAGAGAGACCATGAATCCAATAGGCTATCAAGTTGTGTTACACTAGGTGATTCATGGGAAAATATAGTAAGGAGAAGAGTAAAAATCCTAGTAAGATGTGTAATACCAGTTCCACTCATCCCATAGAGAATTTGGATTGATAGGGAACTAGATCACGATCCTAGTGCAACAAATAGTGTGAGAATTAGAGCTCTCTAGCTCAAGATATGAATGATTAAGTGAAGCATACACTAAGGAAAAAACAAACTCCATGATCTAACCCACTAGAAAAGATATGGGATTCTTTACCATTCCATTTTGTTAGGATTCCTCACCCATGAAGGAGCCCATCAGTATTAATACACAACCCAAGTGTAGAAGAAAGAGATGAGGTAATCAACAATTCAACTACCAACAAATTAAAATACATTATTTAGTTATTTTGATAGTATTTGGAGATAAGACATCCGATTTATCATTTGAATTGTTCTTGTGCAAACACCCAACGAGCCACATACTACTTTGAACAGTCTTAATTTTGATGATCCAACACATTCATAGATATTGATAGAGATATATAGGTGTAGTAGTGGTCATTAAATGAAATTTATATATATTCAACATTTGTATTGTATATATGAACATTGACATAACAAATGCCATCTTTTTGTAACTCTATTATTGATTTGGCATGTATGCTATTTTTGGAAATATACACAATTATTATTCATTTTGATATATATGAAACTTGAAATTTGATTCAATTTGTTCATTGTGTGCATACCTTTGTACTTAAAAGCTTATTTTATTACAATTAATCAAACATGTTTGTTCATTATTTAATATAATAGAATTGAAACAAGTTTATCAAAGCCATTATGGCATGGATAATGTAATCAAAGTTATATGTGACTTAATTTGATGTAATAAGGCATGAAAAGCCAAAATATGTAATTATTTTGTGTATTGTGTCAAATTGTCCTAATTGACCAAATAAGGGTCATAGGAAGATGTATATTAATGGGTGGTTTATGTGGTTGTTGTTTCTTGTGGATTGGTTCATGGAATATTTATATTAATATCTACTAACAAATTTTGTTGTAGGAAGGATCATTGAATGGATGGTTGATGCAAAGGGAAAGGTTCTTAAACCACTTCCAATCTAGGTTGACTCATTTCACCAATAGTCTACTCACATGAAACCTATTACCAAATATTTCCAACCAGACTTGAACCAAGCTTGGACCTCTCTAGATCCCTCTCCTAGGACTCCTTCCAAGACAAGGTGCTTGGAAGGTGCTTGTTTCTTGTGGATTGGTTCATGGAATATGTATATTAATATCTACTAACACATTTTGTTGTAGGAAGGATCATTGAATGGATGGTTGATGCAAAGGGAAAGGTGCTTAAACCACTTCCAATCTAGGTTGAGTCATTTCACCAATAGGCTACTCACATGACACCTATTACCAAATATTTCCAACCAGACTTGAACTGGGCTTGGACCTCTCTAGATCCCTCTCCTAGGAATCCTTCCAAGACAATCCACAACCCCACTTAATGAGTTCCCTCATCTACACTTGCATATCCACAACCTAGATTCCCTTTCATGCAGTACTTTACTCTTATAAAAATAGGATCTTCACTTCCAAAATAACACTATAGGCCAGAGATGTGTCCCACACACTTCTTATGTTCCAAACACACCATTCAAACACTTTGGTATAGTCCTAGAAACCCAAGACCATGAATTCATTAGTTAGGCCTGGTAGAGACCTAATGCTTTTAACTACCCTAATCAAGTAAATTGAGTTCAACATAAAAATTTTCCGAAGAACCCCTTCCAAAAAAATTTGGATTCAAATACCCTTTTTATACAACATGTCCTTGCATACAACCTCACTGCACTTCAATTCCATTCACAATTTGACTAGTCACATAGGGATGCCTATTCTCTAATTGCCTCCAAATACCCAGGAGCCCTTGTGTGCCATGGAAAATACCACTTGAAACTTAAGGTACACTTGGAAACCATCCATTTCACCGAAGAAGAGAATTTTCCAATAGTGGAATTAAGAGGAATTACCTAATTATTGTTGAAACCCTGGATATGAGGGTTTAGTGACCTACAGCTACAAAATTGAATGGATCTTCCTACTCATAGCACTTAAAGACATCAAATAAAAACAAAAATAAATATAATTCATTCCTCTAACTCCAAATGTATGATTTGGCACCTAATGAATCCGTACAAGTCTGTACAGATATCTATAACAACGGATTTACATAGAAAAATTGAACTTTGTGGCACACAAACTCCACATATTTCTTCATTAACTCCATGATTAAACTTGAAAATGGCCTTATAGGAGTGGAATAAATCTTTTCCACCCAAATCATCTGTCTTAACTTCTATTCAAATTAGTTATCCATTGAAACATAACATTTTGTAAAAACTTGCAAAGTTGCAACTTTACAACTTTTTCAACTTTACAATTTTTTTGACAATTTGGTCTTATTAAAAGCCTTGAACATTCATAAGTGATTTAGGTTACCTCACACATTAAACATGAACCCCTTTTATACCAAAAATCATGTTGACATCAATAGCACATCCACTGTCACATGTTGACCACCTTTGACCAAGCACGGATGAATACCCAATTTTAAACTTTCCCTTTCACCTAAAATGACTAATGGCACAAAAGGCCTTATTAAAAAATTATGTGTCCATGAAAAGCCTTATTAAATTAATATATCTCCCCACATAGTGAATAATATCACATGAAGGACATGTGCTCCTGCACCAATGGTTGATACCCTAGGGTGGATGTTTGCTTGTGAAAAGGGTGCATGAATGGTGTTATGGTGAAGGTTTAAGAGATCTAACTTAAGGAGGGTATGTTTTTATGATGAAATAAGTTTACATATGTTTAATGGATAGTGAAAAAAATATTTTTAGAGTATGGAAGTGATTGGAAGGTGCATTTTGAGAAAGCCCTAGGTTTTGAGGCCTAAAAGTGAAGGTTCGTGAGTTGGGAGAACATGAGAGAATGTTAGCTATTAAAATCCATAAACTCCTTAGTTTGGCATCATAAATAAATTATTTCCAATGGTTTTGGGTTCTCATCATATGTATTTTATATATTTTCTTTGTGAATTTGGGCTATTTTGGGCTCATTTGGCCTAATTTGAGAATTGCAAGGTACTGGTCATGTGTGTTAGTAAAAAAGAATAGTATCTAGTTTTTGGATATGTTGAATAAATTCCAAAAGGGTATCTATAAGTGTAGTTTTTTTAGCAAGTGTTTTGGAAAAAGTTGGTGAAAAGTGTGATATACCCGATTTTACCAGTGTTGCTAAGTGACCCTTAGGGATACTTCGGTCTAGTGTGCTCACGAACTTTCAAGGGACTCCATGGGAAAAAAAGGGGTTGTTACTAGTGCTTACCCAGCCAACCAGAGCTAATGGAGTAGAAGATTTGTGTACACACTAAGATGTGCACTTCTCTAAGTCTTTGCTTCCAAGAGAATCCATGGATGAGAGACCTTGAAAAATGACCTAGAGCTCCCTAGGCATGGAGTGCAAGGAAATTAAGTGTGCTCTCAGCTAGAGCTATTTAAGCCTATGACCTTGCTAGTAAACCATGCAATGGGAGATTTAATGGAGACAAGGGCAAGAATGCCAATATCTTCACTAAGATGTGCACTTCTCTAAGTCTTTTCTTCCAAGAGAATCCAAGGATGAGAGACCTTGAAAAATGACCTAGAGCTCCCTAGGCATGGAGTGCAAGGAAATTAAGTGTGCTCTTAGCTAGAGCTATTTAAGCCTATGACCTTGCTAGTAAACCATGCAATGGGAGATTCAATGGAGACAAGGGCAAGAATGCCAATATCTTCAAGAATCAAAATGAGAATGAAATGCAACTATGCTAGAAATGAAGATGCAAGCTATATTAAGATGAATATGCAAGTTAAGCTATGGAAAGGAAAGATGCAAGTATTACAAAACCCTCCTAATTAAACTATGTGAATCAATCTAAAGCATAAAGGAAACTAAGCTATGTATGCCATGATAATGAAACTAAAATGCAAGAATGGAACTAAGATAGAATGTGAATGCAAAATCTAAGAATGATTCAAATCTCCAAAGCTCCAAAGTCACCTAGAAAACCTGCAGCATAACATTAGTATTCAAAAGATGGATCTAGAAATGAGAAGAGAGCTCTCCTTTTATAAGAAATGAGAAAGAATGGACCATGGAGATTAAGAGGCAAAAGATTTAATCAACGGTGGAGCATCAAAGAGGAGAAATCCATGTGCACAAGATTCCTCCAATGAGAAAATAAGAGTTGAATTTTGTGCCCATATGAGACAAAAAGTGCTTTTTCCCTTTTTGTAAAATAGGAATAATGCTTTATTTGTGCAACTTAGGATAAGAGGAAAAGTGGGGGGCTTTTTATTTAATAAAAGAGGAGGAAATTCCTTTTAATCAAATAAAGACTTAGGATAAGATGGTTAGCCCATAGAAAATAATCGAATAAATGATAGGACTAGGATTTGATCAAGAATAAGCAATTGATAATTTTAGCAAAAGGGGCTAATAGTCTAGGTGACCATTTTTGGATGATTACATTTGCCCCTCTTTGAATAATGTGTGATCGATCTGGGAACACATTACGTCAAAGAATAGATCAGCCAAGAAGGCAATAGATAGAGATCTGACTCCAAAGAATGAAGTGCAGAGAGATAGCAAATCCTGCATGGTCAGCCTGGTAGTGACAGTACTGAACACTTAGGAAAGAGAAAGATAGTATCAGGACTTGAGATGAGAACTAACATGTCAAGCACAAAGATAGATTGATCAAAGAAAATGGAATGGTCAAGCATATGCTCTGGAGAATAGCCACTAGGATATGATGTGTCTGCCCCCTCGGGATCAAAATTGAAATGAGGTAGAGGGAAGGTAGAAGCTAGAGCAACATGATCAAATCACTAGAAATCATAATCGAAGAGATGAAGAATGATAGGATAACCATCAAGCAGTGGAGATATGCCCCAGTTTGACTAGGTTTGACTGAGAAAGATATAGGATAAAGATAAAGTCAAACCTCAGAGAGATGAAGTGAATGAAAATGAATGAAAGACTAGAAGGTTGAAAGAGATGGGGATGAAGAAATGAAGATGCCCCAACAAAGATCGAAGGATCCAGCCTCTAAAAGTCAGTCAACTACGTAGAAGAGGGTGAAAGTTTGAAATAAGATTTTGACTATCAAGATGAACTTGGATTTCAATTTTGATCTTGAAAATGGATCCAAGACATCAAACTTAGCTAGGGGTGCAATTTTTGCGCAATTCTGAGATGTTTTGAAAATTAGGTCAAAAAGTCAAAATGCTATAAAAGGGGTACTTTAGGATATAGATATGATGATACGATTAACCCCTTGTGATGACAGGAAAAAGGATGTGATGAAAAAGATAAGGAGTGAAAGACATGATCAAGAAAAAGTGAAAGGTGAGCGCAGTCGACCGACAAGTCTGTGAAAGATGAAAGGAGAGCTCTCTCCATATGCAAGATGCAAAACTAAACTATCATGAACCTAAAAATGCAAGCTACTATGAAAGTGGTTTACTTGCAAGGTCACAAAGGTTTTAGACTCTAATATTCATCATCAAGCATTATTGGTAGTGTTGCAAGATCATACAATGCACACTAGTATAACTATGGGTATATGAATATGATCTATATTAGATGAAATGTGGGAATCCCACCTAGGCACCAAAGACATGTAGGTCAAGATGAATAGTACAGTGAGGTTCCCTAAGTTTAGTATAGCAAGATTATACTTGCATCGAGACACAAGGAAAGTCAATAGGGCTAGAAGTATGCACTTGCGAACACAGTCAAGGACAATACCTTGTAAGTCCTATTGTCAAGTAGAACCAGCATAAATGCTAATGACAATTAAGACCAACAAAATATATCCACAAGTAGAGAAAGAAATAAAACATGTCCTCATGCCCCTAGTCTTTTGTTGGAATTAGGAGAGATAGGTACTGAGAGGGGAGGGGTGAATCAGTGCCTTCAAAACTTCACTTGTAAAAACCTTTCAGATCAATAACTGAATACTGTGATAACCGATCAAAATAACTTGAATCTAATTGAATAAGTCAATCATCTAGTTAACTTAAGAAAGTAAACAACATGAAATCAATATGAAAATCACATAACACAAGTATTTTGGTAACGCAGAAACCCTTGTAAGAAGGTAAAAAATGTGGTGGGGATGACACCCACAAATTTTTCACTACTGCAGATAGAAAAGGTTTGCCTGTTAAGGCTACACATTTTTGATCACTTCTGGTGATCTTACTCTGTTAGGAGTAACATATTAGATCAGCTAGATCTACCTAGTTATAGGATTTTAACAACACTAATGAAGTGTGTACTCGGTTAAGAGATTTACATAAGACTGTTAAGTCCACTCTGTTAAGAGATTTTACCAAAAACTCTATCACAATTGTCAGAAAGTAATAGGAAATTATTTGCTAGTTGACAACTCAATTGCCTGAAACAGATCAATCAATGTTCATAAAAATATCACCTTGACTGTGATGATTTACTATTCTATTCTGCTCGGTAGCCTTCTCTGATTCTGCTCTTTCTGATATCCTCTATACTCTGTTCTACTTTGTAAACCGATTGACTTGAAGTTAGGCAAAGGCTTCAAGTGCTCCGTGATTCATATATATTAGTTCACCAACCCCTATAAATTGATGCGAACATACAAAATATATAGTGTTCTTTTTTTGCCTCCTTAGCAAAATTAGGTTACCAAACTAATCATAACCCTAAGATCTACAGTGCAAAATTAACCTAGATCAACTATTACAATAAGATAAACATTACATTTAATGAGTATCTTTTACAATAAATGCTTCTCGATCTTGGTAAACCATTTTACGATCTATTGTAACCATCTGCATAGAAGAATGTGCCATTTTAGATTACTATGCCATTTTCTATGATCATCGGTAAACACTGTATAATCTGCTTGGTGTATACTGTGATGCTTGGTGTTTACTGTCCGTCGGTGTCGGTGTCACTAGTGCTCGGTAAACTATGTGATGCTTAGTGTAAAGGATTTACCGACTGCTCTGTCTTACTATCCTTTGATACTAATGATAACCTTAAATGCTCAATAGAGATTAACATCTTCTAGCTATGCATCATCGAAAACCATTAGGGAGAGAACACTTAGCAAAGAAATCATCATAGACAGCACACAAAGAAAGAAAGTCCAACAAGTCTCAGCAAGTCAAGTGGTTTAAGTGCGTGTGTGTAGGTCATAGAGTCAATCTTTGAGTATCACCACTGCTAGTGGAAATATCACATCATTCTAGACTATGGGTAAACATCTGATAAGTATTGAAAAACACTTGATGCTAGGATAGTGTTAAAAACACAGTTGGGAAGGTGTTAAAAACACTGTTTGAACCAAGTGGCCTGAGAAATCCCAATGTAGAAAGAGACCCAAGATGAGATAAAACAACATGTGCCCCCTAGACTAAGACAAGAGTCAATTCCAGGCTAGAAGAGACAAAGTGAGAAGTGGAGCGAATGAGTGCCACACAAGACTGATAGACATAGATGCAAGGGTTTCAAGTAGTGCCTGTTTCTAGGTTTTCACCACTTGATAGATTTTTTCAGGATTTTTTTCAATTTTTTTGTATTTTTGTATTTTTATATTTTTTTGGTGAGACATCAAAGCGCCTATTGCTAGGTTTTCACTAGGATGCTCATTTTTTCAATACTTTTTATGCTTTTTAGAATTTTTTCAGCATCATATATGAATTTTTTTGAATTTTTTCAGGATCAATAAAAATATATACAAAGGATGCCCCCAAATAGGATGAGCATCAAACTCCCAAGCAATATCACATCGTCTAGTCCCAATGTCTAGCAAGGTGGAGGACAAGAGGGATTAGCAAGCTGGTGGAAGAGATGGAAGACAAGAGAATGAAGGGAAATGAAGGGAAGAAATCCTCAAGAACAAACTCTGCAAGAATACCCAAGCTAGGGAAAAATTGTCATGTAAAGCACATTTGGACAAGCAATGAAAGGCCAGCATAGGATAAGTCACAAAGGCGTAATGCAAAAGGGGGAAAGGATGTAGTCCAAAGGAGTAGACATGTCAAGAGGCTTCATAGCATCGTATTTTTACTTTTTTTTATTAGATCAAAAACAAAGGGGAAAAGGATAGTGAAAGGCTAGAATGAATGGAGGAAAAAAAAAATGAAGGCTAAACATGAATGGAATGAAAGAAAGATCATCGTAAGATAGCTCACAAGATAGCCAAATGTTCGTGTATAAGTCAACATTGTCAAGATCAAAGAGAGAAGATGAAATAGATGAAATATGTAGAAGAACTACGCATGATACTTGATTGCCAAGTTTTCATCATGGTACTTATCCAAGGCACCACAAGGGAGTGGTTTTCACCATAGGATGAATTTATTTCTCTTTACTTTTTCTACCAAGGTGCCTGTTTCCAGGTTTTCACCAAGGCGCATTTTCAATTTTTTTGCCATTTTTTTTTTTGTTTGATTTTTTCCTTTTTGGAAGAAGGAAAGCTTTTTAGATAATACTCCTTGAAAGGATAAACCATGATATGCCAAGGATTCAACATGATATGCTCAAAGATGCTGATAGGGAAAGGAAGATGGAAGAGAAAAATGGAGGATAAGGTTTTATGTAAAGTGAGTGAGGTTGGAAGATAGGAGGAAAAGGAAAATGAGGAAAAAGGACAGAAGGTAGAAGGATAATGAATGGAAAGATTATGAAAGGGTAGATGGAAAGGAAGGAAAGATCAACGTCAAAACACACCTTGAAGGGTGGCGAGAGGATGGAGGAAATGTGAATGAAGGAATACGAGAAGGAATATGGTGAATGTTTAGCAGAGGTTGCGGTTCAGGCGCATGGAATGGAAGAATGTTTTTGGAAGAAGATGAAGTGGAAGCCTTTGGAAGCTTGAATGTCAACTTCACTTGTTTCTCAAAATTAGAATCTTTCAAGAGAGACTTTGGAATCCATATAGCCTTAGGGTTTTTATTTATTTTTGACAATTTAGAGAGAATATCTTCAATGATGGATTTTGGAACCCATACTTGTCTTGTAGTTTTCTTCTTAGATATCTATTTTGACTTTATGCATCCATGTCAATTAGAGGAGACATGGTGATCTTTTTTTTTATATGGATTCTTGTATTGCTTCCTTTTCTTGTATTGAACATTCAAGTTACTTCCAAAAGACTTAGGACTTGTGGAAGAAGAAGGAGGATATGTCTAGTTTAGATGGGTGGGTGGATGAAAAGGATTAAAGGGTATGCATCTATGTTGATCTTGAGGAAAGATAGGAGATGGAGGGATGTCAAGACCCAAGATGGATGATGAATTAGGAGAGTTAGGAGGGGAAAGTGAAGGGACATAAGGGCCCAAGATGGAAGGAAGATGTGAAGCCTTTGGTATTGGTGGAGGAAGTCCAAGGATAGAAGTGGAAGATGCAAAAGGATAATCAATAATTTCATCAACATCTATATGAAAACCAAGGACATCAACATCTTTAGAGTGAGCATTAGGATTTTCAATAGGATCGTGAACATCTTGAATAGGAGCAACTTCTTTGATAGGATTGTTCAAAGCTTGCAAAGACTTAGGAAGAGTAGAAAGTGGAAGCAAACATGGAGTGGTAGAACAAGAAGATGGATGAATTTGATCTTGACAAGGAGCTTTGGATAGCATAAGAATATAATTTTTCTCTTGATTTTCAATAGGCTTAACATTAGAAGTAACAACACTATTTTTAATAACCTTAATGGAAGTATCATCTTTGGAAAGTGCAAGTGGAGTAAGGTTATTTTGATTGTCAATAAGCTTGACAGTGTAAGTAGTAGCTTGATCTTGCTTAGGAGAAGACTTAAGACATGGTGGAATGAATGAGGAAGGGCGTAGAGGATCAAAAGGACCATGAAATAGATAAGAGACATCACGAAAAGAATTGGATGATGTGGAGGGTTCTTGATCTTGATCTTTCTTTATGTTCTTTTCTTTATCATTTTTAGAGTCCTCTTGACATGGAGCCACTTCTAAGGACAAGGAAGCATGTTGGAATTTTATGGAAGAATTTGGAAGAGATAGTGAAGGACTATTTGAAGTAGGAATTATAGTGCATAAAGGCTTAGGCTCTTTAGGTTTAGCATTATTGAAAGTATTTTCAGCCAAGTGAAGGTTAGCTTGAGTTTCTTTAAGAGGTATCCCTTGAGGATAACTATAGGGAACTGTATGAAAAGTATTAGGACTTTCATTGGATGAAGGATTTGTGAAAGATTTGGAAGAATCAGAAGCTTTAGGAAGTGTATGGGTATTGGAGGAAGTAGGGGATGGAAGGGAACCATCACAAGACAAAGGTCCATCATTAACATAATCTTTCTTGAGAGCGAAATCTTTATCTTCAGCATGAGGGTTCTTAGAGGAAGGATTCTTATAATATTGAAATTTCATATTAGCGTGGTACATTTTATATTCCTCAATAGAATTGGATGCATCATCTAGGTATTGTTGACAGAAATCATCAAAGTCTTGTTCAAAATTAGAATCATATGGATCACCATCACAATCTATCAAATGTGACGACCCATTTCTAGTAAGCACAAGCACACGACTAGGAGGACACTTAGGAATAGAGGTATCATAAGGACTATCATATTGCTCATCATGGTATGTCTTGATAAGAGAAGTAAGACTCTTGGGAGAAGAGGAACTAGATTGTGAAGAAGAGGAAAGTGAAGACCTAGTGGAGGAAGAAGACTTGGATAATGAGGAATGCAAATAATGTCTAGAAGAGTCATGGTAATACTTGGAAGATGAGGAAGAATGAGAAGACTTAGAAGATGAAATTTTTTTGGAAGAAGGAGGTTGTGACAGGATCATGTCTATGATCCTAGCAAAGGCATCTGATTCAATCATCTTTTCTTTTATTTTTGCTTTAAGTTTGTCACCCATGAGATATCCAAAAGGACTATTGGAGGAATAAAATTTTTCAAATTGAGAAATGAGTTTGAGATCATCCATTCTCAAGAGAGGTTCCATAACAAGGTATTTGAAATTCATGGTTGTAGAAGAGAAGGAATCAAACATGGAAGAAATGAATAGAAGAGATGAAATAAAAGAAGGTAGACTACATAATAAGAGGAAAAGAATCAAGAAGACATGAAGAATTTAGGAAGAATCATGAAGAAAGAAGATAAAGGATGAAAATGGAAGACTAGGAAGACATGGAAGAAGCGGAAGAAAGAAGACTAAGAGTCATTTTTTGCAATTTGATACCATTGAAATTCATTTGGATATTGAGCAACATGTCACAACACCTAAGATCTGAGATCTGGACTGACCAAGGAAGACTGGAAGTGACACAAATCAACTTCAGATTGCATGTAGCAATGAGATAGCAAAAGGACTCTATGTGATAGTTTCCAGGCTAACAGAGTGATATAATTTCTCCAGGCGATATTTCACATAAGGCAGTGCGACAGTTTCTAGGTAGTTGGTGCGACAGAATGTATAATAGGCAAGCGATACAATAGCAGCGATGAAGTATCGTGTGATATTTCTCAGGAGGGTGTGCGATGGTTTTCTAGTATCATACGACTCTTGACTAGTGAACATAAAAAAACTCAATTTTGAAGGCAATTTGGTCAATATTTCAGTTTGATGGTTCAATTTTTTGACTCCAAACATAGTACTAGCAGTAATCAGATAAGTTTGCAAATAGTAGGTGATCAAACATGTGATAAAACACTTGCACAAGAGTGAAAACCTTGCCAAGACAAGCAATTGTGATATCAAAGCAAAAAATCCTATGAATGCTACCGTGATGTTTGATATTTGAGAACGTTTACATAGGTAGATCACAATGAGAACACTTCAAGCACTTTAGCCTAGAAGGAGAAAGGCTCAATACTTAACAACTTGGCCCACACTTGATGTCCCATCACCTCACACAAAGTGGTTTCCCACAATAGATATTGGCTTTGTCATGGAAGTGTCAATGACACAACCAAAGGAACACATATGGTGAGTAATCTTGGGGTGATCTAGGTTAGTCCACTAGGATCAATCCTTACACCAAGATGTTAAGGGGCAAAATAGGGTAGCTTCTATCTATGGTTCTTAGTAAGGGCTTCCATTCATAATACCCCTCTTGCTCCCCAAAGGGACTCCTTACCTTGTGGCAAGTAACAGACCTCATGGCCACAAGAGTACCTTAAGAATTCTTGCTCAACATTTTCCTCATGGTCACAATCCCATAAGTACTCACATTAAGTGAAGACAAGTACTATGTCTACCAAGGTTTTGTGTCCTTGATAGCCTTGAGTTTATAGTGGGTTGGAATAGCCAGCAAAAGGCTTGTCCCCACTTGGGTCGTTTCTCTTGATTGCTCAAGAGAAGGCCCGCTAAAGGATCCTAATGCTAAACAAAGAGTAGATTGACTTTTGAGTGTCAGGATTTCTGGCTCACCTCAAGGGTGAAGAGCATAATCTCCTAGCTCAAGAATCTCCCCCAAACACATTAAACAAAGAGTTCAATTACCCTCTTGTTTTCAAAGTCCAAAAGTGGGTCAGGATTTCTGGCTCACCACAAGGGTGAAGAGCATACTTCTCCTACCACCAAGAGACTTCTACAACAAGATCTTAAGTGCCTAAGAAATGAGTATATGCCGCACTTAAAAGAAAATTAAATAAACAAGCAATTGGTTGTTTTTAGGTGTTGTGCAACCTTGAAAAACACAATTAGTAGCCCTTTTCCTTTAAAGCTTTGACATGTGATCTTTTTAGAAAATTTTTCAATAAATGAAGGTACCTACAAGCACAAATTGTTAGCCTCACAATGGTTAGCAAAAAAAAATTCCAAATGAAATCTACAAATAAATCTGTCTAACCACAACAAACTAAACCAGCAAGCTAATTAGATTCGAAACTTAACAAGAAAGAACCAAGAAACAACTCACTATCGGGTACAGGTGACAGTAGAGTCACCAGAAGTATTGCATGATACTTTACAATATACTAGGGTGATATTATCTTTCTGGGTGACACTTCACTATACCTACAAGTGACAGAATCTCTCACAGAGTGCGATAATTTAACTGGTAAAGTATCACACCAGTATAGGACAAAGTATCACATGACATTGATGAAGTATCATACGATAATCTTCCAGAAAAAAAATAAAAATATGCCGAAAATAGTAAGCTAAAAAGTGATGAAAATAGTGCGGAAATGCATAAAAAGAAGGACAAAATGAAGTTGTTCTACCCCATGGTAGGCACAAAAAATGTACACACTAAGATGTGCACTTCTCTAAGTCTTTGCTTCCAAGGGAATCTATGGATGGGAGACCTTGAAAAATGACCTAGAGCTCCCTAGGCATGGAGTGCAAGGAAATTAAGTGTGCTCTCAGTTAGAGCTATTTAAGCCTATGACCTTACTAGTAAACCATGCAATGGGAGATTCAATGGAGACAAGGGAAAGAATGCCAATATCTTCAAGAATCAAAATGAGAATGAAATGAAACTATGCTAGAAATGAAGATGCAAGCTATATTAAGATGAATATGCAAGTTAAGCTATGGAAAGGAAAGATGCAAGTATTACAAAACCCTCCTAATTAAACTATGTGAATCAATCTAAAGCATAAAGGAAACTAAGCTATGTATGCCATGATAATGAAACTAAAATTCAAGAATGGAACTAAGATAGAATGTGAATGCAAAAGCTAATAATGCTTCAAATCTCCAAAGCTCCAAAGTCACCTAGAAAACCTGTAGCATAACATTAGTATTCAAAAGATGGATCTAGAAATGAGAAGAGAGCTCTCCTTTTATAAGAAATGAGAAAGAATGGACCATGGAGATTAAGAGGCAAAATATTTAATCAATGGTGTAGCATCAAAGAGGAGCAATCCATGTGCACAAGATTCCTCCAATGAGAAAATAAGAGTTGAATTTTGTGCCCATATGAGACAAAAAGTGCTTTTTCCCTTTTTGTAAAATAGGAATAATGCTTTATTTGTGCAACTTAGGATAAGAGGAAAAGTGGGGGGCTTTTTATTTAATAAAAGAGGAGGAAATTATTTTTAATTAAATAAAGACTTAGGATAAGATGGTTAGCCCATAGAAAATAATCAAATAAATGATAGGACTAGGATTTGATCAAGAATAAGCAATTGATAATTTTAGCAAAAGGGGCTAATAGTCTAGGTGACCATTTTTGGATGATTACAATTTGATCCCACGGTGAATGGATTGAAATATACCTAATGTTTCTCATTTCAATTGAGAAACATTGCAAATTTTGACATAAAATTAGATAGGGATGCCAAATTAAAATGAAGGGGAATCCCAAAAAAATTAGATGTGTAATTATAGACCTCCATAACATAGTCCTGTAGCACCTGGCGATTCTTCAATGCCTCACACGAGCTCCGAGATATGCCCCAAGAAAGATCATTTCTCAATGTTTCTTAGTGACCCTTAGGGATACTTTGGTCCAGTGTGCTCGCGAACTTTCAAGGGACTCCGTGGGAAAAAAAGGGGTTGTCACTAGTGCTTACCCGGCCAACCAGAGCTAATGGAGTAGAAGATTTGATCTCATGGTGAATGGATTGAAATATACCTAATGTTTCTCATTTCAACTGAGAAACATTGCAACTTTTGACATAAAATTAGATAGGGATGCCGAATTAAAATGAAGGGAAATCCCAAAAAAATTAGATGGGTAATTATAGACCTCCATAACATAGTCCTGTAGCACCTGACGATTCTTCAATACCTCACAGGAGCTTTGAGATATGCCCCAAGAAAGATCATTTCTCAATGTTTCTTAGTGACCCTTAGGGACACTTTGGTTAGGTGTGCTCGCAAACTTTTGAGGGACTCTGTGAGAAAAATAGGGTTTTCACTAGTATTTTCCTGACAAACTAGAGCTATTGGAGTAGAGGATTCGATCCCACAGAGAATGGATTGAAAGATACCCAATGTTGCTCATTTCAATTGAGCAACATTGGAACTTTTGACATAAACTGAGATAGGGATGCCAAATTAAAACAAAGGGGAATCTCCCAAAATTGAGATGGGTAATTGTAGGCCTCCACAACATGGTCTTGTAGCACCTGATGATTAACCAATACCTCACACGAGCTCTGAGATATGCCCCAAGAAAGATCATTGCCTAATGTTGCTTAGTTACCCTTAGGGACACCTCGGTCTAGTGTGCTCGCAAAAGTTCGAGGGAATTAGTGAGAAAAATGGGGTTGTCACTAGAGTTTACCTAGCCAAACAGAGCTAATGGAGAAGATTATTTGATCCCACGGTAAACAGATTGAAGGATACCCAAGGTTTCTCATTTCAATTAAGAAACATTATAACTTTTGACATAAACCAAGATAGGGATGCCAAATTAAAACAAAGGGGAATATCCCAAAACTGAGATGGGTCATTGTATGCCTCGATAACATGGTCATGTAGTACTTGACAATTCATCGATACCTCACATGAGCTCCAAGATATGCCCCAAGAAATATTTCTGCCCAATGTTGCATAGTGACCCTTAGGGACTCTTTGGTCAAGTGTGCTCGCGAATGCTCAAGGTACTTCATGGATGAAATGGGGTTGTCACTAGAATTTACCTAACCAACCAGAGCTAATGGAGAAGATGATTAATCCCATGGCGAATGGATTGAAAGATACCCAATGTTGCTCATTTCAATTGAGTAACATTATAATTTTTGGCATAAACCGAGATAGGGATGTCAAATTAAAACAAAGGGGGATATCCCAAAATTGAGATGCGTAATTGTAGGTCTCCATAACATGTTCCTATAGTACCTAATGATTCATTGATACCTCACACGAGCTTCAAGATATGGCCCTAGAAAGATCTCTACCAAATGTTGTTTAGTGACCCTTAGGGACATTTTGGTCAGGTGTCCTCATGAATGTTTGAGGGAATCCATGGAAAAAATGGGGTTATCATTGGCATGTATCTCTAAAAAGGGTATCTAGATCAATAATTAGTTTTTCGAGTATTTTGGGAAGTTTGGGAGAAAAGTCTAAAAAATAGGGTTGGAAGGGCTATAAGGTGTGCCTAGTTTGAGTCCGGGTAGGGATAAATTACCTAATCAGTGAATATGTTTTATTTTTCAGTTGGGACATGTTAGATAGGGTATATAGAGGCCATAGGAAGTGATTGAATCCACATTTGAAGTTTGTTATCAAATTTTTGTGTTTGGATTCTTCTGAAGTTGGTTACTAAATAAAAGGTAAAGTTCAAAAGTAAATGCTAGATTCTTTTGAGGTAGGGATTGAGAGGATTGAATACATGTATTTCAATAATATATTTGCAAATCAGGCCCATTGTACCTTTTATATTTAAAATTTGGCATCTAACATGCACATGACATCTCATTGCTCTTTTTTTACATAAAAATTGGCATCTAATATGCACATGACAACTCATTGCCCTTTTTTATACAAAATTTGGCATCTAACATGCACATGACAGCTCATTGCCCTTTTTTTTTTAACAAAAAATTGGCATCTAATATGCACATGGAAGCCCTTTTTTATATAAGATTTGGCATCTAAATATGCACATTACGTCTCATTGTCATTTTTAAGTACAAAATTTGGCCTCTAAATATGCACATAGAGAACTTCAAAGATATACACAAAATTGTCAAAATAATTCTACCATATTGTAGAATCATTCTTCTAGGTTGCCCAAAATTAATCAAGAGAACCTTCTAGATCAACTCTAATCCTTATTTTGTCAAGTATTGCCTCGTGGTCAGATTCACAAACTTTCCACAAATTCTTGTTAAGAGGTCTACCGCAATAGTTAATCAATTGAATATTTGTTGCAACAATAAGGTTAGAGTAATGAAGAATATGTCTATGTGTCTCATTGTCATCTAACAACTAGGCATTAGAATTCTTGATAGGATACATGCATTTTATAAAACAATAAAATGAATTTAATACCCAAATCAAAGCAAAGTGTATTAAAAAGAGTTTAATAGGTATGCATACAAATGGAAACAACAATGGTACCTTCTAAGCCATGTCCCTATGACAACAACAGATCTTATTGGGACTGAATACCCTCTCCATCAATGACTGTAGTTGTCAATTTATTTTTGGCCTCAATACAATGACACAAAAAGTAATATGTTCCTTCTTCATTGTTCTCATCTGCAATTACTACATATACATGACTTGCATTTAATAGAAGGATTAGTTAATACAAAAAACAAAATTTAAAGAAGTATAAATTAAGCATAAAATTGATTTAACCTACACAATCTAGAGAAATTACCTAGTTCAACTAGGTTTGATGCATGGTGAAAATCAACTGATGCTTGAAACTAGTTCATTTGTAGTTTTATGTGAAGTTGATATGGATCTATGGTTTGCAAAGCTCTACAAGACCATTTTTCAACCCACTCTTTTGATTCACATTCATCCCACACAAAATACATACATAAAGAGCAAAAGGATGAAATTTGTTTAGTATAAATAGCTAATGATGTTGTATTTGTACTTATAAATGAATGCATGTCACTTGATCCTATAAGTGTACAAAAATATAGATAGTTTTCAATGTTAGATTCACATATGAACCACAAAAATATCTAGAAACCACAAACTTACCTACATTACCTGGTCACATCATAGAGTTACACCATTGCACAATTGTTTCTGCATCTATTAACACTATCCACCTTCATACTTAAATTCCTCTCTAGTAAGATCTCTTTTCACACATGCTCCAACACCATCATGCTCTCCCTTTCCATGCCCTACCTCAGTGAAATTTAAAAAATGTTGTACACCAATTGTCACATGCATCTTAGTCAACCAGTAGAAAACCGTTGCATTCTTGAATTGTGTGGTGGAATTGTCTGACCATATTAAGTGTTGGTTGTATCTTATACCTCTTTCCCTTAAACTATACTAGAATATTGTAAAGCATCCTTGCAAAAAATTTGAGGAATGAGTACGATCATCGCTAATATAAAAGTGATACTCTCTTATAACCTTTATGTCCTCCCCTGTGCTATCATGTGCATGCATGAATGCTATGTGTATAAAAATTGTAACTTGTAGAGAGTGGTAATACATAGGTTTCACTTCATTTTGAGGTTTAAATGTATAATTATAAGAAAAATTAATGATGAAGGGTACTCCCCTTACTAACACAAAGACACAAAACAAAATTGAGAATAACAACGAATTGTAAGGATAAGAAATGTGCTTTCTATTATCTCCAACGAAATGGAATTACAATGTTAAAAAATATAACATGCACAACCACAGGAACATCCACAATGGCATTTTCATTACAATATTCTGTAAGCCAGAGCCACCAAATGTTTGTTCCCCAAAAACTACCCTATATAAACCTACAAGCCTTCATTATATAGGCAATTTTAACCGCTTAAGAGGGTTCTAGAAATTTTAACCCTAAAGATTGAGGCCAACCATTCCTAAGATATTATTATTCATTTTTATTACATTATAATAGACCCAAACAACTTTTAGAACTCAAAAAGAAATTTTGAAGGAATTTAATTTTCTTCTATTTAAGGTAGCGCAAATTCTAGAGACCATAACTCATCGCACGTTGATCTGATTGGCTATTATAACCCCATTTAAAAAATGACGTGAAGTTCTCTATAGAGCCAAACTTGTGCAAGCCCTAGGAAGCCAAATTTTTGACCCCATTCCGAGCCTCTAAAGCCTTCTGTAGACACCTAAAAATCCATCTTATTAATTAAATTATTTTAATTAATAAAAGCCTTGATGACATCAACATTAATTAATTAATTAATTATTATTGTTATTATCCCCTCCTATCTTAATTAAATTCATTTAATTAAGGAATCACTTCCAAAAATATTTAAATCAAATTTAAATATTAATATGTCCCCATTTATTAATTAATTTAAAAAATATTGCTCAAACAAGTCCTATTTAAATAAATAAATAATTTATTTAAATCCCCAAAATCCTAGATATCTTCTAGACTCTTCTAAACCTATCCTCTCATCCCTAATCACTCCCTAACCCTGCTTAAGGAGTGATTCCTAACCCTCTTAGGCTAACCCTCTCCCTTTGACCCAAAGTCAACACCTTCATTAATGAGCCTTACAAACTCATTAATGACCCCTTACACCCTCATTAATGGATCTTACATCCTCATTAATGAGAGACCATCCCCTTCCATCCACCTTTTCCCCCTTCACACTTCCCTAGTGTTGCTCACACATGTGTGTGAAACATTGGTCTCTCAACCCATTAATGACCATCCTTATCCCTTTGACCCTAAACCTTAACCCTTGATCCTAAACCCTAACCATCCTTCCTAACCCAAGACCTTCCTCAAATCCTATAAGTAGTCCTCATTCCAAGAGAAAAATATGAATTCACTCTTTCATAGAATAGATAGTTGTAATGTTAATTTGCATCTAGAATATCATAGCATATATTAGCATTGTTAGATTTCCTTCATATTTTCATGTTTTATAACTCATCTTAGAATAGCATAAATAGATTAAATTGATTTTATTTGAGCATTGCATATCATATTAAATCCATATCACATCCATATTTGAGTTAAGATGAATCTTCCATGTCATCCATATCCTAGAATCTGTATTTCATCATTTGCACCCTTGGAACCCTAGGGGCAAAACTGGTTCCCTATACTAGGTTTTGTGCCATTTTTGGGTCTCTATGGATTTAATATGATCCTAATATACTATAATATACATTTTGGATAAGGTCATTGTGCTTTGAGAGCACCCCCACATCCTCATAAAATGAGAAAATCAAACGGGGCCTAGGTGCTCTCGTTTTGTCTCAATCTGAGGTGGTTTTGTGAATTTTTTTTACTATATGTCATGTATTATTTTGTTTGAACTAATGTTTGAATGTCTTATCATTCTCCCAATAGGTTAGTTTCACATCATTCACATTTTGGCATGCCCGATGGGACCCCCACCACGTATTTCTACTCCGTTTCTAGGGGTTTCTAATCAAAAAATTGTAAAATTTCATTAAATTGTCATCCTCTTGGAAAATTGTAATGCATTGGAGTCTCCACCCTAGAATTGTCATTTGCATAGATTGGCATCTCCTCTTGAAGACTTTTGTATGCACGGTTTGGCATCTGCCATTGTACTTTATCATTTGTGCCCTACGAAAGTCACACCGTCTATCAGGTATAAGTTTTTTTTAGTTTTTTCATAGTTTATTGTCTGTGCATATTATCGTCTACACACTTTTTCATCTGCGCTCTATAAATTTTATTTTTTAATTTTCCAGAAAGCTTTAATTTTTGGTAGTTGCAAAACATCTTCCTTCGGGCTTAAAATCAACCAAATTAAATCTTGAATGCATAAATGGAATGAACAATCAAATCACACATTTACTTTGGGTTTTAAAAAAAAATCTCTAAAGCTTGAAAGGTCTCAAAGTGTAATCTTCACATCTATTTTTTTTCTAATAGGAACCCCAAACCTAATCTTGAGTGGCTAAAGGAAAAAAACAAAGCAAATCGCAAACTTCTTTTTGACTTAATGTGAATGCAAAATCCAAATCTTGAATGACTATATGGAATGAACAAAATGAAAATCAACTATTTGAGTTCTAAAAACATTCCAATCTTGAGTGCATAAGGTAAATCAAAGCAATCTCAATCAAACACTTCATCTTGGGCTCTAAAAAGAATCAAAAATCCAATCTTGAATGATATATGATAAAACACTTGTAATATTCCAAAGTTCCAAAAACATTTCTTGTTTCAAAGAGAATAAAACTTTGCATCCTAATCATGTTTTCTTGAGAGTCATATCATAAAGAAAACACTTAAATCAAATTTGGAAATAAACTCTTCATGATGTTCTTTTAGGAAAGTTTTTCAAATTTTCACAAAGTCTATTTAATCTAAGTGATTCAGGTGAAATCCATACCATTTTTCCATGCCTTTGTAGAATTTGGGTGAAAGATCAAGGTTTGGGTTGGTCACTTGACTCTAGCGAGGCCTATCCAAAGAGAAAAATGCTTCCTCTTTGGAGAACAACCACAAACTGGTATTTCCCCAATCGGTATATAAACAAAGCACTGAGAAAACTCTTGCTTCATCCCCTCAATCTTGGATGATGTGTGTAGATGGTAGCCTGAGGTAGGTGAATATCCCTACTATTTTGACATGGTCAACTAGGCTCTTAAGTGAGTCACATGCATACAAACCAATTGGGAGGATGTCATAGACCTTATTAGACACTTATTAATTAGAGGCTTCCCGATCTACCCCCAAAGGCTTTCTAATCTTTGTGCAAGGAGAATAGAAATTTCCCTACAACACTCATCATATCGTGCCATCCTTGAGCATTTGGAACTAGATAATACAACATCATGACTAGAGCTATTGCATTCTTGGTGGTAGTCATATTCTGATTAGCTCTTGTATGTGTGCCTAAGTCTATGAGCAAAGATTTTTTAGTCACAACCAAAATTCCTTAGGGTAAGATTGCTTGTGCGTGTTTTCAAAGTTTCAAACTCAGTCAAAAAAATCTGTCAGAACATACACATTCTGAAAGAGCATTATCAAAATATTTGTAACCATTTCTCTTATCCCACAAAGTTTCTTTGTCCTTTGTTGGGATTGTTTTCAAAACACTTGGTCCTTATCTTTTGAGTTTTTTGGTCTTTTTCCATTGGAAAAGAATCAAATAGAAAGACAAACTCAATAAAATTTATCCAAAACACCTTCAAAACCAAAGTTCTCTCAAAATTAGTTACCCAAAGACATTGCTCAAATTGAATCCAAATTTACCATCCTTTCAAGCTATGTCCGATTCAACCAAGCACAAGAAAGCTAAATGGCCAAATTCCTGCGTCTATCAAGAGAAGAAAGTTGTAGATTGAGATCTCAAAGATCATCAACCATCCCTAAAAGAAATCCAAGTAGAAAACAAATATTAGGAGAAACTAGATAATGTGAGTTACAATGCAAGAATCAAACAATTTGCAACCTACTTCTAGGTCAATCGTTTCTTTGTTAACCTAGAAAGTGAAGACTAGTTGGCTTATCACATATCCATATTTCTTTCAGAAGCTCATAAATATATCTCGACAACCTTGCATCCTTGCATCATAGATCATCTCCTTTAAGCTTGTGTCATAGATCATCCCTTTAGTTGCATCATAAATCATCGCCTTAGTGACATCATTTCATATTAGGTCATCCCCTTAGAAATAAATTAATTTAGTCATCCTCCACCATCCTCAATCCAAATCCAAAAATTTAAGTCAAAATCCAAAATCCTTGAATCAATCCATCCTATCCAAACTATTTTCTTAGTGTCACATCTTTTGAGTTTCTCAATCCTTATCCTAAATCAAAATCATCTCAGCAGCACCCTTTGACTAAGCATTGTCTAGGACATATCATACTTGTCTTTGTAGGCCTCATCATCGCGAGCAAGAGATTGGAATGCACTACCAAGGATCCCATCTTCTAAAGATCAATACTCTATCTTTGGTTGACAATCCTATCCACTTTGATCCTACATCAAGAAGCAACACCTCATTTTGATACTTAGTAAATCCTTATCATCCATCATCCTTTAGTTCATCCAAGTCATTCCAAATCCTTGCGTCTATCCTTAGGTTTTCATAGGCTTATCATATCCACCATCCTTAGAGTTTCCTTAGAAGCATCTTGCATCCATCCATTACTACATCTTCATCTTTAGGTTTGCATTTCATGCCTGCTGAGATATGATCCAAGAAGAGAAAGAATATGGATCACAACTTAGCCACTAGTTTATGTGATCCTAATGATCCTAACAACACGATGGTGACTTGCGATCCACAACCCCCACCGGTTGAGAATATATTGGAAGATCCCACTGAGAAACCCACTTCATTTTCCATGGAAGATTTCATGAGCCATCTAGGGCATACACAAATGGTGAGTGAAATCATAAAATAGAATTATCGGGCTATATTGGAAAACTATGCACAAGAGGGTACTTCCATTCCACCACATCTCCAACCGTTCAATCCTGCAAAACCCATCTATATCCCTTCTCATGCCTATTCTCCCATCATCCAAAAAATACTTGAACTCAACTTGCAAATATCCCAAATAGCTTCACCATCCCCTATCTCTTGCAAACCAGCTCAAAAAATCCCATAGTGCAAACAACAACACAATCCACTCCTTTTTCTGTCATGGGCACACCACCCCCATCTACAACATCTCAAACTGTAACTCAAGCACAGAGCTTTACAAAAATCCAACCTCCAACTCCCATGCAAGCCACTATGCAAGAAGTGCCTCCACCTTTCATAAGCCAAGCTTCCTCATCAACACCATTCTTCCCAGGGGCAACACAGTCATTTCCCTCCTTCACTCAACAAACTTCTACATCAACACCATCCTTTTAGGGGAAACACAATTTCCTCCTCCCACTACTCAATGAGATTTCACCCAATAATTCATTCCACCCATCACTCAACTAGCTTCCACACATGTTCCTCTTCCACCTTTCATCACCAACACACAAGACCAACCGGTTGCTTTCACAATAGGAATTCCCTTTGTGGGACCCCAAAATCCACCATCTACATCCCAAAACCCCACTATCACTTCTACATTCCCAACATCCTCCATGTCACAACCCACAACAATAACATGCTCTTCTTGGTGCCTCACCCAATCAAAAATGCATGCCCTATAAATATAAATCCAATCATACATATCCATTCCCACAAGCCCACAAGCAACCTTCCCTCACATAGCACAACAACAACCACCACCCCCAAAACATTTTCTAGCTATATCTTTTCCCACATATACCAACTATTTATCCATGCCACCTGCTACTTCTCAAGCCACACCACCACCACAATAGGAGAGTTCCACCCATCTTGCCAGCTACCTCACGCAACCACCTCCTACCACCAGCTTCCAAATAGTCACCCCACCACTCATCAATGTAGGAATGCATCCCACTTACATTGTCCAAGCACAAGGCCCATCATATCAACAAGCTACACCATTTCACTAACCCCCTCCACAACAGTAGTACCTCCTAGTATAGCAACAATAACATCCCATCATCCCCAGCAGAAACAAGTGACTCTATATCCTTCACAACAATATACCCCCACACCTCATCAACAATATCTTCCCCAACAATCATCACCCCAAAATCCCTTTCAATCCACCTACCTTGTTGGTCAATCCCCCTACCCAATTCAGCAATATCCCCTACAAAACCATCCATATTCACCAACACCATCAGACCCTTTCTCAATGGGAATACCCACTCCAATGCCTATAAGTGTAGAGTGGGAAGAGATGAAGAATTATCTTAAGGAGCTTAAAGCTAGAACAGAAAGTAAGGCTTTCAAATTTTAAGAGGTTTTGTCCCTATCCCTTTGATAGATCTATCACAATGATCCCTTTTCCCAAGCATTTCAAGACACCCAAGGTTGACAAATATCAGGGGAAAGGGAGATCAAGTCAGCCATGTCAAATAATTTTACATGGCTTGTCAAGAGGTGGCCTAAAATGATAATTTCCTCACATGCCTCTTCCCCAAGAGCTTGGGAGGGACTTCTATCAAGTGGTTCTACAAAATACCCTAAAATCATAACATTTGCAAAACTTTGTGAGAAGTTCATCACCTAGTACACCCATAATGTGGAAAATGAGCTATCCTTGTTAGACCTTTGCAATTCAAAACAAAAAAGAGGTGAGAGCCTGGATGAATACTTACAATAATGGAAAAACCTCACTACGAGGTTATCGTATCAACCACCAAAGAAACATCTCACTAAAATATTCATCAATAACCTACATCCCAAACTATCCCATTTTATATGAATGAACTGCATCCAAACCTATCAAGACATCAAAAGAAAGGGGATAGACATCTAAAGAGGCCTCTTAGATGAAGGCACCATCTGACACTACAAATACAACTCCCATGATAAGTCCAGTAATGACAAGCCTCACTACTAGAACAAGAACAAGAACACCATCACCGATGGAGCCACCAATACTAAACATGTCCAAATTGTTGTGGCTAGTCCTACATCTACTCTTGCATACCAACAAAAACAACCACCAAATAATCAACAAACTATGCAACATTATCAATACTAAGAAAACCAAGAAAATGCCATATCAGTCACCCTGGCATAGAATAGGCCTCAAGTCCAAAACAACCAAAGACACACCTTCACCCCACTCAGTGAACCACTAGATGTAATCTTCCATCGAATGGCTAAAGACAATCTGATTACCTACTTCCCAACTTAGCCATTTGATGATACAACCCCCAAGCCAACATGGTATAAGGAAAATGAATACTGTGACTATCACCATGTTAAAGGACACACTATTTTCAAGTGCATGAAACTAAAGCACTATATCCAAGATCTCATTGAAAGAAAAGAGATCCAAGTGGATGCAACTTCCCAACCTTCACCTAATACCAATTTTCAAATCTATCATAATGTGTTTCCTCAACACAACTCTTGGAAGAACCAAGCCAATACCAATCCTCTACCCCAGAACCCCGGTAAAGGCAAACAAGGAGACCATGTTGATAGAAAAGACTATACTACTTCCCACATCAACTATGAAAAGTTTGTTCGATGTATAACCCAAGTGGAACCCACTAACAATGTCATCCATGTTAAGGGAGCAGATAGTCAGTGTGTAGTCACCACATGCAGAGGCCTAATATCTATAACTGGTGCTAATCTAATGTTTGTCCATAATCCATAATATAACCTTCTGGAATACCTTGGGAACACCCCTACCCAAATCTCCATCCTCAAACTTCTTCGCACTTCACACATCCATCAATAGTTCCTCAACCAAGTCCTACAAGGACATGTCCCCACAAACATTAATACCATCTAGTTCGAGCACATTGTGGGACATCTATCTTCCTCATGTGCACTTTAATTCAAGCCTTCTGACATACCATCTATCTATCCTGACCATAATCTCCCTCTCCACATCATCATCATGGTCATAGACTTTTCCATCAAAAGGGTCATGATAGATAATGGCTCAGCCCTAAATTTTTGCACCCTAAAGTTCATTCAGCAAGTGGGATTTACAGAGATCAACATATCACATGATGTCATCACTATAAAGGCCTATGATAACTTGGAGCATACCTCATAAGGTATCATTTTTTGTTGATCAAGCTAGGCCCAATGATTCAAGACACCATCTACCACATTGTTGATCTAGACCTCTCATACAACATCCTCCTCGGCTGACCATGGATTCATTACATCAAAGATATTCCATCCACCTACCACCAATGCCTAAAATTTCCACATCAAGGCACTAAAATCACTATCCATGCAGATCATCAACCCTTCACATACTATCGTGCATTGGAAGCCTCATTCCCCCACTACACCCATTGTCCTAGAATTGACATTGGCACTTCTGCTGCCAGTTTATTCTGATCCCATTGTGATCTAGAGACAATCCTAGCCTCCACCCTCTCTTCCAACAAGATCAACAACTAGGGCTATGGTGAGTACAACTTAAATGATTCCTTTGCAATAGGGCCCCTACCACTTGATCCACATACTCAAGGGAGCCCAAGCCACCAAAGTAAACATACTCCAGCAAATCCTAAAATCAAGAAATTAGGGCCATCAACATTCATCTCCCATGGAATCCTAAACAATCAAGAGATGGACCCTGATATTAATAGGTGGTTATAAAAAGATCCCCCACCTCCCGACACTCAAATCCTTGGATACTTCAAGGACAAATATCTTGCATCCCACAAATATTCCATAGAAAAATGGAAATATCAAGGTGGTGGTCTAGGACCAGAGGAAGGTGGCCGAAAAGACCCAATAGAAGCCTCACAAAATCCTAAACATTGAGGCCTTTGCTTTAATACCCCTCACGTGTACATACAAGGACCCAATATGACAACTAGGGGCACTAATTTTCCCAATGTCACCCTCTTGAACATCTAGGATGACCTTGTAGAAATCAAAGACATCCTTGAAGAGGAAGAAAAGAAATCCTATGATGATATATTTGACAATGAAACCTTCATGGGCAATTATGTCCTTCACCAACTTGCCATAAATGTCATTGAACTTCCCCTCATCCACCCCAAAATCATAGACTGAGACCAACTAAGTGTAACACATATCTATGAGTTTTAAAGCATAGAAGTACTTCTAAGATCCATGGGAGCATCATACCAACAATCAGATCAAGGACAAGAATCAACTTATGTCTGCAAGCTCAACCCCAAGGGATACTTTGGGGAAGAGGAATTATTTAGCCACAAAATTAAAAATAATAAAGAAAAGCATGAGTCCTTTTGTGAAAACCCCTCTAGGGCACATTCCGACTCTAAAAAGAAAAAATAAAGGGTGTATCTTTTGGTGAAAATTTGTATGAGGTGCCAAAGGATGAATACTTGCCTCTTCCTCCCATCCGATACTACAGGGAAAAGAAATCATCCATCCTCATTGTAGAAACAAATCTAGACAACCTGGGAATTGAAGAATACCTAAGGATTACATATATTGCAGCATCCCTGACCGAAGCTGAAGAACTAGCTTTCACAATGCTTCTCCAAGAAGCTACACTCAATTTTTCATGGTCATATGCACACATGCTTGGGCTTGATCCAAATCTTGTTGTTCATCATCTTTCTATGGATCCCACTACAAAGCTAGTTAAGAAAAAGCTTCAAGAAATGCATCCAAAAGTAGCCCTACTGGTAAAGCCCAAACTTGAGAAGCTGTTGCAATCATTAGAGCCATAGACTATTTAGAGTGAATATCTAACATGGTGTCGATCACTAAGCCATTAGGAGAAATTAGAATCTACAGAGACTTCAGAGACTTAAACAAAGCATGTCCAAAGGATTATTTTCCCTTACCAAACATTGACATGATCGTTGATCTCACAGTAGGCCATGAGATGTTGTCACTCATGGATGGATTCTCAGAGTATAATTAGATCCGAATAGTAGAAGAAGAAAAACACAAAATAGTGTTCACCATGCCATGGGGTACCTTTTGATACAATATGATGCCATTTGCGCTAAATAATGAAGGGGCTACCTATCAGTGAGCAATGATAATAATCTTCCATGATATGATACATAAGATCCTTGAAGACTATGTAGATGATATAATTGCAAAATCCAAGACATAGTTGGAACACCTTGACATCCTTGAATGCATGTTCGATCACCTACATCATTACAACTTAAAGATAAATCCAAAGAAATGTGTCTTTGGTGTCACATATGGAAAGTTGTTGGGATTCACTGTATCACGGTGAGATGTAGATATTGATCCTAAAAAGGTAAAAGCCATAGTAGAAATACCTCCTCCCTGAACACTCAAACAACTCAGAAGCCTATAGAGAAAATTGTAGTCAGTCCAAAGGTTTATATCATAGCTGGAAAACAAGTGTCACCCTTCACACATGTACTCGACAAGGACACTAGCTTCAAATGGGATCCCATCTACCAAATAAGTTTTGAGAAGCTCAAATAATATCTGTCTCACTCTCCCATTCTTGTACCACCATTCCTAGGACGCCCTCTCATACTTTACATCTTAGCAACCACTACAACACTAGGGGCACTATTAGCACAACTTGATGACAATAGAAAAGAAAGGGAAATCAACTACATTAGTCGAACACTTGTTAGCTACAAGCTCAACTACTCACCAATGGAAAATGCATGCATCGTAGTGGTGTTTGCCACTCAAAATATTTGGCACTACATGCTTAGCCACACCATCAAGCTTATCTCCAAGTTAGACCTTCTTAAGTATCTACTATTAAGGACAATATTGACAGGTCAGATGGCCAAACGGGTCATGTTGTTGAGTGTATTTGACATCCAATACATAGAAAATAAATAAAATGGAAATTCATTGTCAATCAGCTAGCCAAAGCACCCCTGGTAGATGCATATCCACTGATTATGGAATTTCCTAATGAACATATATGCATGATCAAAGAATAGCCAACATGGAAGCTATACTTTGATGGCTCCTACACATCACATGGATCAGGAGTAGGAATCCTATTCATCAGTCCTTAGGGTGACTACATCCCTAAATCAGTCAGATTGGGATTTCCTTGCACTAACAACATCATAGACTATGAGGCACTCATCTCTGGCCTCAAAATGGATATCCAATGGAACATCATAGAATTGAAAGTGTTCAAAGATTCACAACTGATAATCAAGAAAGTCCTAGATGAATTCCAAACTAAGGATGATAAGCTTATACCCTACAAAGAGTTGGTGTAAAGATTGAAAGAGAACTTCCTAAGCCTACAATTCACATAGATACCTAGGCTACAAAATTTTTTTTTGATGCAATGGCAACTATTGGGTCCTTACTAGAGATCCCTCGAGATTCATTGCAATACAAATTCTTATTTGAGAAGCTACACACACCTACTTATGAGAATGTCGATTTTGAAATGGTATGTGTCTTGGTTGGTCCTTAGTCCCCATAGTACCATGAGATTCATGCTTATCTTAAAAATGGTATCATATCCCCCACCTTACAAACACCCAATGCTAGAACCTAATTCATAGAGCTTCCCACTACACTCTTGTAGCAAACACACTATATCGTCGAGGATATCACAACATCCTCTCTAGATGTTTAGATTCAAATGAGGCCATCCTGGCTTTACAAGAGGTTCATGCTAGAATTTTTGGTGCCCACACAAGTGGCATGGTCCTAGAAAATAAGCTACTCAGAGTCAGGTATTACTGGCCAACAATGGAACATGATGCCTATGAATTTGTCAAGAAATTTCTACCATGTCAGCAACATGCCAATCTGATTCATGTACCAGCTCAAGATTTGCAGCCCATTGTGCCACCTTGGCCCTTTTCATGTTGGGGCTCCAACCTCATTGGCTTGATCACCCCCTTTCCTCAAATGGACACAAATATATCATAAAATCCATTAACTATTTTACAAAGTGGGTTGAAGCAATTCCACTCATCCTCACTGCAGGCATTCAAATATCCAAGTTCATCCTCTACAATATCATCTTCCACTTTGGCATCCCTTCCACCATCTTTACATATCATGGCACACCCTTCAAAACCAACATGTGGATGATCTATGTGCCAGACTCCACATCCACCACCATTTCTCTGGCCCATACTTCCCTCAAGGAAATGGCCAAGATGAGGCAACCAATAAAACCATCCTCAAAATCCTCAAAAATATTGTCAATGATTATGGTTGTGACTGGCATATCCAAATAAATCCCTCCATTTGGGCCTATTTCACTTCCTATTGCACTCCCATAGGCACCACCCCATACTCCCTTGTATATGGTTTCAAATCCCTCTTACCAATCAAGGTCAAACTCCCTTCATTGTGTGTGGCCATGAAGAACAATACCATTGACTAAGACTATCATGTGGCATGCCTCACACAGCTAGACCTATTAGATGAAAAGAGGAAGCAAGCATATGATCATTTGGTTGTCTACCAGAATCAACTCAAGAGTATCTACAACAAAAAGGTCCATCCTAGACAATTCCAAGTAGGCGACATGGTCCTAAAGGAAAATTAGAAAGTACAAGCACATCAAGAGAAGAAAGACAAGTTTGAACCTACTTGGTTGGGTCCTTACATTGTCACAACATGCTTTGGCTCATGAGCCTACCAATTATCAACACTAGAAGGAGAGCCTCTAAATGATCCTATCAACTTCATACATCTGAAGCGGTTCTATGCTTGAACCATATCCTATAAATCCATAAAATTTTAAAAAATACAAAAAAATAAAAAAATGAAAAAAGAAAAGAAAAATAATCGTCCAATGGTGAAAACTTGGTAATTCAAGCGCCTTGGACAAGTTTGTTGGTGAAAACCTAGAAATAGGCACCATACATAGTGGACCAAGCCATTATCTATCAAACTCCCATCCCCTCCCACCTCCAATCCCAATCCCATTTGCATCCCCACCACCATCCCATCAATCCCAAAGTGTTCTATCCTCAAGCCTATCCAATACAACAATAAGTTCCTATTGCCAATCCTAAGCTTTCCTGTATATATCATGTATCGTGAGATATTCCTATCCCCAATACTGAGCTTTGTATATATCTTCATCACCCATTGACCTATCCCAATCCCTGAGCTTCTATAAATATCCTCTATAAATATCTCCCCATCCTTTGTACTATATCGTTGTGTCTCATTGTACATATCCTCATCAGTCCTACAACAACTATGATCAAATGAACTTGTCCCATCCAACCTTGTACTTCAAGAACATCTTTTGTCGACTATCCTTGATCACATGATTATCCTTGATTCATCATTTTCCAACAACAACACAACATTCTCCTCATGAAATGGGTTCTTGCAGGATGTATCCTTCCTCATGTCCGACCTAATCTCCCCCCATCAATCAAGCGATCAATCTCTCTTCTTGTCAAAGGACATTTTGTGGATTTATCACTTTGATCGTGGATTTTATCTTTTGGATCTTGTTTATCTTTTGTGGCTTCTTGATTTTCCTCTCCTCAAAGTTTCCACGATCCTTTATATTATGGTGCGCTGCAAATGAGGGCACTCTGTGGCAAGGTCTTTTGATCATCTTATTTTTGCCTGAGTCAGTCAGATGTGACCCTTGCACATTCCACATGTGATCTTTTGGGTTACATGGTGCACTTGGGAAATGTCATTTGTTTGTGGGTTCTCCAACATCATTTCTACCATACCTCCTCCTGGATTCATGTGCGATGCTGGGGAAAATCTGGAGTGTCTTTTTGTGTTTGTCCTATGCAATGCTAGTGACAATGCCTTGAGTTCCCAATAACCTTGGCAAGTCTCTAATGTTGCTATATCAAACTAGGTTGTGCCCTCCACATTAACACACTAAAATCCCCAAGTCTCATTAGCTACATATAGATTCATCCTGCATTCTTGCATCCTGCATCTAGATTCATCTTGCATCCTGTATCTCAAAATCATATTGCATTCATGCATCTTTTCACTCATGCATCTTTTCTCCTAGTCAAATTTAAGTTTATCCTCATTCCCATCTCCTTCCTCCCCTTTCTTCCTGTTGTGTTCTTTTTGAGAAAATTTCACAAAGCATTTCCTCTTTGTGTTATTTTCTTGAGGGGCACAACCCCTTACCATCTAATCTCTTGCCTCGGGCATCTTTTTTTCTTGTCTTTGACGCAATGCCACTTGTAGCGCTGCATCGAAGAGGGGCAAAATGTAGACACCTAAAAATCCATCTTATTAATTAAATTATTTTAATTATTAAAAGTCCTAATGACATCATCATTAATTAATTAATTATTATTTTTATTATCCCCTCCTATCTTAATTAAATTCATTTAATTAGGGAATCACTTCCAAAAATATTTAAATCAAATTTAAATATTAATCTCTCCCCATTTATTAATTAATTTAATAAATATTGCTCAAATAAATCTCAAATAAATTAATTATTTATTTATATCCCTAAAATCTTAGATATCTTCTAGACTCTTCTAAACCTATCCTCTCATCCCCAATCATTCCCTAACCTTGTTTAAGGAGTGATTCCTAACCCTCTTGGGCCAACCCTTTGCCTTTGACCCAAAGTCAACACCCTCGTTAATGAGCCTTAAAAACTCATTAATGACCCCTTACACCCTCATTAATGGCTCTTAAAGCCTAATTAATGAGATACCATCCCCTTCCTTCCACCTTTTTCCCCTTCACACTTCCCTAGTGTTTCTCACACATGTGTGAGTAGCATTGGTCTCTCAACCCATTATTAATGACCATCCTTATCCCTTTGACCCTAAACCTTAACCCTTGATCCTAAACCCTAACCATCCTTCCTAACCCAAGCCCCTCCTCAAATCCTATAATTATTCCTCCTTCCAAGATAAAAATACCAATTCACTCTTTCATTTCATAGCATAGTTATAATGTTCATTTGCATCTAGAATATCATAGCATACATTAGCATTGTTTAGATTTCCTTCATATTTGCATGTTTTATAACTCATATTAGCATAGCATAAATGGATTAGCTTAGTTTCCTTTGAGATTTTCATATCATCTTATATCCATATCACAACAATATTTGAGTTAAAATGAATCTTGCATCTCATCCATAGCCTAGAATGTGCATTTCATCATTTGCACCCTTGGAACCCTAGGGGCAAAACTGGTTCCCTATGCCATGTTTTGTGCCATCTTTTGGGTCTCCATGGCTTATGTATGATCCTAATATACCCTAATCATCATTGGGGATAAGTTCATTGTGCTTGGAGAGCACACCCACATCCTCATAAAATGAGAAAATCAAAGAAGGCCCAGGTGCTCCCGTTTTGGCTCAATCTGAGGTGGTTTTGTCAATTATTGTTTTACTATATGTCATGAATGATTTTGTTTGAACTAATGTTTGAATGTATTAGTGTCTCTTGATAGTTTAGGTTCACATCATTCACACCTTTAAAATTGAGTTCAAAGTTTTTGTACCCTACTGCCAATACCAAAAAAATTCAATATCTTCAAAACTAGACTTGATCTTGCAATGAAACTTTATTGGTAGGCTGATATAACCAAAGTGAACCTCCAAGGAAGAAAATAGAGAATTTTGTGTTAAAAAAAAACTTACTAAAAAAAGTAAATTTCTAAAAATAATAGCTTTGCAAAAGATAGCCCTTATTGAAAAGAAACCAAAAAATATTTTTGGGTGATGCAAGATCACCCTTACACCCAGGATGCTATTGCATTAATCAATCATAGACACAATAGTACCGAGGGGGAAATTTTCCTTACAAAACTTGAATTTATCATCTAGCCCTAGCTCTATGTGTGTGACCTATGTACTCATAAATTAGTTTTTCTTGTATGTGACCTATGTGTGTGACCAAAACATGTCGCACTCCGAAGTACTAAAAAACTGAAAGGCCAGCCCGAAAACAACTCAACGTCTTTGACTTTCAGCATTTTAGACATCAAAGTTCCTGATACTTTTCACCATCCGTAATACCAAAGCCTGACCTAAGTAATAACCCTTTTTTCTCCATTTCCGCATTTTGGCCTTTCAGATGTCTGAGACCTCTGAAGGTCTGAAATGCCAAAATTATGTTTCTTAAGTGTTTAGGCTTGGTTTTTCATGGGGTATCTTGATTTATTTATGATTTTTCATTAGTACTTCCTCCTAAATATCATGTGTTGGTTACCGATTCATGTCTCACTTGTTTCTGTAGAATGTCAGAAAAGGTGAACTCCTGCACTATGAAGTACTAGTTAAAGGGTTACCACGCACCTTCCAAGGTGGGAAACCTACACTCAGAGATCACATATATGAACATTGGAAATGTCAGTTGGAATGAATACCTGATGAAATGTGCCCAACATACAGGAAGATATGAGGATTGCACTTCATTAGTATACTGTTCGCAAGTGAATGCAACGACACACCCTATGTCCATCCTCTCTTCAGACCTGATAGTCACATTGGCAAACCACTACATACCAGATGAAAGGTTGGTAAATAAAAATATGGGAGAAGTGGTGTTGGACCTCCGAATGGACAACATTGAGGATGTATTCCATCTTCCAAAAGGGATAGACAAATTCTATGGTTTCTCGATAGGAAAGGGGATGACTTTCTATAATAAAGACATCCAACTATCCCATGAGATTATAAACATGGACTACCTCATGCAACCTCTTCCAAAGAACAAGCTTGATAAAATAGACATGAAGAGGGGCTATATGAAGGAAGACATCCAAGTAGTTCTTACTATGATCAGTAGGGTATATGGATTACAAAAATCAATACAATTAGAGCCATGTATGATCCTCCTTCATTTAGAGGACAAAAGAGAGACATGCAAGGTTTGACTGGGTGACCATCCTCAGTGATAGGCAACCATGATCATGTTGGAGTTATTTTCTATTGCACCAAAAGCTTGAATTGTCAATGCTCCATACAAATGCCAGATTTAACTTGACCCACGAGAGGTGGTTAAACCATGTCACAAATCTCCAAGGAGGTGCTGACCACCAAGTCAACAATCTCCTCCTTAGCATCGACTGAGCCTTTAGCACCCACTAAAGGGAGACTCAAACCCATGACCCAAGGCTCTGATACCAATTCTTGGAATTATTTTCCATTGCACCAAAAGCTTGAACTATCAATGCTCGATAGAAATGCCATATTTAACCCGATCCACGGGAGGTGGTTAAGCCATGTCATGAATCTCCAAGGAGGTGCTGACCACCAAGTCAAAAAATTAGTGATAACTTGGATCAGTAGTTGATCATAGTGAAGAGCGACCCTCATTTCTACATGACTTCCTACATTGTATACCTACTAGCAGCAATGGTAGTGTACCTGGGGTTAGTAAAAGTTGGCACCATGGGTGACCCAAATGCATGGCCTTTCATAGTTTATCCCCAACTGGTCCAAAAAGAATAATTTACACAAGATAACCCAGAGTAGCGCATCATCAACGATGCTTTTGTTTTCACTATCATTCACTCAATTGAGGGTGACTATGCCAAAAGGATGTCAAAGGAAGAAACGGCTAAAGTAAAGACCCTTGGGGTATTTTATATCCAATTTAAAACCTTCACATACATCAGGGTGGTAGGGAGCACCCTCACTCCAAAGAAGCTACCAAGATATTCATTAGACAAGATAGTCTTGTTGCCAAACAATTATCAGATACCCACGAGCATATCAAACATAAAAAGAAACATTGCTGGGAATACGTCAAATGTCAATACCATTGAGGCAATGCCAACCATGTTCAAAGATCAGGTAGAAGTGCCCCCATTTTTGCTTAGTCTCAAGATCTTTGGAAAAAATCTACACAACTGTCTAATTGATTCAGGGGCTTCATGTAACGTCATGCCCTTATCCATATGCCATAAATTGGGAATGAACCCCCCACCAACCAATAGATCATGATTCAACTTGACAAAATAGAATTCAAGGTCATTGGAGTCCTAAAGGATACTTGTATATAGTTGACCACAAACCCTAGGATCTAGGATTGCATAGACATACACATTCTGGACATCCCAAAAACATATGGCATGCTACTTAGTAGGGAATGGACTAGGTCCTTGAGAGGCTAGTTTTCCACAAATTTTACCTAACTTTGGTTACCCTAGAAGGGAGTGAACAACCAAATCAAAATTGATGCTGGACCAAAACTCAAATAGATGATAACCAAATACAATTCCCCAAATGAAGTCTTGTTCTCACAAGATGATCTGGGAGTATATCGGTTTGTCAAAATCCTAACATTTCACATCAAGGAAGAATAAAATTCTGATGATAGCCCTATACAAGGTTTGATACATGCCCAAGTCCTTGAGGAAATCCTCGCAGAGTTTGTGGGTAATATGATGAAAAACATGAAACATCTTGGGCAAGATGTTGATCCAAACATATTAATGTTTCCAGGGTATTGTCACCTACACTAGGTGAGTCACTCAGAGTTTGAATGCCATGATTGTTAGGTTGTTTTAGCTCAAGTAATGAACCAAATGTCCCATGTGCCTGAACTTGAAAAAGGGATGACTACACACCAAGGTGATGAAGGCCCTTCTCATTGTGAACAACCTCTGGTGTTCACAAAAGAAAACCCTATACAAGAGGAGTGGAGCTCTTTGGATGATGGTTGCCTACCCCCATGTCACAAAGTATGGCGTGAGACAAAGGCAAACCATATAATGAAGTGGGTGCCTCTCTCCGCAAGGGAGAGCCTGTAAACAAAGAGTGTGGAGATTCCAACCATAGAAATCCCATCACCACCACAAAGCCCCACTGAATCCCAAATTAACATACATCCATCTGGGATTGTGCCTGAACCCCAAACTAAGCCTCATTCTCACAAGAACCATCTTGTATGGAAACTAAGATTTGATGGCTCCAAATGTAAGCAAGGTGAAGGGGCTGGGATCAAGTTGATCAAACCTAGGGGTGGTTCATATTATGCTGCTTATAGGTTATAGTTTTACTACACCAACAACATTGCTGAATATGAGGCATTGGTGTGAGGTCTCCTCATGGCACATGAGAAGAAGGTAAAGGCCTTGATTGTAGAAGGAGACCCCCAATTAGTGGTTAGGAAGATCCATGGCTAGTATTCATGTACTAATAAGTGGTTGGCCTCATACTAGAATCATGTGTGGGATTTAATCGAATACTTTGAGATATTTAACATCAAGAGATTCCCAAGAAGAATAAATAATGTCATTGATGCCTTGGTAGTGTCAGCAAGTTCCCTACATCCGCTCAAGAAATCAAAGCTAAAAAAAATCTTTGTTGAGCTGGTGGCAGTGCCACCTATTCCAGATAACATCACAAACTTCTAGGTATTATGGGATGACCAACAGATACTTGAATTCATCATGAGGGTCGGGGTCTTTGAAAGACAAAATATAGATGAAGAGGATGACAAGATCGAAGAATCAGATGATCTGGGAATCTTAAACCTGAAGACTAACTCCATCACAAAAGGAATGGTAGCCTTAGAAAGGATCTTTGACGAGGATGAATATTCTCATGAAAAGAGGAAGGCACTAGTTGTGCGAGGTGATGATTGTGAAATCTACAATCTGGGCACACAACTTGAACCTAGGGAGATTCATATTGGTAAAATAGGTACAGTCGAGGAGAAAAGGAGAATGGTGGAATTACTCACCAAATACAAAGATGTTATAGCATGGAGCTACATAGATCTAAAAACCTATGACCCTACTATCATTATACATAACATACCATTGAACCTAAACACCAAACCTTTTTACCAAAGGAAGAGGCCTGTGAACCCTGTGATCAAGCCAGTAATTCAGAAGGAAGTACATAAGTTACTTGATGCCAATATCATCTCTCCTATCCAAAATTCAACCTGGGTCACAAATCTCATTCCTATGAGAAAGAAGAGTGGAAAAGTTTAACTCTATGTAGATTTATGGAATCTATATAGATCTTCTCAAAAGGATAACTACCCATTGCCCTCCCTCGACAAAGTATTAAAGATTGTAAACGGATCCCAGATGATGTCTTTCCTTGATGGTTATTTTGGATACAATCAGGTAATGGTGAAGGATGAAGACCATTTGAAGATGATGTTCACTATGAAGTGGGGAACATTTTCCTAACGCCGTATGTCTTTTGGTTTGATCAAAGCTGGAGAAAATTTCTAGTAGGCTATGGATGAAGCATTTAGGGGCCTCATCAACAAGTGCATCATCATATACATGGATGACCTTACAATATTCTCCAAAAATTGTGTAGACCCCATTAAGGATTTGTGTAGGGTGTTAAAAAGATGTAGACATTATGGAATTTCACTAAATCCCAAAAAGTGTGTCTTTGGGGTAACCCACGGAAAGCTCCTTGGACATTTCATCTCTTAGATGGGTATTTCAATAGATCCTAAAAGAATCAAGGCTATCCTTAAACTGGTCCCCCCAAATAGTTGAAAGGAACTAAAATATTTCTTTGGAAGGATCAACTTTGTCAGGAAGTTTATTAGTGGGTTCACAGAGAAAGTGTGTCCCTTGAATGACATGTTGAAGAAAGATGCAAAGATAGAATGGAATATTCATGCTAAAGAGACCTTTGAAGAGATTAAGATGTACATTGCTGCTGCTCCAGTTTTAGTCACCCTAGATTACACCCTTCCATTCAAGGTCTACTCTTTTGCATTAGAGCACTCATGTGTGGGAATTATCACCCAAAAGAAGGAAGGAGAAGATGAAAGACCTATAGATTTTATCAGATGTCCGTTGAAAAATAATGAGCTCAAGTACCCAAATCTTGACAAATAGTCTTTCACATTGGTTAAGGTTGTTAATAATTTTAGACATTACATCCTCAGAAGCAAGGTTGTTGCTATTGTTCCCAATCCTCCCATCAAGTCCTTATTAATACAGAATAAGTTGGGAGAACAAAGGGGGAAATGGATGGCCATATTACAAGAATTTGATATCAAGATCCAGCCAATGAAGCTAGTAAGAGGCCAAGGCCTCACCAAAATGATAGTAGAGACAAAACATGGTTTAGTGTGCCAAGTATACACCAACAAAGGGATAGTAACTAATGTTTGGTACCAAAATATAGTCTACTACTTACTCCAAAAATGTTGCCTGAAAGGATTGAATGGATCCCAAAGGAGAGCCCTAAAGAATAAAAGCAGCTCCTATATGCTAAAAAATGGAAAGCTCTACAAGCATAATTATGATGGTGTCTACTTGCATTGTCTAGATAGGAAAGAAGCTAAGAAAGTTCTCACAGAGTTTCATGAAAATTATGGCATGGGACATAGGTCAACTAAAGCCATGGCACATCAGATATTAAGGTCTGGTTATTATTGGCTTACCTTGTTTAGAGATACACATGAACACGTGCATTCATGTCATGTTTTCCAAACTAGCGTCATTCACGAAAGACATCTGGTAATGCTCTTATAGCCAATTTATGAGGTACGCCCATTCTCCCAATTGGGGATAGATTTTGTAGGAATGATTAACCCTCCTTCCTCAGCAAGACATAGGTACATCTTGATCACAACAGACTACTGCACATGGTAAACAGAGGCACAAGTTCTGAGAAATTACACCACAGAAGTGGTAACCAAGTTCTTGGATGAGTTCATTATCACATGATTTGGTATGCCTTTCTTTCTAGTATGTGACAATGCACCCTATTTCTCATCTGCATCTCTCATCCAATGGCCTTTCAAAAATCAAGTAATCCTCAAATTCTCATCTAACTATTATCTGCAAGGGAATGGGGTTGCTGAATCAACGATTAAAAACTTGACAACAATAATCAAACGCCTCCTAGATGATAATCCTTGGGATTGGAATACATAGTTGAAGTACACCTTGTGGACTGACTGAGTGAGAATAAAAAATGCTTTGGGGACTTCCCCTTACCAGTTATTTTACGGCTTGCAACCCATTTTTCCTATGAACCTAAAAATACCAATCTTGAGATTCATGGATCAATATGTCAAAGGTGAGGATAGGGTAAAGGTTCTCCTCATGACCCTTTTGGATCTAGAAGAAAAGATAACCATGACCTTAGAACATTTGGCCAAACACCAAGCTATCATCAAGCATTGGTTTGACAAAAGAGCAACAATAAAGGCTTTTAGGATTTATGATTTAGTTTTGATGTGGGATAAAGCGAAATAAAAACTGGGTAGCCACACTAAATTCCAATGTTTGTGGATAGGCCCTTTCCAAATAGAAGAGATCTTAGGAGAGAACACTTTCAGAATTAGTTCTCTCGATGGGGAATTGGTCCCATTTCTTGTCAATGGCTAGTATCTCAAGCACTATTTTGGGTCTTGAAGGACTTTGATCTTTTCTTGTATATTCTCCTAGTTTAGGGTCTTGTCTTGTGTCCTTTTCTTTGGGTCAGTCAGTTTGTGTCTGTCACGGGGTAGGTGTCTTTTAACTAAGTGTTCTGCACTAGGTAGTTTGGGAAAAAGATGAAGGTCTTTTCTTGTCAAACACTTTGATTAGATTTTTTCTTGCAAGGAGATAGATACAGAGGTTGGAAGTGAAGTGTTTTCCTCTCAGAATTCTCGAGTGGATTCATCAGAGCCAATCATCCTTAACACTAATACACATCTTAAGGGATTCCAAATTGGAGGTTTCTTGTATAGGATTCTAGCCAAAACCAAGTAATGCCCATGGTCGTGAAGGAAGTCAGAAGTCAAAACCCTTTTCCACCTGGAATACACACTAAAAGAAAAGAGAAAGAAAGAAAAGGGAGGAATGCATAAAGACAATGTCAATGAGAAAAGAGAAAAGCTCAAATACTTGGGTAGCATAGTCTAATCGCTATGTAGGTTTTCAAAAAAAAAATAAAAAATACAAATGAAGAGGTGGCACAGCCTAAGAGCTACCTCGGCTCATCAAGAAAGCTGAAGCTAGAATAAGAGAAGAAATGAAATATCCAAAGTACAATAATTCAAGCAAATCACTTTCAATTTGATACATGTTGAGTCTAAGATCCCTCCAAAGAAGTTTAAAAATTCAAACAAGACCATCTATAGGAGGAGAAGGGTGACTTTAGCAACCTCTACTAGGGCTATAAATGCCTGCTTGGTAGTAGAGAAAGGTTAAAATGACTTTGGCCAAATCTAGACTTGTGGGCGAAGATTTGGTTATGACTATTTAAGAATCTTAGAAACCTTTGGTGAAGAATTTTAGAGAATATGAATACATACATACACACACTAGATGCAGATGCAAATATTTTTTTGATATTGATATGATGATAGGAAAATTACTATCACTGAAGGTTTTCTATGTCTAGCTCACTGCAAGATAGGATCTTTTCATAGTGGGATGACTAGGGAATACCTAGGTTATTTCCCTTTCTTTTGTTAGGACTATTTGTTGTGGTTCCACAACCACCCTCTCCTTTTTTAGGCCACTTGGGCAAGGGGCCCCCCTTCTTAGACTTGTTTTGAGTTCTATTTTTCAGTTAGGTCCTTGTACAGGATTGAATCTTGAGTCTTTTATAAGTTTCAAACTTTTGGACATTTAGTCCTCTCCGAGGTGCGAAAGCCCAAAATTACAAGGGAGTCATGCCTTCAAAACATGGAGCTAGTATCACCTTTTTGATGTTTCAAACTTTCAGAGGTCCGAAACATCGAAAGTCTGATTCCCAAGTTGGGAATTAGCATTTCAGTGTTTTAGAGCTCCGAGACCCCTGAAAGCCCGAAAGGCCGATGAGCGGGGATGGCTGATATCATCCCCACCAGAGGCCTATATAAGGCACAATGATGCCCCTTTTTGTCACTTTGCATTTTTCACTCCCGTTGAGTTTTGGAGCTTTTGTTGCACGCTTTGCTTCTAGTCCTTCCAAATTTTTTAGTCTTTCTGTTTCTTTGGTTTTCTTTCCCTCCTCTACATGTTTGAGGTAGGTTTCTTTGCCTCCCCCTTAGTTTCTTGCATGTTTTGGTAGTTTTGCAGTTTCCACACTAGGGTTTAGGGTTATGTTTGTCTTGCTTTGGGGTCACAAGGTTGTCCCCTTGGACCCCTTAGCATCAAGTTCATGGTTGAACTTGATTTGAGCTCATTTTCGAGCTCTAACCCTTGTCTTTTGTGTTTTTGTTAGTCAGCCCTAGAATTTTTAGACTTTCGTAGTCTGAAAGTCTAGGAGAGAACCTAGACCTTTTCTTTTTTGCTAAGTCCACTTTTTAGCATTTTGGTGTTTCACACACTGAAACATTTTGCACTCCGAAGTGCCAAAAATTGAAAGGCCAGCCCGAAAACAACTCAACGTCTTCTACTTTTGATGTTTCAGACACTGAAGTTCCTGATACTTTTTTCCATCTGAAATGCTGAAGCCCGACCTGATTATAACCCTTTTTTTTCCATTTCCGCATTTTGGCCTTTCCTCCAAAGGACCTAAATGCTGAAATTGTGTTTCTTAAGCATTCGGGCTTGGTTTTTCATGGGGTATCTTGATTTCTTTATGCTTTTTCATCAGTACTTCCTCCTAAATATCATGTGTTGTTTACTGATTCATGTTGCACTTGTTTCTATAGAATGTCAGAAAAGGTGAACTCCCCCACTATGAAGTACCAGTTAAAGGGTTGCCACGCACCTTCCAAGGTGGGAAACCTACACTAAGAGATCACGGATATGAACATTGGAAATGTCATCTGGAATGACTACTTGGTGAAATGTGCCCAACCTGTAGGAAGATCTGAGGACTACATTTCATTAGCATAATGTTCACTAGTGAATACAATGACACACCCTATGTCCATCCTCTCTTCGGACCTGATAGTCACATTGGAAAACCACTACATACCAGATGAAAGGCTAGTAAAGAAAAATATGGGAGAAGTGGTGTTGGACCTCTGACTGGACAACATTGAGGACGTCTTCCATATTCCAAAAGGGATAGACAAATTCTATGGTTTCTTGATAGGAAAGGGGATGACTTTCTATAATAAAGACATCCATCTATCCCATGAGATTGTAAACAGGGACTACCTCATGCAACCTCTGCCAAAGAACAAGCTTGATAAAATAGACATGAGGAGGGGATATATGAAGGAATACATCCAAGTAGCCCTTACTATGATCAATCAGATATATGGACTACAAAAATCAATACAATTAGAGCCATGTATGATCCTCCTCATTGAGAGGATAAAAGAGAGACAGGAAAGGTTCGACTGGGTGAGCATCCTTAGTGATAACCTGGATCAGTAGTTGATCATAGTAAAGAGAAACCCTCATTTCTACATGACTTCCTACATTGTGTACCTACTAGTAGCAAGGGCAGTGTACCTAGGGTTAGTAAAATTTGGTACCATGGGTGACCCAAATGCATGGCCTTTCACGGTTTATCCCCAACTAGTCCAAAAAGAATACTTTACACAAGATAACCCAGAGTACTACATTGTCAACGATGCTTTAGTTTTTGCTTTCATCTGCTCAATTGAGGGTGACCATGCCAAAAGGATGTCAGAGGAAGCAGAATATAAAGTAAAGGCCCTAAGGGCATTTTATATCTAGTTTAAAACCTTCACATACATTAGGGTGGCAAGGAGCACCGTCACTCCAAATAAGCTGCCAAGATATCCATGAGACAGGATAGTCTTGTTGGAAATGGCCAAACAATTATCGGTTGCCCACGAGCATATTAGGCATAAAAAGAAACACTGCTAGGATTTCCCAATCTCGATAGGCCCTCATTGTCTACAAGACATGAAGATTTTAAAAGTATTGTTCTTTGAATGGGATGAGTACCCATTATAGAACTTCAATCTCATCAGGACCAAGTTTGGTCCCATTGGCACCTTCAACCATATAATGGGAAGGCATTATGTGCATGAGCCTCACATTGAGGACCATTGGATAAATTATGCTGATGACTATGAGGTCAAGATCCGTGACTACTACCAGATGAGTCTGGAGTTGGCACAAAATTTTCTACTGCTCAGTGTACCATAAAAGGTAAAGGAGGTTGATTCAAAAGATGCGTTGGACCCTATTTATAACCAAGACAAAGTATACACTAGGTCAATCCTCAATACAGAAGTAGACAGGGATGAAAATGTTGACATAAAATTCAAAGCCTGACATGTCATCAAGGTAACAAAGGCATGGATTGCCCATCCATTTTAGATGGAATTTGTACCTATGAAGCAATAGTTGGCTCAACCTTAAAAAGAGAAGAAGAAGAAAGGAGAAAAGGTGTTGATGCCACAATTTAAAGAGGTTGCACCGCTGAGGCCAGAGATGGTGTATCGACATGAATGCCCTACAACATATGGGTCACCTACTTGGTCTAAACATCTAAAGACCAGGATGATGGGGTGTATAGCACCACTAGAGGCTCCATCTCCTAGTAGTCTAGAACCAATAGGTACAACTAATAAGGCACCAAGGGTAAAGATATCTAGACCTAGGCCTACCAAGATAATCAAAGGGCACGTGTATAAGAGAAAGAGATCCTTGACACCCACCCACATGGAGACCCTTTAGGAGGAGGATGAAGATGGTGAAGAAGATGAGGAGGATCAAATACCCCTCAATAGGAGAACCCAATCAATAGGATTCTTGAAGAAAAGAAAGCTGCAAGAGGAAGGTGTATAGATAGATACTGAGGGGGGAGCTCAAGGAGAGTAGGTAAATCCAATGGATGCTCTAGGCGATGACTAGTTTGATATATATGACTTCAAAGGCCTTCAAGGTTTTAAAGAGATTGAACAAAAAAATTCGGTAGAAGGGCCTTCCTCAGAGAAACCCTTCTCATTCCCATCCCTCCCAACACAATTTACAAGTCCTTTAGACAATGTAGGAGATGAAGTTTAGATGGATTCTCAAGAGTCAGCTAAGGAAGCTATAGACAAGGTTTAGAAGGAGACCATTGAGTCAGAAAAGGATTCTTCTATATGGGTCACCTCTGAAGAGGACATTGGGGCTCCAATCCCTCTATCTCAATAACAAGTTCCAACTCCACCTCCACCTTTACAATAAACTCCACTTCCACCACAACCTCCACCTACTCATACTCCTATGCCTACTATGCCTCCTCCACAAATACCAATGCCTTTATCTACTCCTCCTGCTCCTACACCCCCTACACAAAACCCTCTTCCATCAACACCAACTCCCCCATTTCCTCAAACTAAGATGGTCGTGCAAGAACCTCAAAGGATAGAAGAGGAGAGTGAAGTAATGAAGGAGGTTCCATTAGAAGAACAAACAATGGGAGATGAGAAAAATATAGAGGATGAACAAGTGGTGGCAGGAGAAGAGGGGTTAAGCTAGGATGAAATAGAAGGGGAGGGAAGATAGGTAGAAATTGAGCTGGGATATAGAGCTGCTACCTCTAGCTGAGTCACACCGTACGATCCAATAAATGCCTTCTCTAAACCCACTTGGTTCACCAAAGAAATACAACCAAGGGTGAGGGTATACACATATGAGGAAGATATAGATATGGTTGTGCTTGGATGGGCATTCCATCAAGAAAAATCCAGTGCCCGGGCAAGGACCCTATCCTACATGATGCAAGATTAGGAAGATAGGTGGTTGTACCCATGATGAATGTTAGCATGGTTGAGATCACTCCAAAGGATTATGTGCTAGAAGAGGTGGACCTAGGAGAGCTGACAAGAGAAGGAAATAATACTCTGGATACACTAGGATTGAAGCATGCACTAGGCTTCATGGATAAGGATGAGGAGAAAATAAAAGCCCTAATGGAGAATAATGAGGCTATGAAGAAGTTCATTCTTAAAATAGTGGGTCCCATTGACCCTAGTAACCTTGAGGCCTCATTACAGGCTATTTTCGAAAGGAAGGGTGCTTTAGAATTGCTGGTAGATTTTCCAAATTCTTTTATCCATGCTTGTACTGATTGGAAAAATGATTTTGAAGAGTTTTCCAAGACTTCCCTGAGGACTATTTTGAGACCCTTTAGGGGTATTTTGAAAGGGATCACCAACTTGGTCGATTTTATGTGCAGAGAAGATGGTCTTGAGGAGAAGATCCTAAAGTGGAAAAATGCCCTTGATAATCTAGTAATAATAAGGAAGAAACACTTCTAGGTTTTGGTGAAAATATATGAGGTTTCATAGCTCGATAATTTTGAAGAATGGATTAGAGATACCATAGAAGCCCTGAAGGTGTACGAGAAATCCTTGAATAAGGTTAATAAGAAGAGGGATGAGGCACTATGTTGGGTGGAGGAAATGCATAATTTTTTTGAAGGCTTGGACCTAGACCTCTATGATGAGGATGATGAGAAAACGATGCATCCCATTATAGATATCATAAGTCAATACCTTGATATCTTTAGTGGAGTTAGAACAAAAGAGGATCTCCAATAGATATTCTATCAGAAGGAGGGGATGCAAAAAATGATGTCTCTGGAAGAGGAAATAAGAGACTTTGCTAATGAATTAGTCACCTTCTAAGAGAAGCAACAGGAATGCCTCAAAGGTTTCAAAATGGTAGACTTTGAAGAATTATAGGAGATCATGGACAAGCTCCGCAAGGCACACCCAAAGATCCTCTTGAGTCGCTAAGTGTCCAATTTTTGACTTAGCCAATTTTGTATGAAGAAAAAACATTTTTGTGGAATTAGCCAATTTTGAGATCCAATAATTTTGTCATTTCGGCCTTCCAAGATTTTCGGCCTCCGAAACTTTGAAATTTGTAAAAAGTTTCTTCAAAACTTAACCAATTTTTGAACTTCATTTTTTCAGAGCAAGGGTCAGGGTTCAAAATTTCTAGGCCATCACTGCCAATAACTTCAGTCTCCTTCAGTTGCTTTTTCAATTAGATTGATCACTTCCATGGGGTCTTTTCTACATGATTTGAGGGCATCTTCCTGCTGGATCCATGAAGAAGAGATGCAACAATGAATAAAGGGTAGAACTACAAGTTTCAAAGAAGAACATGCATGAGTTCCAAATTTTAATTTTGAATTGTTTTATGCATATTCTGCTCCCAAATTGTAATGCACGAGGTTTAATTTTGTGCTAAAGTAGTTTAAGGTTAGTTATTAAAACAATACAATACATACAATTGGTGCTTCAATCATGGTGTGATTTTTCTACTATCTTTGCAAAATTCATGAATGTCTGTTTGCTCATTCTTTTATTTCAAAGAGCCAATTGATTCTATGGTGATTTTGATCTGCGATTCTTTTAGTCTGGTGTTTATCTTTGCTGCATTTCTTTGTTGTGACAAATTATTGGGAAGATTTTTCTCCAGAGCCTTAAGATAAATTTGTGTCATGTGTCTGTACATCTATGGTGGCTTCGTGATCTAATGAAATTTGACTTATCATACATCTGCGTTTACTTCCTTGATGCTTGCATCTACTAAGCTGAGATTGTGATTTATTCAGATCTTTATTTTGTGGGTTTCCTCCATATTCTTGGTACTTTAATTCACAAAGCAACACAACATCAGTTTATGTCCATTAGTTTAATTTTCAACAAATTTCCTTTAAATTCTTCTTACCTTGCTCCTTACTTTCTTTGCAAATCAGTCACAGTAGATTAAATAGATTAACCTTTCTTTCATCTAAAGATCCGAAAAATACAAAAAAAAAGAAGGATTGTTGTGTTTTAAGATTTGTTTTGTAGTCCCTCGAAGATTGAACTAGAAAAGGCCTCCTCGTGAACAAATTCAAATTTATCTTCAATTGAGCTATCTAAGCGGTTGAGACCCAACCTAGAAGGAACCTTGAGATTGATTGATATCATTCTTCCAAGAGGGGAATTTGTGTACGCAAATTCCTAGCCGTTGTCTCATGTAAAAATGATGCTCAACATCACTCTTACCTACCATCCTACCAAATCATTTTTCAAAATACTAAATCTAACTATATCTTTTATTGAGTGCATGGAAATAGCTATGTTATATTTTTCTAAAAAAATCAAGAATAGTTTTTCGTGCATGGAAGATTTGAGCCTCTTAATCTTATCCATTTTAAAAAAAAATTAGTAGTTTAGAAACTAGATTCAGAGTACTAAAATTATTATTATTTACACATATTCTAATTTTGAGTGTAAGACCCTCCACTTTCTCTTTGAAGTTTAGGTTTACCCAATTTTTTTAAAAAAGTGGCCACTTATAACCCCTTTTTGCACACCATCTTGGTGCACTTACCCGTAAAAAGAAATCTAAAATTTTGTAATGCAATTAGCTTTTTGTAATGAAACAAAACATAAAAGGACTAATCTAAACACACATAACAATGCATGAAAAGAAATATATTTGTTTTTTTTTAATTTTTAACATGTAAATATAATGTAATAATGAACAAGATCTATGAAACCAATATGCAATTTTATGTCTTTTTATCAATGGATGAAAAAATGAAAACTAAATGCATAACATTTAACAATGAAATGCATAGAAATAATATCTAAACACTAAATCACAATGTTTTTGTTCTTTTTAGAATTGAAAAACATACACATGGAAGATCTAACTAAAAAATAAAAGGTATTGTTCACGTTTTGTAGCTTCATTCGGATAAACACTATGAGTCAATACTAGTAAAGATATGTGTGTGTGTGTGTGTGTGTGTGTGTGTGTATAAACATTATTATTATGTAAATATTAGAGAAATTAATATAATACTCAAGAGATATTATATATATATGTGTGTGTGTGTGTGTGTGTGTGTGTGTGTAATCATAATTGTCATTATATTAATTACATAATAATGAATAGACATGTCCAATGAAGGGATATGTCTCTTCTTGGCTCATTCTCAATATAAACGCAAGAGATTGTTGCATTTGGAAAACACATACAATCAGGAGTGCTATTACATTTTCAATGATCCTAATAACCTTAACATGGCATCAAAGCCAAGTTGCAAATGTAAGAGAGTAGTTTGTTGATGGTGAATGTGGGATTGTCTCAGAAAATACAGTCTTAGTACATGGACCATATCTTACAAATACACCGTTGGATTTTTCTCAATTTTGGATATGTTGGTGATAAACAAATTTAGAAGCCTCTCACTAGAGCGATTGGCAATAAAGTTTTGGGCTCAAAATTTATGACCGACTATGTATGAGTCTATGTGAAATCTGAATTGTTAAGAAGGGTGTCTCTTTCTAGAAAGAAAACATTAATTATAGAGTGTCACCTCTCTTAGAGAAATCAAGTCATTTTACAAGAAGACATAAGCATTGTTTAAAGATATAAGAGTGGGAATTTTACATTGTGGGGGGAATAATAAACCAATGTTACATTCCCACTTGAACCATCCTTAGTGGGGAGATGTCTTTCAAATAAAATGAGAAGGTGTTTTTTATTTGATGTATATGGACAATAAAAGACTGAGGTTCCTTATTTAAAATCCTAACCTCTTGAAGGGAGATCCGATTAGATTGAAGGTTGTCATAGTGTATAGAACCTTTGGATATTCAAGATAGGTCATGTGAAAAATTCTAGTAATGTTCGAGAACGGAAACATCATTCTATGAATTTGCATGATATTTTCTATATGGGCTCACCTTATAGAATGAAATAATTGAAATTTATAAAAGATAAGTATTCCATGTTTTATTTTTAAGTTTGTAATTCTTGCTATACTATTGGTTGGTAAAATCTTGTATGCTTTTATCATTGGTATTTTCAGTTGAGATAGTTTAGTGAGCTATTTTTAATCTCTCTCTTACATACCTTTAGGATAGAAGCACAAGAAAATTGCATTAAGGGGAGAAAGAAATTTATGCTTGCAAATAAATTGATGATTGAGACCATATTCAGAGGGAGTCTGACATTTCAAAAGAATACAAGAGGTTGATACAAGAACTTGAGCTTTAGAGGGAGCAGATAGATGAAATGATTAGATCAACTTTTGATAATCTCGGTTGTATTGATTTAGAGAGAGTAGACCATATCGAGATGGACTCTCCAATGTTCAAATAGTCAGATGAATATGAATTATGAATGCCTATATGGGCCCCATGTAAATCATGAGGAAGTGAAAACTTCCAAATGATTATCTCTTGTATTTGTAAGAGTTATTAAAAGGTGATGATCTTACAATAACTTGACCTTCTTTTGTGATAGACATCATGTGATGACTAAAACAGATCACAATAGATGATTTATTGCATGTTGGATTTAGTTCCTTAAACATACAATTGACATTCTATTGTGATAGACATTGTGTAATAGCTCAAACATGTCACAATAGATGATTTCTTGCATGGTGGATTCAGTTCCTTAAATAGACCATTTACCTTCTATTGTGATAGACATTGTGTGATGGTTGAAATAGATCACAATAGATGATTTCTTGCATGGTGGATTCAGTTCATTAAATAGACCATTAACCTTCTATTATGATATACATCATGTGATGGCTAAAACTGATCATAATAGATAATACCTTGCATTAAGGATACATTACCTATGGAAATTTTTGAGTTATGGTGAATATCATGAGACTTGATATTCTTGGTTAGACCATATCTCTAATGTCATATTGAGGTGCTATCTAAAATATTTTTTGAGTTATGGTGAATATCATGAGACTTGATATTCTTGGTCAGACCATATATTTGATATCATATTGAGGTGATATCTAAAATATTTGTTGAGTACCTAGTGAACATTGTGAGACTTGATGTTGGTAGGCCAACACTCTGAGTACATGGTGAATATCATGTGACTTGATATTCTGTGGCCATTACTCCTAATATCATGAGATGATATCTCTATAAAATATGATATTACATTAATCTAATATATCTTTTCATATTATTTTTTAGAACTTGGTGAATATCATGCAACTTGATATTCTGTGGCCAATACTCTCAATATCATGAGATGATATTCTTATGAATCTATGAGTTATCATGAATATCATTTGACTTAATATTCCTGGTCAGACCATATCTCTGATATCATAGTAAATGATATCTTTTGATCCTAATCACGTGTTTGATCTTCCTTGGCTAAGATGGAGTGTTGATGTTTTGTAGCTTCATTCGGATAAACACTATGATTCAATACTAGTAAAGAAATATATATATATATATATATATATATATATATATATATATATATATATATATATATATATATATATATATATATATATATATATATATATATATATATATATATATATATATACAAATATTATTATTATGTAAATATTAGAGAAATTAATATAATACTCTAATATGTGTATATATATATAATAATAATATTTATTATATTAATTACATAATAATGAATAGACATGTCCCATGAATGGATAAGTCTCTTCTTGGTTCATTCTCAATATAAATGCAAGAGATTATTGCATTTGGAAAACACATACAATCAGGAGTGTTATTACATTTGCAATTATCCTAATAACCTTAACAGGTATTATACATGAAAGGGATGGGTTCACCAAAATGTATAAGGCGAACTAAGATATCTAAATTCATACAATTTAGTAAATATGCGATGTAAATATTTGACTAATTCAATGCATACAAAGGAGATCTAGACACCAAATCAAAATGGAAATGTCACGTGTTAGGTTCACTAAAATGTGTAGTATGAAAAGGGCATCACCTAAAAGATTAATTTTCCCCAATTCATGGAACACATTAGAATAAAAAACCACCTCAAGATAAATCAGATCAACACCACCTAGTAAAAGGGATGCTAATGCAAGATTTTCACTCTCAGGGTTTCTATTCCTTTGTTTCTTAGAATCAGAAAATGGATGCAAGAAACTAATATGTAAATGACTAAATGAGAAAAGAAATGATCTAATCAAACTGAAAAATAGATATAGAAAGAGAATAGGATAGATTTGAGTGCACCTAGAACTAAAATAGGACAAACCAAAACTCAAATCTGAATTCCTTACTACTAGAATCCCAAAACTAGTTTTAACTAATATTCTGAGATTCTAAGGCCTATATTTGATTGCTAGCTAAATTTCATTGATTTTTGGAGGGTACACAATAGTTGAGTCATTTTGTAGAATGGATGGGTTTTTTTACCTAAGATTTTCTATCAGGAAAAGTTGAAAACTAACCAAATCCAAAGAGGAAGGATACCAACCAATCATTAGTCATTGATCTCCTAGTCATTATCATAATCCTTTTGTAGCTTCATGATGTTAAAAGTATTTTGTATGCTTTAATGCATGATAAAAGATTGATGTAGCCTTCACAAGTAATTACTTCATGGGATGTCTTAAAATTGGGGCTCCAACCTTCAATTTCTTTCATCTTACTAAAATGAAGTGCGCATATTTCTTTTATAAAAAATCCATAGAGAAAATTGAGAAAGATGACTATAATTATTAATCCTTCATTAAATCACTGAGACAAGGATTCTATTTAAATTTGGACTCAAAATGTAGGGTATAGAATGGATAAGTTTGTCTATACCTCCTATTTCAAACCCAAACTAAAACTATGATCCTATACATTCAATAGATGTAGGAAAAGATCCAACAATCACTTTGGAGGTTGGGATAGAACACTGAGGTTGTACATGGTAACGTAAGGCCTAGGAGATGAAATGAATTATTTGATTGGAAGAGAAATAAAGAAGCATTCTTAGAAATAAGGGATCACATAATTTTAAACAATATTGAAGGGATAGAGGACCCATATTTGAATTTAGGTGTTCATTAAGTACAATTATGAAGTCTTATTAGCCAAACTATAATGAAAATAGACTAAGGTAGGTGCTAGATAATCCTGAAATTGTACACCACTTAGGTTCTTACAATTTATGATGGTACAATTTGTATGTATCATTTTCTATAATATACAACCTATTATTGATGTGTATTTTCCTATTTTAGAAGAACACCATATGATTTCATCTTTTTTTATGCTAATCTCTATTGATCTTTGGTTTAGTTCTTCTTTCAATGCTATTTGAAGATTATATGGAATTGGTAGTCTTTGTGTCTATCCATTTGTGGAATATATCAATATCTTCAATATTATTTTCCAAATAATTAATTACTTTGGAACCTTTCTTAAGTCTTAATTTTTTAACATAATCCACAATACAAATTATTTCAATGATTGGTTTGTGGCCATTCCAAGAATCAACCCAAAATTTGGCTTTTTTTCCATCACATATTCTCCATGTTAGGTGATCCATAATTATATGTCTTATTTCCCATAAGATTTCCCAAAAAATAGATCCCTTGCCTATATTACTAATAGTTAGAATTCGATCTAATTCTAAAGAGTCCAAATATTTGGTTTGAAATATTTTGCACTACAAACTGTGTGGCTCTCTATACATTCTCCATTATAGTTTTTCACCTAATGCTAAATGTTTTCCTTCATACGCCTCAAACTTTCTCCCGTAACTTCTCTAGGTAGACATGCATATTCTCAATTGATTAGTGAAACTTTCTTATCATATTTTTCACCTTCCAAAAATAAATTTTAAAGGAAATGTAATCATCTAAAAATGGACAAAGGTCAAATCAAAGCAAATCAAGGACATAATTGAATCAATTGAATCACAATTTATAATTAGCCAATCAAAATTAAAATCAAGTCTTAAATCAAGATAAATCAAAATTGAGAGCATTTTAATCAAATGCAATCAAATCAAAATACATTTAAATCAATTAATTGTATAGTATTGGATTAAATTAAATTCAACCCATTCAAGGGGTACATGGCTAAAATAAATCAATTAAATCAATTAATAAATTTCAATTACTCTCAACAACCCAAAAGGAGAGGAAATTCAATCAACCAATGAGATTGGAGGAAAGGCATTCACATGGATCAAGCCAAATTCAATCTCAATCACTCAAAGTGAAAGAGAATCTTGACCATTGATCTTGTCTACTTGTCCCAAGCTTTGAGGACACAAAATTTGCATTGTCTTCAAAGGGTGGAACCAAAAACTCAACCAAGGTTTAATCATGATCAAATACAACTACACCCCCTACCATTGGAAAATCTATAAAATGAAGGCCTAAATTCTTCATAATTATCAACCACACATCTAAGAATTGCATTGAACCTCTTGTAATTTGAGTTTAGAAAGGCATTTGAGAGCTTAATTAGCATTTACTTTGATATAATTGTTAGCTTTAACTTGTTTATCTTAACATTCTCATTCTAGGACTATCATTAATGGGAGCTTGCTGAGAGCTTTGCATTAACAATCTTAGTTAGAGAGCCATAGGATGCTCAATTGATCATTAATTTGCTAAATATTTTGCTCTATTGCTTTGTGGTTTATTTAGTTACTATTTCAATTATTGATTAACCTTAATTCTATGAAGATAATTTTATTAGTATACAAAATGGTGCCCACCGTGGGGCTCTAAGCCTCATTTCATCATTTTCATCATATTTTGTATGCTTGTATTTTCACTTTTCCATGAATTTTCTGCAGAAAATAGGTGAAGTCACACATACAAATGATTCAGTCACACCTACAGTCATTCTGATGATGGTTGAGATCATTGTTCTTACACCTACTAGCTGATAACTCACACCTGGTCAATCACTTCTCTCCGGTCTTAAATTATTTCTAGTCACCTGCGAGATAGACACTCATGCCTGTGAGATCAATTGTTCAGCCTTTTCTCATAAAGTCACGCCTGTGGCTTAAGAAGTGTTGTAGATTTACTATTTTTTATCACTTGTGACCAAGCTTTGCTATGCACTTTACAGAAATAGTCACGCCTAGTATCTGCTAATTCACACTTAGTATTTGTTAAATTGTCGCTTTAAGTAAATCATTTTACGCAATTTTCAATACTATTTACGCTTCGCAATAAATTGTTCACACTTGATTAACTTTTAATGTCGCATGTGTCACTGGAAAGTGATGCTTTCTATCATTAAAGTTACACTTGCTAACAATTTGATTACGCATATTTGCTGGACAATGTCACTTGCTGTCTGTTGTCTTAATTTGCTGTCAGATTGATCAATGCAATTATCTAACTCTCTATCTATATGTTTTTACTATAAATGAGCAGGCATAGAAAGGTCCAAAAACTAGAGAGCAAATTTAATCAAGAGGGCAAAGCTTTGGCTAAAAATATCAAGAGGGAGAACTTTGAGCATATTAAAGCGGTTCTTGGGGAATCACAAGAGGAAGAAAACTAGGTATATCAAAATTATCTTAAGGTTGTAGATGCTTACAAGATAAAATTTGTATCTCTCAATTGGATTTTTACTCCTTAGTTCAAGTTTTTCCTTAAAAATTTGCAAATAAGGTGCTTAAGGTTCAATACATAATTCTTTGCTTCTTCAATTTTGATTTGGTTTCCCTCATTGTGATTGGTTGTGTTGACTAACTTGCTGGTGGAAAAGCACATTTGGAAGGAGCTATTGCCAAGGTAATGACAAAAAAAATGAAATCACTCAAAAATGCCCCTAACTTCAGTTAGCTACAAGGAAAAGGTAAGCCTCAACTAGTCAATATTTTCCCTTAAATTGTGGCATTGAAAAATCTAGTAATTTGGGTAGCTTAAAGGAATAAATCAAACACTTAATCAAAGCCCCTTGTTTGTGGAAGAGAGTAGAAATACTCAAATCCCTATAGTTAGTGGGTGAAAGAAGTTGAACAAAATTTTCTATTGTGTTTGGGAACAAAAGGAAAAGTTAGGGATATGCTCTTCACCTTTTGGTGAACCAAATTCCCAAAAGCTTGACCTTAATTCCATTTTCCTTGCTTTAAAGGAACATGCTAGAGAATTAATGGGCTCACCTCCCAAGTTTTCCTTAACAAGGCCAATGAGAGGGACAACCCAAAGTGGGATACACTCACTTTTGCTACGGGAATCCAATCCACTCTAAAATGAAACGCATGCATCCTTAATGGGGTGTGTGACAAATGAATTTTAAATTTTTTGAATTTCCTCTAGTAGTCCTCATGGATTGCGCCAAATCATACTTTTGTGCATGTGGGAAACCCCTTAACATACTTGGGGGATGAAATTTTAAAGTCTATTTGAATGGAATCAATATTAACCCCTTGATAAAATAGCAAGACCACCTTTTAGAGCCATGTTTATGAACCAAATCTTGTGCTAGGTAGGTGCTTGAAGTGTCTTTTTGTTCAAAACCCATGACAATGTTCTTCAAATCAAAAATTTTGTGTTAAGTGGGTAAAAAGAGACAAGTGAATGCGTGATTTTTGTGTTTAAAATACATAAACAAGTGAGAGATATATCCATTTAAAACTCATCTTATATTTTTAAATCTCTTCAATATAAAATCAACAATTCTCAAACCAAGGATCATTCCCAATCAAACCCTTTTTGGATGTCGGTTTCCACGTGGTCCCACACATATAGGGTATCATTACAAGGAGATAGCACTCTTGTTGCAAACCAAGGGAAATAAGTTTAATACCACATTCTTTACAAAGATCCTAATCAAGAAGAAATTTTTCCAAACCTATTTGAACAAAGACTTGGAGAGATGATGGATAGAAATTTGGCATATCATAATCACAATACCAACAATGTCAATCATAATTCCAAAGAAACACTTGAAGAAAGGGTTGATAAAGCTGCCCAAGACCTAGACTTCCTAGAAGTTATGGAGAAATTGATAGATAAGGATAAGGAGAACTTTTTCCTAAACCTAGCCCAAAAGGGAGTAAAGATGCCTTATGATTTTGATATTGACCAGCTCAAGAAAGACCAACACCAAGATGACCCCATGAATGTTATGAATAGGCAGATAAAGGCCTTACAAGAAAAAATTGATACCATGAAGAAGGCAGCTGAACCTAAGGCCTTTTCCATTGAAGCTTTGTGTCCTTTCCCTTTCGATAAAAGCTTAGCTATGGTATCTTTTCCTTTCAATACCATTTTTCCTAAATACGATAAGTACATGGGTAAAACAGACCCACAGGATCATCTAAGAGAGTTTTGCATCCTAAGCATAGAGTTCATGCACAATGATACATATCTAATGAGACTCTTTCCTAGAAGCTTAGGAGGTCCCGCAATGGACTGGTTTTCAAAACTAGCCCCAGGAATAAATTTCTTTGAGGAGTTAGCCTCCAAGTTCGTAACCCATTACTCTTATAACATTGAGCATGAAACCACAATGCTCAAGTTGTGTGATACCAAATAAAAAGATGGAGAGTCCTTCTTAGGATTCCTACAAAGGTGGAGGACCATTTTCACAAGGTATCCATGAAGTATCCCCGAGAAAGAGAAGATGGAAATCTTCACCAACAATTTGACCTCGGAAATGAATTATAGATTACAACTTCAATGTCCCCCAACATTTAAAAAACTCATCGAAAATGGGATCAAGATTGAAGATTTTTTAGTCAAGAGAGGTGAAATCAAATTATTTAAAGATAACAAATCCAACAACAACAACAACAATAATAACAAAAATAACAATAATTATGTGCCTAAGTATTTCAATAATCAAGGGTCCAACAATAACAATGATAAATCTAAATCATGGACTAAGAATAACAACAAAAACCTTGTGAATGATGGAGTTGTGGAGGCCCACAACTTGAAGTCAACCCCTTTTATCCTACCATATGGAGCTAATTCTTCAAATAATGTTAATCAATCAAACAAAGCTCCAAATAATTCCAATAATCCCAATAATAATTCCAACACTTCTAACAATAATGCTAATGGGGACAAATCAAAATCCTCCTACTCCAATTATAATAAAAAGAAATTCACCTACTTAGGTGAACCTTTGGAGAATGTATTAAGGACCTTGGTTACCAATAATGTCATCACATTACCCGATATGAAAGATTATGAACCTGAAGTTAAACCTTATTGGTGGAATGCGGCCCATCATCGCAAATATCATCAAAATAGAGGTCACCCAACAAATGAATGCATGAGGTTAAAACACTTGGTGCAAGATTTAATTGATAAGGGAACCATTCAAATTGAAGGACCTCAAAATAATGGAGATCATACGACCTTCAAGAACCCCTTTTTGAATCATGAAAAGGGTGAGTCATCTAATTCTAATCAAAATAAAAAAAAGGGCAATGAGAAAGTGAACTTTTCTCATACTTATGATAACATGATAAATACTCTAAGAGAAGAGGACCATACCATAAATGTTATCATAGTGAAAGATAAGTCACGGGAAGTATCACCAAATGTTGTCACTAGGGGGCAAGCATAAAAAATTATCTTACCTACCAATGCTTCAAAGATTGTGTTATCAAACCAAGCTTCAACATCATCATCAAAACAATATAACTTGGTTGATCAATTACAAAGAACTCCCGCTCAAATCTCTATTCTTGAGCTACTCAAATTATCACCAATTCATAAGGATATCTTGGAGAAATCCTTGTTGGAAACAAATGTGCCTCTAAATTTGGAGGTAGACAAATTCCAAAATATGGTAGGGCACCTAATTGCACCCCATTTCCTATCATTTTCTAAACAAGATGACATGTCCCTTAATCATCCTCAAAATCTGCCCTTACATATAGAAGTGTTGATCCATAAGCATAGGGTAAAAAGAGTCCTTATAGATGGAGGAGCCGGCCTCAACATTTGTACCCTTAACTTGGTGAAATCCCTAGGATTTTCTGAGGAGGATATTGACCCTAAGAAAATGATAACCATAAAAGCCTACAATGATGAAGAAAGAGCCTCAAAAGGAGTCATAGTATTACCCATAAGAGTTGGTCCAATGCAAAAAGAGACCATATTTCAAGTGTTGGACTTAAATTTTACTTACAATATCTTGTTAGGAAGGCCATGGATCCACGAAATGCAATCCATTCCTTCAACTTATCATCAATGCCTAAAATTCCCATATCTAGGGCAAGAGATAATGGTAAGTGGGGATCTAAACCCATTCCAATATTGTAATAATGTCAAGCCTATCAATGACTCCTTGGTTCCACACAATACTGAAGGGTCTATACCTAATCAAATGGAGCAAGGTCAAAGTTCTAAGGACATTCCTTTGTTGAAAGGAAAAGAAAAGATGGAAGAAGTTGTTATTGAAGATACACCAAAACTCATTAACCTAACTATATCAACTAAAGGAAATGAGAAGGTTAATGAAGATAACATTATTAAAGAACCAAAAGAAGATCATACCAAAGTGTCCACCAAAGAGGCCCATTATCAAAAGATGGACCAAATAATGAAGAATTTTGATAAGCAATGTAAGATCAAGCAAAAAGGAGTAGGTGAATACTCCTTATCTATGATGGACCTACCTCTATCACCCAAGTCCTTTGGGAAACCCTCAAATCTACCCCATAGATATAATGAGAACTTTGTGAGGGCAAGTACATCATCCGCCATGGATGAAGAAGACAATGAAATCCTAAAATGGTTATATAAAGATGAAGAATCAAGTGCTCACGTCAAACATATCCAAAATATAACCATTCCCACACATCAATATGGGAAAGGGTTTGCAATCATGGAAAAGATGGGGTATAAAGGTCAAGGACCTTTGGGCAAAAAGAATGAAGGGCTCATTAAACCCATAGAATCAACATGGTGAGATTCCAAAGAGAAAGTAGGAGTAGGGTATCTTGAAGAAGGATACACCCAAAAACATTATCCCAAACTTTATGATCAAATATTACAATTAGAATCTCATAGGGATGAGGATTCTAATGAATGGGAATGGGAGACCCTATCAGATGAGTCATGCCAAGATAAGGGTATTGATGTCATCGATACTTATGCTTCTACCAAAAATAAAGGACCAATAATAGAATTAGATTCAAATCAAGCATCTAGTTCTAGTCAAGTGATCCTAAATGATGTGCCAAGCATATAAATAGAGATCAATCAATGGGTAGGTGAACCATACATTCCTTCATGGAGGAATCAAACATTAGGTTTAATCCACATGATTTTTATCCAACAGAAACCCTAGAGGAGTCTAGTGAGGAGGACTTTGATCCTTCTTCTTTAGAACATTTAGAGGAAGCCCATGTTTGAGATTTTCAAGATACAATGTATGAACCCTCCAATAATGAGATATAAACTCTAAATCCAATCAAAAAAAATCCAAGTGTTGACCCATTAACTCTCATCCATCAGGACTTAATTGAATGGAATACCATTGAACCAACTACCTTGCCAATTTTCTTAAATGACAACATGGTGTCCCAATACCTCAACGTGGTTGAACCTTCTTCTATCAGAGAATATCAAGAAGAAATGATCAAAGGGAGCATCCAAACTTCTAATTTGAGAAAAAATGAAAAAAATAGAAAAAGAAAAGAATCAAATGTTGAAAACCACATTGTGGCAACATTAGATCAAGAAAAAAATAAAGAAATAAAAGATGTTTCCAAAGGTGAAAACCCAACTGATGCACCTAAGGAAGGGAGTTTGGATGCTCTACCAAAACATTATGAAGAAAGATCTCCGATCTTAATTGATCCAACATAAAAGATAAATATTGGGTCAGAAATAGAGCCAAAGATTATCCACCTAGCAGCATCACTATCTAGTGAAGAAAGAATAGAATTCATCAAGTTCTTTAAGGAAAAGCAAGTTAACTTCACATGGTCTTATGATGATATGTCGGGTTTAGACCCAAATCTGATAATACATCATCTAAATATTAAAGAAGGAGCCAAACCTATTAAGCAAAAGCTAAGGAAGATGCATCCACATATAGCACTACTTGTCAAAGTGGAGTTAGAAAAACTATTGAAAGTGGGATTTATAAGGGCCATTGATTATGCACAATGGATCTCAAATATAGTGTCGATATCAAAAGTAGACAAATCCATCAAAATCTACATGGACTTTAGAGACTTAAACTTGGCATGTCCTAAGGATGATTTCCCACTTCCAAGCATTGATGCCATTGGGGACTTAACAACGGGACACTCCATGTTTTCACTCATGGATGGATTTAGCGGATATAACTAGATAAAGATAGCACCAAAAGAACAAGATAAGACCACCTTTACATGTGCATGGGGTACTTTTTGTTGGAATGTCATGCCATTTGGGTTAAAGAATGCAGGAGCGACCTATCAAAGAGAAATGACCATAATATTTCATGATATGATGCATAAGTTCATGGAGGACTATGTGGACGATATATTAGCCAAATCCCATTCAAGAAAAGAACACCTTCCAATTTTGGAAATTTTTTTTGAAAGGCTAGAAGAATTCAAAGTAAGACTTAACCCAAAGAAATGTGCATTTGGAGTCCAATCTGGAAAACTACTAGGCTATATTGTATCTGAAAAAGGGATAGAGGTGGATCCCGCTAAAGTGAAGGCTATCATGGAAATGAAAGCACCTAAAAACATTAGTCAAATGAGATCTTTACAAGGAAGGATCCAATCCATTAGGAGATTTATCTCCCAATTAGTGGAAAAATGTCATAATTTCACCCAACTTTTTCATAAGGATACAATCTTCAAATGGGATGAAAAGTGTGAAGAAGCCTTTAATCTATTGAAGAAATATCTCATGAATCCACCAATCTTGATGCCACCTATCAGAGGAAAGCCCTTGATTTTATACATTTCAGCAACAGAGAATTCATTGGGGGCACTTTTAGCACAAGAGGATGAAACAAGAAAACAAAAGGCAATTTACTACATAAGTAGAACCTTAGTCAAATACGAGCTGAATTATACATTTATGGAAAGGGCATGCTTGGCTGTGATTTTTTCTTCCCAAAAATTACGCCATTATATGCTAGCCCACAAGATAAGGCTCATTTCCAAAATTGACCCATTGAAGTATCTACTTAGTAAAACAACATTGAAAGGAATGCTACCAAAGTGGGTAATGGTTCTAAGCGAGTTTGACATAGAATATGTTGATAGAAAATAAATCAAAGGAAAAGTCATTGCAGACCAATTAGCAGAAGCACCACTTCAAGATGATCATCCTATACAAGTGGAATTCCCAGATTCAGAAATTGTGAATGTTGAGGCCAAAACATGGCAACTTTATTTTGATGGTTCCTACACTCATCATGGATCGGGAGCAGGCATACTTCTCATCACTCCTCAAGGCTCTACTATCCCTAAGTCTTAAAAATTGCTATTCCCATGCACCAATAATATAGCGGAATATGAAGCTTTGGTTATTGGAATCAAGCTAGCATTAGAGTGGAAAGTGACAGAACTAAAGGTTTATGGAGATTCACAATTAGTCATAAATCAAGTTAATGAAGAATATCAAATGAAAGATGACAAATTGATACCCTACAAAAACATGGTGGATAATCTTAAAAATTATTTCATACTTATCACATTTGAACAAGTTCCGAGAGAAAAGAACAAAGCAATAGATGCACTGGCAACTTTGGCTTCATTATTACAAATGCCTGATCAGAGTGCCAAATACAAGTTCTTGGTAGAAGAAGTGGTTTAACCTGCATTTGACCCTACCCACCCTTACACCATTTTCTTATTAACTATAAATGAATCACCTTGGTATGGACCAATTTACACTTACTTGAAAGATCAAGTCCTTCCCATAGGCTAAACTAGGAATCAAAAGAAAAGCTTCATTCGCCAAGCCACCCAATACATCGTAATTTCTGAAACATTGTATCGAAAAAGTCTAGATGGAATGCTCCTTAGATGTTTAGAAGAAGAGGAATCAAACTTAGCCTTACAAGAAATACACAAAGGAATTTGTGGGTCACACTCGAACAGATTAACCTTAGCCAAGAAACTTCTAAGGATAGGATATTTTTGGCCTACAATGGAGAAAGACACTTGTAACTTTGCCAAAACTTGTAGAAAGTGTCAATTCCATGGAAAATTGATACATGCACCCACACAAGAGCTTCATTCGATGACAACAACTTGGCTATTCTATCAATGGGGTTTAGACCTAATAGGCATGATTTACCTGCCATCCTCGAATGGTCACAAATTCATCATCATGACAACTGAGTATTTTACTAAGTGGGTGGAAGTTGTACCCCTATCAACTACAACAGGAAAGCAGATTTATTTGTTTATCCTCAATCATATTATTTGTAGATATGGCATACCTCATGCTATCATAATAGATAATGCAAGGCATTTTAAGAACAAAGACTTAAAGGAATTATGCACCAAGTTTCACATGATTCATCATTCTTCTTCAATCTATTACCCTCAAGGTAATGGACAAGCTGAAGCAACAAATAAAAACATCTTGAAGATTTTGAAGAGAATGGTGGATAACTCAGGGAGATATTGGCACATTAAAATAAACCCAACCTTATGGGCTTATAGAACAAGCATAAGAACGCCAACAGGGGCTACACCTTTTCCCCTAGTCTTTGGAGCAAAAGTAGTTTTGCCTTTAGAGGTAGAACTTCCATCTTTGAGGATATCTATGCATGGTTTGATAAATGAGGAAGACTATAGGGTTGCTAGACTGCAAGAACTAGAACTCTTGGATGAAAAATAGAAGCAAGCATTTGACCATTTGAAGGTGTACCAAAATAGGATGTCAAAAGCTTACAATAAACACATCAAGCCAAGAAAATTCCAAATAGGAGACCTAGTTTTGTGAGAAAATCCCAAGAACCAAGTAGAAAGGGAAAAGAAAGGAAAATGGGAAGCAAACTGGTTAGGACCATTTCTCATTGTTGAAAATTTTGGGACTGGCACCTACAAACTAGTAGATTGTGATGGTGAAGAATTGCAAGAGCCAATTAATAGCATACATCTCAAGAAGTTCTATACATGAGGTAGATGAAAGAGTATAAAGAGTATCAGATGATGAGCATCATATTTATTGTACATAGTTAAAAGAGATCTTGAAAATACCAAAAACATTTGAAAAGAGATCTTGAAAACACCAAAACATTTGAAAAGCAAAAAAGATAAAAAATAGTGGAAAATTGAGCATGAAGAAAATAAAAACAGTCATATATGATCCTCAAAAAAAAATTGTCTTGCTGAAAACCTAGAAAATAGGCACCTTGATGATATGAGAAAAAAATTGAAAAAAGAGAAAAATACAAAAAAATCAAAAAAGAAGAAAAGTGCCTTGGTGAAAACCTAACAAATAGGCACCTTGGTAGAGAAAAAAGAGAAAAAGTTTTAAAAATAGAAAAAAGAGCTAGATCCATTCAATCAGTTAAAACCTAGTAAACAGGCACCATTGAAAGTCCAAGTCAGTCACATACCTAGAAGGTCACCTTGTAAATATTGCATTCGCCAACATTTGTATATATTGCATAATAAAACCCCACAGTTGCATTTGCAAGTACCTCAAGATTTTGGTCACCTAATCTGCAAATTGTCCTAAGTCCCACAAATGAAATTATCTCAAACTAGGGGCAATCATACTCAAGAGGAGAAAGGATTCATCAAAGAAAGTTTTATTCAATCAGAGAATCAATTCATCACACTCGAAAGAGGAACACTTAATCAAATCTACATCCCAATCCAATTTGAGCCTAAAATGCAAAATTTGATCCAAGAACTGAAATGTCCTTACCTTTATCAAGATTAAAAATTTGAAATGGATGGAACTACACTTGAAGGATGGATTTGAAAAACATTGCAAATTTTTTTCTAAGTGTTAGCTCAATTGATGAAATCAGTTCTTTCTAGCGAATCAATGAAAGTTTTAGACTAGACAAGCTATGATGAAAGGATGATATTTTCTTGACTTCTAAATAACAATCTTAAAATCAAAGTTTTAAATCATGTATTATCTAGCTAAGGATGTGATCATCAAAGAATCATCAAGGACTTATAAATAGGATAAACCTAAGATTTTTTCTTGTTTACGCAAACGGATACCTTGGCTATTGTGATCTTCAATATCATAATATCGAAATCCACTTGTAACATAGAATTTGACAAAATTGATATTCACACTCTCATGATTGGCTTCAATTAGTGATAGTCGTACCAAAGATAGATGGGAAAGAAAACAAAGAGGTGCAAAAAGTATTCATATAATCATAGTTGAACTCGTGATGCTTGTACTAAAACAAGATTCCAAAAATGCTCAATGATGATTATAAGCTCCAAATGATGAATAATGACAGTCAACTACATACATCTTAGATTAAGTGCATTGTATATACTATTTTTCCTTTCTTAGCTTAATTTGCAAGGGGGAACATCAATAATCTTGGTTGATCAAAGCATTAAAGAAATGGGGGGTTCAATTCAAATGTCTTATCCTTGATTTCAATCAAAAACATGTGAGATTATCTTTTGCATTCAGGCATAGCATTAATCATTATTCATAATACATATATCAAATAAAAGAGAAAAAGAATCATTACTCATACATCATTTGCATACATGTAATTAAAGATAGAACTGCATACATCTGAAAATCTAAAAACATAGGGACATTCACATTTCCATAAAACACTTTGCATCCATACATTGAAAAATAGAGAAAAACATGTCATAAATCCATACATCAATGCATTCATCTATATATATCATAAAATAAGATACATTGCATCCATTGCATAATCACAAGTAAATGCATCATAAACACCATATAGCTACATATAAAGATAATCTCATAACAAACTCATCAAGAGAATCAAAGAAGTGTATCATCATATAAGTGTTCATCAAATGATCCAGTACATCAGTATATCAAGATACAAATGTCATGAAAATGATACATCAAGTGTTCTGATAAAAAACATCATGAAACATGATACAAGTGACATCAACAATGAGTAACTCTATCCAATCATCAAGATACATCCCTAGCACCAGATCCATCTGGACCTCGGTCATCCTATCTATCCTATGAGGGAGGATCCTGAGAAGTGCTAGCTATACTAGGTCTCTGAATCACATGAGTCATAAACTATTGCATCAAAAGAGCTACCTAATCCAGTCTGCCCACAATAGTAGATATATATGTCCTCATCGCCTGAACATCTCATGATAGGCTATCAATACTAGGAGCATCTTGTGAACTCTATCCCATATCCTATGACTGTTGCACCTGTGGAGGTACCTGTTGAACCTATGGAGGCACCTGTTGTGCTAGAACCTCATCTTGTTGTGCTAAAGCAACCCTCTATAACTGAACTAAGGGATCCTATCCACCAGGAATCTATCAAGAAACATCTATATGTACCTGTCTCTATTGTCTCTATTGTCGATGAGCTCTATGCTATCTATCCACTTCTGCTCTAGGACATACATTAGCTACATCATCCTGTCCTCTAGCTCTAGCCCTATCCTGGACATGTCCACCTCTCACTCGTGGTCCATCTCCTGCTCTACCAATAACCTAAGGCTCTCTCTATCCTCGCCATCTCTGATGTCTCCTACCACCACCATCACCACCATCATCACCACCACCATCATCATCTCTCTCATCTCGGTCTGTGATACGCTCTATTAGATAAGTAAATTGAGGAAACCTATTATGAGCCCACTAGTCCTGATACTCATGTGACATCCCAGCATCAGCAACACCTGCAAGTATCTCCCATCTGCAATATCCCAAACCAGCAATCTAATCACATGCAAACTGATAATCAATTAGAGGACCCCACATTGATCACTCTGCCTGTACATGAGCATATAATGCTACACCCTATGGCATATCCTGTACTCTACCATATTGGAAAGATACTCAACCAAAGCAGAAATGCTCAATAACACTAGTAGACCTTCCGATCATCCATCAAGGAGAAAACATATAGGGAAGTGCATCATCATCCTCCCTCTAATGCTCAAAACCTATGTATGGTTGCCACTGAACCTGATCAAGATCATCAATCTATTGGTGCCAATACTCAAGCTTGTCCTCGACCATGAATCCTGTCTGAAATAGGCCTAGTAATGGGAAGATGCTCCCATACCCACAACTGTAAAATCACTGCACCTGCAGACAAAGCAATGCTCTCTCTATAGAAAACCTCATGTAAATCATGATATAGCTGAGAAAGAACAGAGGAGCCCCAATCAAATCATCAAGGCTGCACAAGTAAATCCTCTAGTATCCTACCCCATCCAATTGAGAAACCACAACCTCATTTGTCAGGAAGCAGGGATCCACTGATAAGAGTACCAAGAACCACTGGTAATGTTAGGAAAGAAGAAAACTATGGCCAAGTAATGGTATCATCATCTATATTATTGTCTCCAAACAATCATCTACAAACTATGCTATCATAAATAGAATTATAGTATACTAACTCTCCTCAGCAAGGAATGCATAATAATCTATACACATCCTCTAGAGTAATAGTCATCTCTCTGAAAGGAAGGTGAAAAGTATTATGGTTAGAGTGCCATCTCTCCACCATAGCAGTTAGAAGACCATGGTTCAGCTAGAACCGCGTCATGTCGAGAAGAAAACTGAGGCCAAACATCTCAATGATATGATACTCTGTCGGAGTCAGAGCCTGACCAAGATCAATGACCCATGATGCGATAGACCGGATGTAAAGAACAGGGAAGTGTGCCTATTTGGAAAAAGAAAGGAATCATATTAGTATTCAATATCAAGGAATCATCTAAAGTCAATCAATTTTATCAAAAGTATCAAGTAATCACACCTAGTACTATTTGTTCGTGTCTTTATATCTTGAGAATGAAGTATCAGTATCAATTGTATCAGTTTTCATACTGATTGATTTATCCTATCAGATTGACAAATCACATTCATTGGTACAATTATCCTGATATCCTAATCAATTGTTTTGTTTAAACGCAACAAACCTAATCTTATCATTGGAATTGAACATCTGGAGTTATCAATTTTTTTATCAGAAAAAGATCAAGTACAAGTGAAAAATTTTCAAAAATCTTTCAAGCGTGATTTTACACATACCAGGCAATATTTCATCTCCCACAATACAGAAAAGATGTCAGGCGACACTTCACCTATCATAGGCAGTAATTCAAGTTTCACATGACACTTTATAATGCTAGGCAACATCTAATAAAGCCTACGTGACAATGAAATTCTAGGGTTTAACACACGGTAAAACATATGCAAATTGGCATTAAAACCCTAAGGCTACACGACATCAAATTCTTCTTAGGCAAGAATGAAGAATTGTTAGGTGATAGTTTACTATGTGGAGGCGTGAGTAAAAAGCACGGATGCAACACTTTACAGACTGACATGACATTTAAACTATCCTACGCATGAAATTGCAAAATCAAAATAATGACGACATGAAAAAGATGTAATAAATGCAATAAATGAGAAATAAATGCAATGAGGAGGTTAAAAATGACTCACTGGAGGTCCGTAGTCAGGTGGTCTCTGATACTGTCGACATCTCCCGAACTGATGCTCTTTGATAGGAACAACCATCTTGAAAATCAAAGCAGGACCAAAGAAAAATCTTAGAAGTCAAAAGTGAAAATGAATAGTAAATCAAGGTTTTTCAACCTATTTAAGCTAATTTGACCTATTTTAGAGGTGAAATTTTGACTTTGACCTATATTAACCTATTAGTTCAACCAGGGAAAATTGTGAATCATGGCATATCATCAGTTTTTTTCAAAAATGAAAACATATTGGATCAATCAATCAATCAAACAAATTTTTCAAACCAAGCATCAATATGTTTTATTTATGAGGGGGCATACCATTGGATAATCAGATCAACAACATCAACAACATCATCAAAAATCAAGAGACCGATCATCAAATCAAAGGGAAAGCTTTTATCAAAAACTTTTTTGTAATCAAATAAATGGGGCATCGCATCGAAATCAATCATCAAGTCAGGTATCATATCAGGATTTTTCAATAGGATCAAACATCATATCAAGAACCATCATCAAAAGGACCATCATATCAGAATGATCATCAAAACCATATCAATTGAGAGTTTCATATCAATCATATCTACATCAATCTCATATCAAAAATCAAGGATTGACCATTGAAAGACATCAAACGAACATCAGAGATCGATCATCAATGAATCAGGACCTATCATCAAGCAAGATCAGAGTATTCTTTGAATCGACATGCTTCGCACGTCAACTCAAAGAGGGGCATTTGTAATCACCTAAAAATGGACAAAGGTCAAATCAAATAAAATCAAGGACATAATTGAATCAATTGAATCACAATGTATAATTAGCCAATCAAAATTAAAATCAAGTCTTAAATCAAGATAAATCAAAATTGAGAGCATTTTAATCAAATCAAAATACAATTAAATCAATTAATTGTATAGTCTTGGGTTAAATTAAATTCAACCCATTCAAGAGGTACATAGCTAAAATAAATCAATTAAATCAATTAATAAATTTCAATTACTCTCAACAACCCAAAAGGAGAGGAAATTCAATCAACCAATGAGATTGGAGCAAAGGCATTCACATGGATCAAGCCAAATTCAATCTCAATCACTCAAAGTGAAAGAGAATCTTGACCATTGATCTTGTCTACTTGTCCCAAGCTTTGAGGACAAAAAATTTGCATTGTCTTCAAAGGGTGGAACCAAAGACTCAACCAAGGTTTAATCATGATCAAATACAACTACACCCCCTACCATTGGAAAATCTATAAAAGGAAGGCCTAAATCCTTCATAATTATCAACCACACATAAAAGAATTGCATTGAACCTATTTCAATTTGAGTTTAGAAAGGCATTTGAGAGCTTAATTATCATTTACTTTGATATAATTGTTAACTTTAACTTGTTTATCTTATCATTCTCATTCTAGGACTGTCATTAATGGGAGCTTGCTGAGAGCTTTGCATTAACAATCTTAGTTAGAGAACCATAGGATGCTCAATTGATCATTAATTTTCTAAATAGTTTTCTCTATTGCTTTGTGGTTTATTTAGTTACTATTTCAATTATTGATTAACCTTAATTCTATGAAGATACTTTTATTAGTATACAGGAAACTTTCCATATTTTCTTCTTCTTTATGTTTTATCTGATAACATGATATTAAAGATATACTAGTACCAATGAAATAAATTGTCTAATTATGGTGACTCTTCTAGCGAGTGATAGACACTGATTTTTCCTTGATAGTACTTTTCAACTTCTACATATCTCCACTAATTCCTCCCAATGAAGGGATCTACAAGTTTCTATGAGTAAGGGAGCACCAAGGTGTTTAGTAGGCATCATGGAAATAGGAAATCTCATTAATTTTTCAATGGATTTTTGTATATTCTTTCATATATTAAAGAAATAAAATATAGATTTTTCTTTATTTATTCTTTGTCCTGGCATTTTTGTACATGCATCCAATGTATCCTTGATCATTCTTGCCTCCATAATAATTGCTTCTCCAAACAACATTGTGTGGAGCGAAAACTTTAGTGGCGATTATTTTCCATTTTGTGAATGTCATATGTCGGTAACCCACAAATTGGCAAATATTTTGCCATATGGGAGTGACCCTATCGCCCCGCATTTATTAAAATTGGGTCCAATGCTCGAGTCCATAGCCCAACAGTTTATTAAATTTTGTCCATTTCTTTCACATTATCACCAATGGCATATAGATTTTGGGCACGATATATTTTTATCATTTGCCTATAATTTCAAAGCGGCCCCAAATGGACATCCTATATTTGCCAATAGTTATATATATAAATATATTTTTAGGCAGCCCCAACTTTGCCAGCCATTTTACGGACACGTGTCTCAAACCGATGGGCTGTCGCCACCTTTATTAATCATACCAAGGTATTTGATGACCCATAATCACCTAGGAAATAACACAAGACATGTTATAATTACGCGGGCTTGGCCAAATATTTGGACACCGACCTAATACCTCCCGCCCAATTTGCCAAAAAAGATTAGTATAAATACATTCATACATTAGTGTTATTGTACACAATTTGGATCGGTTCAATTTGATTGATAGCGAAGTTCAGACTGTTGAGTCTTGAATTCTTTGGCGAGTCGTGACTGTAATTGAATTTGAGGCAAAGGTAAGTGATTATTATTCTATGACTATGTAAACATTGTATATTATAGTTCTATTGTCATTTGTCACTTCTTCAACAAGTAAACATTTTTTTATATTTTTTTTTCACTGGTAGGCTGGTAGCCTTTATTTCATTGAAGAATCAAGATGTCGAACAAGAATAAGGGTAAGGCTCTGACATATGGGGAAAGCCAAGAGAGACCAACAAAATACAGAACCTTATCATCATACTTTGGTCATGGTGTTGGAAATGTTTCTGGCCAAAATCGGGAAGCTACTTCATCACAAGAAGATTTTCAAGATTCACAACCTGAGGTTGAACCTACACGACATATTGAAGAAGTCAGCGAACCTGATATCTCATATCACAATGAACTTGAAGAATATTTTTAGTTAAATACCTAGAGTAGCTATAATGATATAATCAAATTTGATGAGATTGAGAATGTCAGAGAAGATGATGGTGTAGGGAAGAAAAGAAAATACAAATCAAAGAATGATAGATTATGGGATCCATCAAGGAATTTTCAAGTAGAATGGGTTTCAAAGTATCCATTTATTGAACTAGTGGATAATCTAATTGAAGGGGAGCCTCCAGTAGAATGCAGATGTAAGATTTGTAGCTAGATAAATAAGAAGGAAAAGAGATTGCAGCTAAAAATTGACACCATAGAGAAGCATATGGGTAAAGTTTACGAAAAGAAAAGCATAGATGGAGTTCAAAAATTAGTGATAAGATAGAAAACAAAGGAGGAATCTCAGCATGTTAGGAATGCAGAATTATATGAATTTCAGTATAATATAAAGATGAAGCCTGGTGAAGTTAAAGGCTCTATTGAAGCTTGTTTTGGAAAAGCATTGGAAGTAGAACTAATGGGAAAAGTTGTTTAGTTAAGTGTTGTGTTTAATATTTTGAGTAGAGGGTGTCCTATGATAGAGTACCCATCATTGAGTGCTTTATTACACTTTCTGAAAGTTTGTAACTATCCTAACAGTCACTAGTCAGTAAACAGTGGATGGGAATGGGCAAGTTGTCTTGCTGAGGTTGAAAAAGAGGATCTGAAGGCAAAAATTAAAGAGTCAAATTTTATTGCATTGTCTTTAGACGAGGTTACAAAAGTAGACAATACTTCTTGGGTATGCATGCATGTTTATACTGTACAAAATTTTGTTTTCCAACCTCATCTACTAACCATTGCTAAAATGAGGGATAATGCAACAATGAAAAATTTATTTGAACTAGTAAAGAGTTCTCTAATTGAATATGGAGGTATAAATGACATGACCATTGCCAAAAAGCTGGTATGTGTTGGAGTGGATGGAGCTTCAGTAATGCAAGGCCATAGGGGTGGTCTTTGCACAAACATACAATCTTCTTGTGCACCCTACGTTACTCCCATTCACTGCATGGCCCACAAAATGAATCTAGCTTTTGGAGTTGTCAGCAAGCATGCTCGAGTACAAAAAATTGAAGCTTTAATCAAAGAGCTCTACCAATACTTCTGTCAAAGTCTGAAATGATTGAGGGAATTTCAATACTTTGCCAAAGGACTAACCAATGGGAACAAGCTTCTTAAGGATAATGAGACCAAATGGATCTCTTTGGATGGACCAACACATCAAGTTTTTTTAGAATATCAATCGTTTCTTGGTCTAATGAACTCAAGTCATGATGAAGTAGGGTAACTAAAATTTCCTGCACTGTTGGCAATGTTAAGTAATGTAGAGACACTATTAACATTAGTAGGTATTCTCTCCATGCTTGAGGAAATGATAAATTTAATGAAAAAGGCCCAGCAAAGAGCTATGTATATTGCAGAATATGCTTTGCTACGTAAATTGACATGTGTGATGCTTGATAATCTCTATCAATTATGTGTCGATGATGTAAAATTTTCCAGCTGGCTGAAAATCACAAATTTGGACAATCTTGATAACTTTTTAAAAATTGGTTCAAATGGGGAGTTATGTGAAGAAGTTCACGGAGTTGAGATACCAATGCACTACTTTGCCAGGATCAAGTCCAAGGAACCAGGAAACAAATCCAGGAGGCGAGTATCAAGTATTACAAGGGAAGACTTTACCAAGATTGTTGAGTCTGTAACAGCTTCTATGAAGCACATTTCCTATGATCTTTCCTCACAGATTAGAGAAAGCTTCCCTCCATTCAAACTACTTGAATCCATGACTATTGTGTTTCCTCGATATTGGAGTATGAACAATCCGAAAGATTTTAAAACTAGGCTACTAACTTTGATAGATCATTTTTGCAAAACCAAAGAGTTAAATGGAGTAACTCTAAATGGAATTTTAGATGGAAATCATTTGAGAGATAAATCAGGTCATTTTTCACTGACAATGAGGGAACAATATAATATTATGTAGAACCCTCACGAAGATGGATCAGTATCAAGGCTTTGGAAAAGTCTAGCTAAGAGTGAATTGTTGACTGATTCAATATCAAAATATTTCAAGCTTGCTGATTTATGTCTGACCATGATATTTGGGTCGATGGAGGATGAGAGAGTTTTTAGTGCTTTGGGATTCCTAAAGTCAAAGCTAAGAAACAAACTAGACAAGACTATGGAAAATTGCTTCAGGCTCTATACATCCAGGTATGAAGTCAATACTTTTCCTTACGAAAGGGCACTAAAATTGTGGAGGAAGAAATGTCAGAGAAGAGGGTTGGGAAACATTTCAAACCAAAGTGGGACTGGGAGTGGGAATGCTAGAGACAATGATGTCATTGACTCATGTACTGGTACTGGTACTGCTAGCGGTGAACATCAATTAAGTGGTGGTATGCAGAGTGAATAAAACATATCGAAGAACCAAGGAAGCTATGAAGTTGATGGCGCTAAATCTGACAATCTCAATGATGATATGATGTGGCAGCTTGAAGTTGAACCATAGTAGAAGTAGTAGGTCCTAGGTATTTATTAAGCTTTTTCTTGAAGTCTACTGTCAGTTTCTGTATCTCATCATCAATCATGCATAATAGCATATTCCAATGTCAAAAACATGAATGTGGTTGATAATGTCATCAAGATTCAATTCCATAATTAATAATGGTTTTCATTTGCATTATTCAGCTCATATAGTACAATTCTTGTAGATTTTTCATTATTTTGTTTGACAACATAGCAATTCATATTTTACAATTCTTAGAGTTAGAAATACTAATTCTCATTAATTTAATTACAAATATGATACAATGTAACAATTCATTCATTAATACTAGTAAGAATACAAATCTATGATTCTGTTTACAAAATTCAATGACTCAATACCCATTGGCAATTTGGCACATTGCCCAATTTCAATTTCATTACCCTAAGCCAATGACCCTAAATTCCCTCTTATAGAAACAAGGGAGCAACAACAACTTCAGGTGGATTTGCCTAATGTGAAGTGAGAAGTCTCAAAATCTAAATCAGTAAGACAACTAAAAGTTTACATCTCTACAACTTTAGTTGTACATTTTTTCATTTGATAGGCCAGTTTAGTAAATTAGCATTGGCAATAGCATCTACAATTGCAAGACTACAACATTGATCCTATTCAAAAAACAAAGTTCAAACTTGTTACTTTAAACTCAATTCTAGTCTCTAGTATTTAGGATAATATCAAAGATATATACTAAAGATATAGAGATGATTGAAACTGAAAGTACTTTCACATACTATGATTGATGAGATCAAGATGATTTTGTCAATTTCTTTAGTATGCTCCATTCTTCGTTGGTTAGAAGGGAAAAATTTGTGATGTTATAGTAAATGACCTGCAACCTCATCTACCATCCATACTTGGAAGAGTGATTTGAAAGCAATGTTCCTTCCATTACTGCATTCAAATTTGTGAATGTTTTGATGCACTTTGCAATACCTTCATGAGTTCTATCCTAAGGAAGGTTGCCTAAATCAGACATCATTGTGTCCTCCAACTTTTTTTTGTAAGCTTCTCTTCCAACAAAATTCGTTGGTGAGTAATCAGCTCCAGGACTCGGCAAACCAAGAGATATCAATTTGGTTGTTTTACAATTCATCTTGGCGAGCTTTGGATCAAATAAGGCAAGAGTTTCATCTGCTTCTGTTAGTTTCTAACATTTTTGAAAGATAGAGGTCACCTTTATTGTTGCACCAATGCGGTCCTAAATTCTCTTGCTTGCCAAATGCCTATCATTGGTTCTATTGATTTCTTGCATAATCTGCTTTGCAGTTTTCTGTCTCTGACAAAAACTTTTGTTCTTCTCAATGTTCTCTTTCAGCTTCCCAAAAACATCTGTAAGAGTTTCATTTAGTTCAAACCAATCACACAACCTATCAATAGACATATTTATTTTCCCCCAGAAGAATTTTTTTATTTTCTTGACTGTATTATTTACATTGTCATTCAAGATGTTTTCATAATTTTTAATTGTATTATTTGCCTTCTTTAGGTCTTCTCTCATTTTTGAGAATTGGTGTTCACTATGTTGTCTTATTTTCTCTGCTTTCTCTTCTCACTCTTTTTCTTTCTGTTCCCACTGTTCTATTTTTACCATCTCATTATCCAATTCTTTCTTTAACTTATTGTTTGTTTGTTCCGCATTCTCCAAGTTTTTGTATAAGCTTAATGAAGAGGCTTTTTCATCTTCAATCTTTTTTTCGCTCTGTTCCAATTTTTCCCTCAGAGTTTTCAGTTCTACATCCATATGTTCTTTTTCTCCAATTTCTTCTTTAGAGGATAAATTTTTTATCCTTCTCTCTAATTCTTTGCACCTATTTTCTACTACTTTCTTGGTTGCCTTTACATTTGCCAGGTTTGCCTTTAACTTATCTACTATGCCCTGAAGCTTTCCTTTCTCTCTCTCCAACTTCATCAGTGAACTGTAGACCACTTGGTTGGTCATTTTTGACACATTTATCTTGTCCACATTTTGAATTTTGGATAAATCCATTTGGAGGGTGCTAACTTGAAATTGTGATGGATCTAACTGACTCTTTGGTGGATTGCTATCTCTAGCTGGGGGCATAACAACCATGAATTCCATCATATCTTTATTTGGGTCATATGTGGGAAATAACCTATTGGATGAAGATTCTACATCACAAGCTACAACAACTTCTTCCATCTTCATTTTCTTATTATTTTGTCTATTCCTATTTTTTTATTGTTCATAGTTAGTTACAAAATCATTGTAACAAAAATCAGGGTTTTGTGACACAATTGAATGTTTGAATGGTGAAATAGCACTTGCAATGATGTACAAGCTTCCACCTATGTTGCCTATGGTTCTACTAATTCCACCATGAGGATTAGCAACACCTTGACCCATTACAAGTGGAGTTTTTGGACTGTTCTGAGGGTTTTGTCCTGAAGGTTGGGCAATTGTTAGACTCATAGTCACCATTGGCATTGTTGTACTAATACTTGTCATAGCCTTTTTCTTCTTTACACTACCTTGATCTCTAGGAACAATTGTTTTCATCTCTATCTATAATGTCCTTTTCAGACCACTAGTTGTAGTTGTACCCATGATATCCACAGTTGTGGGAGTTGCAATTAATTCAGATTGAATCTGAGTGCTTGGAATAGGTGGAACTATATTTGAAGTTGGAACTAATGGAATTGACTGAGTTAATGAATGTGATGATTGAACTCCAAGTCCAAACCATGTTTTGGTGGAGCTAGTGGGTTAGGTGCAGACCAAACCCCTTGTCCACTGGGACCCAGACCACCAAAACCTGGGTAGCCCATTTTTTGTATAATATCTACCCCTTTGGTATATTTATCTTTTGTGGAATTATCAACTCCTGTACTAATTGTGGGATTCACACTAGATGTGGGATCCACAGAATCCTGGTCATAGTCATCATCATCGGTGACATATGCTTTAGCTAGATGCTCCTTATTGCACAAGTCATCAAACATTTTATCCTCTTCCACCTCATAAATATCTTTAGAGGTCTTTGGCTCGGTGAGATTCTTCCTCATTTCCCAAAAATCATGAATTTTGGTTCGAGTCCAATTATCATCCATACATTCATCCATTAGGTCATTTGGAATAGATTTTGTAGATGGTTGAGCAACTTTCTAGTAGAAATTGTACGATGTCATGGCCTGCACTTTTCCTTTCTGTTTGTGCAATGCCATTATTTGTGATGACAATTCCTGTATTGACATATTATTTTCAGCAGCATATTTCTCCATCTCTTTTTTGACCTCTTCCCAGGAATCCATGTTTTTAAATTTTTCAATCATTGGCATACTTTCATGTTGACATTTGCTTGCAGAGTTCCCATTTTCTCTAAGCTTTGTTCCAATTATGTTGAGTGGATCATACTACCAACGACTGTCAACATCAAAGCAAAAAATTGTAAAAAAGGCTTGTGCCACTTTGATCATCTTCTCTCAAATGAGAACCCTCCAAATGAGAAAGGCAAGGAAAGAAATATCATTTTCTTTTGCTTACCATTAAAGAGTACATCTTTTCTCTCCATTTTTTGTACATATTCGAATGCAAATACCCTCTCTGTGACATGTATTGGAAGTTTGTAGGGTTCTACCACTAAACTGTAAAACCTTAACACTGTGTACTCTTCCATGAAGTACCAATCAGCCAATTGTATTTAACTTCCAAGTTGAATTAAATCTCTACAAGTAGCAGGAAATCTAGCCATTGGAGTGCCTGTAATTTTATCATACATTGGTGCCAAAAAGAAGTCTACAAAATTGTTTTAGTTCCTTCTATTATCAATCATCCTTATCTAAGGTGTCGACTCATATATTGGATTTTGGCCCTGACTGCAAAGCTTGTTTGTTTGAAATATTACATGATGCTTTGCTAAGAGAAGATAGCACAAGTAGGTTGTGAATCTAAATGTCTTCTGTGAACCTATTTTAATCATTAGTAATTTTTCTTGCATGCAATGAACAATGTGCTCAATACAATAGTATTTTACTAGATCTTTTTCAAAATGAATATGAAAAAGCATTTCAATAATGTTGGCACCCACTTGTTTGTTACTATCCAATCCCAAACAAAATGCTACCAAGGAAATACTGTCCTGTGCCCATGGCACAAAAATTTCATAATCATAAGGAGGCTTATGATCTGGACTCAGACTAGAACCACTTGTTATTCCTCTGATATAAGAATTTTTCTAGGTTGCATCTAATTTTTCATAATCCTCTACCAGCTTTCCCAGGTCAATGTGCACGTTTGAGTTTTGTTGTTCAAACCCTAGGTTCAACAGACTAGCAAATTCACTCTTGATTATGGACAAAATTTCCTCCTGAGTATTTTTATTCACAATTGTTTTTCTATTTTTATCATAATTTTTGGCACAGACCATGACAATTTCTGGGCAAGGGAATACTTGAGGTAATGCCATGCGTGCTGACCCAACATTCCATGATGCAATTTTATTTGTCATTGCATTTACCATGGGGTTAAATGAAGAAAATTTTGAACCCTTATTTGGATCGTTCCACTTGTTTTCAAGTGCAAATCTAATTTCCATTATTCCCTTATTTCCATGAATAACAGGATCATAAACATCATCGAATAAATCAGTGAAATCTAGTGTTTTAAGAAGATTGTTGAATTCTATTATCTGACTTGGCTTTTTACTCATAGTCTTATTCTTGATATTTTTTTTGCCAATTGTGGTAAGATGGTAACCTAAACCAGTATCACTATTTACTCATAGGAAAATTCAAATATTTATACACAGTTACAAGCCTACAATTTGCAGGGGTGATTCAAAATTAAACTCTAACAAGTAACATGATAATTTTGTTTTCTATAATATAAACAGTAAATTTGTAAATCAAGAGATTTGAAAAATTTAAAATGCGGGACCTAGGTGTTCAAGATTTTAGTAGTTACCCGTTACCCTTAGTTTTGATTTTTGCAGACTATGACTGGGAAGAGACTCGAGAGATGAGAGACTTTGTTGCTTTCCTTGGACCTCAATCCTCAACCTAGAAATTTATACTGCAGACTACTTAATAACTTATACTTATAAATGAAAAATTAGATTGGAAACTTAAAGCGTAAAAAGTGTACAATCTACAGTCGTCACACTTGTCACTGACCATGTGAGTGGACACGTTTCATGAATCCAAAATGGGTTTGCAAAGAAGTTGTATTTCTTTTCCCTTTCGGCCTGAAATACAGCTTCAGTCGTTGATCTATAATCATCCAATGGTCATAATGTCAATGCAATGTTAGTCACTATCTGGTGTGGTGGCACCGTGGGTCCCATTAACTCACCTTGTCACCTGATGGTTGAGTCACCTCACGAGTTAGACATGTCACGTCATCATCAAATGACATTATTGTTAAGTCATGTGAGACTACAAGTGGAACGTGTTTAGTGACACGTGTCATGATTCCAAAACGGGTTTGAAAAGATGGGGTTTATTTTTTCTTTCGGCCTGAAATACAACTTTGATTGTTGATCTACAATCATCCAACAGTCATTATGTCATTTTTAGTCACTATCTTGGGAGTGCACTGAGTGGTGTGGTGGCCCCGTGGATCCCATTAACTCACCTAGTCAGGTTGACTCACCTCTCGAGTCAAACATGTCACATCATCATCAAATTGAAATGACATTGTTGGTAGACCACGCGAGACTACGAGTGGAACGTGTTTAGTGACACATGTCATGATTCTGAAATAGGTTTGAAAAGATGGGGTTTCTTTTCCCTTTCATCCCAAAGTCCATTGTACATTGTCGATTTGTGCTCATCCAACGGTAGTTATTTGCAACAGACATTGTTAAATACTATACTATTATTATTTCCTTTATAGATATTAATTAATAATGGATAATAAGTTAATAATATTTAAAGTTATTTAATTGAATAGTAACAATTCAAAATGCACTATTTTTTTAATAATATTACTTAAGTTAGTGTTTAGAGATTACGAGATTTCTCATTTTTGTGGTCACTGACTCGCTAGGTCTCCCAAACATGAGTTATCAGTTAAAGTAATATTTTTTATTGATTATAGTATACTTAAAGTTAAAATGATATTTTTTATTGATTTTTTAACGTTGATAATTATAATCACATATAATTCTCATACCTTATAATTAGAAAACCATAAATTCTTTCTCTAACCTTATTAATTCATTTGTCCTTCTAATTGATTATATAGTATACTTAATGTTAAAATGATATTTTTTATTAACTATAACTTTACCGTTGATAATTATAATCACATATAACTCTCATACATTATAATTAGAAAACCATAAATTCTTTCTCTAACCTTATTAATTCATTTATCCTTCTAATTGATTATATAGTATACTTAATGTTAAAATGATATTTTTTATTGATTATAACTTTAACATTGATAATTATAATCACATATAATTCTCATACATTATAATTAGAAAACCATAAATTCTTTCTCTAACCTTATTAATTTATTTGTCCTTCAAAATTCTATAAATCTTTCATATTAACTACCACTGTCTACGTTGTACAACTGTGATACATTTTAAATATTCAGATTTTTAAATGGAAATATGGTCCGCATCATTTGAACATTTCCTTATTTCTACTAAAACATACTTACAAGTTACATCATACATGTCAAATACACAGATAAAGCAACTAATTAAAATATTGCAATCACAATGACAGAGAAGTCTAAAAACCATTTTTTGTACCCATAAAACACAAATTGAAATGAGCTAAAGCTTGCAAAATTTTCATTGTACTTTTTCATAAAATTATAATTACATTGTCCACTTCCAGTACAATACTACAAAGAGAAACCTACTATTATACTATAAACAAAAAAAACCCAAAAATGAGGTATGTTTTTATAAAAAAAAACCACTAGTAGTCCACTAGTGATTTTGCCCTTCGGCTCCATCTAATTAGAATTTTGTAGAGAGGATTAACTATGAGAATTCATCAAGCCACCTATATTGCCCCACCTGAGCCTCCTCTTCATCAAGAATAAACCACTTACGAATAAAATCCCTGGCAATCAGTGACCATTTCCTATGGTGCTTCAACTGCCCAGCAGTCAGGCCCAACAAAAAAGGCTGCATGGCCACATTCTGGCCTGGGAGGAGAAGTTTGAGTATTTCACTTGCCCAAGGGATCCCCACCCCTATTTCTGTGAACATGACAATATTAACGTTGTCCCCTAGGTATTCTTCTTTAAAAACCCTCCTTAGCAGCATTAACATGTCAACTTTGTCTCCTCCGCAGTCGAGAAGAGATGCCAAAAAATGGGGCGTAATGTCCGTGTTGACTCGGTGCCTATCTTCATTGTTCAAAAACTCTCAGCCCACCACCATTTTCACAGCCTCTATTACGAAAGGCCCACCCTCCTTACAAATAGATTCTAAGGTTTCATCAGAAAAGGAACCCAGAAAAGCCTTCTGGGCCTCCTCAGATGTGCATGTAATCCTTATTGGAGTGTCCATCTAAAATAGTAAAACTTCAGCAAACTTAAAAACAAATTATTTGCAGAGTGCAGACTGCAAACCCTAAACAAACAAATTATCTAGCATACTAGCAAAGGCCAAAGATGAATCAATGAATAATGAAGCTAGATCATCTATAAATAGCCCTTCAATCCTTGATCATTACTTAGCAATAAATTATTATGTCTTTAATGGTATTAAATCCATTGTCCTTAATATGCCTCTAAATCTTTCATGTAAATCTTTCCCCTAAATGCATGCATGTGAGAAATTAAAATTTTGTCCTTACTCTTTCATATCTGGTAGTAAATCTTTTCCATAAATGCAAAACTGTCAGAAATCGGTTAGATCACCTGTACAAATTTGGAAGTGGTGCGTGACAAGTTAACGAATGATGCTTGTCAATTGTCACTGATAGGGCATTTATTTCTTACTGAGTTAAGAGGTTACAAGTTGCACTATAGTAATAGGACCGTGATTATCAATAGTAGATATTAACATGTGTACACTGTAGTATGCAGACAAGTTACCCTTATTTGATACGTGTCAACATTCTGGTGACTTCCTTGACAACTTTGTTTCCTTCAAGAAATTGGGGCCGAAATTAAAATTCAGCCATTGATCGTCGATCATCAGACAGTCTCAAATAATACATTTAACATTATAAAATAATGTATGTATGTTAGGTATGTTAGGTATGTTAGGTAGCTTAGGTTAGGTTACGTGTCTGTGTTATGTCCCATCTTTTGAAAATTGCAATTAAAATATTTTTTATTACCATAATTAATGAACGATTAGCAAATAAAATAAATGAATTTTCAAATGGCACATAAAATTCGCCAGTAAAATTATTATTTTTCCCTTTAAAAAAAAATCATTCACCCCATATATTATAATTTTTTACTTCAAAAGAAAATTATTAGCCTCATATAATATATATTTTCCCCACATGACTAAATAATTCGCCAGCAATTTATGCAATTTTCATTCAACAAGAAAAAAATCACCAATACAAACTATGAAAAAATGAGGATTTGAAAAAAAAAAATTCCCTACATTAAAACGAATTGCCCCCTAAAATAATGTATGATTCGCCACGATTTTACCCTTTTTCCTAAAAGGGGGTTTCTTAAAGTTATCCCTGATTGTGTGATCTCCAAACTACACATGAGTAATTTCATTGGTGTCATTGACCTCTTTTATCCCTTTCCAAAGACCATAATCCCCTTTTCATTAACTACTCTTTCCATTATGATAAATATACATGGAGATAATGGATCTCCTTGCCTTATTCATTAGATGCACTAAAGAAACCACATAACACACTATTGACTACAATAGAATATCTTTTTGACAAAATACTATATTGAAGAATTTCTAACCAATGGTCATTGAACCCAATTTTCTTCATAACTTCTAATAGTAATCTCCATCTTACCCTATCATATGTCTTGCTTGCATAGAATTTGATCATCATCCCCTTTATTTTATCTATGAACATAGTATTAATTGTTTGTCCTGCAACAATAATACTATCAATTATCTCCCTACCAAGTGTGAATCTATTTTTGTTCCAACGATATGATAGATTCCAATACTTTTTTCAACCCATTAGCCAAAAAATTTGATTTTTTTTGTAATTAGTTTTGCATAGATCTATTGAACTATATTTGTTGAAAGTATCACACACATTTTTCTTTGGCATTAGAGAAGTGGTTGTATTATTGGTGTCCTTGACAAAAATATTTTTCCTTCAAAACTCCACCAATTTCAAAACATCCTCTTCTATAAATGTCCAACATTTTTTCATATAATTTTGTTAAGGGTCCATCTAGACCAGGGGATTTATTTGGAAAAATTTGAAATACTAAATTGTTCCAACTTCTTCAATTATGATGGGTTCACATAAATTTTATTTTCTTGATATGATATAACCCCTAGAATGTAATCTAACTCAGAATTAGTATTTTTGTACCTACTCTTAGTGCCCAATAAATTCTAAAAATGATCAGTGACCACTATTTCTATCCCAGCATTCCCTTGTATCATTAATCAATCTAATCTTTTAATAGATTTAATCTTGTTATTAGATTGTCTTGCATTCATAGAAGCATGTAGTTGATATTGTCCCCTAATTTTAGCCATATCTCTCTAGACTTCTCTCCAAAATTGTTCTTCCCTTGCTTGTACTTCATTTATTTTTGTAATAATTTTTCATTATCATAATCATATTTGGGCATGTCATTCTCAATGATTTTATTGTTTAATTCTTCCAATTTCTCCTCAATTTTTATTTTCTCTTAAAATATATTCTTGAAGACATTTATGTTCCATTCTTTTAGTCTCAATTTCAGATGCTACAATTTTTTTGTGAAATGATAACTTATAGTTCCTTTTCTTTGAGGTTCATTCCACCACTACTTTAGAAGACCAACCAATTGATCATATCTTCACCACATAATTTCAAACTTAAAGGATGTGTTGATGTTTTGTTTTCCTTTCTTCATTTTCAATTTGATAGGTAAATGATCTAAAATAGATAAAGGAAGAATTTGTGCATCAATCAACTAAGACTCATTAAGCATATTAGATGATATAAAAATCTATCTAGATGCGTTGAGATATTTGTGAATCCCCTTCTTCTATTTCTCCACATATCTATCCTATTAGAAGTGATACATTCCATTCATTTCATTTCTTCCACAAAATCTCATAAATATTGAAATTTATTTATTTTTATTCAATCGCCCACTCTTTTCACTTAAATCCAATATAGCATTTAAGTCTCCTCAAATCATTTATTGAATGTTAATCTTTGTTTTCAAAGAAATTCTTCATATAGTTCCAAAGGTTTACTTTTTCTTCTATTTTAGTTGGTACATCAACATTGGTTAATATAAATTGACTATTCAATCTAGCACTATGCACTTGACAGATCATGGAATTTTATTTTTTCTCTATCAGATCTATTGTGACAACCTTATCTTTCCATATTATTTCCAAACCTCTTGTAGTTCCATCAACATATGAAAACTCGCTAACCATGCTTTGAAATAGTTCAAAATTTTCTTGGCTTCTTATTCTCTAGTTTTGGTTTCTTATATTAATCTCTAATGCTAGCTTCTGGATATGAATATTTGTTAAGAATATCTTGTTAGGTATGTTGAGACCCCTGACATTCCATGTTGTGATCTTCATTTTTTCCTAAGGGAGGCCTCCACTCCCTTGGTAGTTTTTATATTTTTTTTAATATTGTCATATCCCTTTTTCATTGCTTCATCTTCTCTTTTTTTTTTCTTTCTGATTTCCTTCCTCTACCTTTCCTTGGTTTTGATTTTCTTAATAATTTATTGTTGTCTATGATATAAATCTTTGGTCTATAATATCCTAGTCCTCACATTCTATATCAAACAAATCCTCTATTTCCTCCCTTTCATCAACAATTTATACTTTATCTTCATTGGTAGAAAATGAAGTTTTGTTAGCCAGATCATTATTTTTATTTCTCAAATATGTTGGTGTTTGATCACATGCAAGATAAATCCTATTCTCATTATCATGTTGATTGTTTTCCTTCATTGTAACATTTGGTAATGTTTTGTTGTAAAACTTGATGCAGTATTATTTTATCAACCTCTTTTGAAGCCTAATTTTTCACCTCAATATTTGATTGTAGGGAACTCTTTTTATTTTTCTAAACCATATTCATACCTTTTATTTTTCCTTTTTGCAATCTGGCTCTTTTTGTTACCTACTTCTGCATCTCAAACGAAAACATTTCTCTTCTTCAATTTCTATATGTTTAATCCAAAAGGGTCCACTGACCTCTAAAGTTATTTTGTCTAGTATACAACTTACTATTGCACTTTGAATTCTATCATATAAGTAGGACCCTCTTGTGATTGACATGTCAATGTCAATTAAATTTCCAAGAGTTCTTCCAATCTTTTCAAGACATTCTCTAGCCCAATGCTCCATTGGTAGATTATACAATAAAATTCATACAAGTTTTTCATATGGTGATAACTTTGTTAGATCAAAATTAGGACTCTGATGTTGAATATATAGTAGATTTTTACTCATTAACCATAATCCTACTTATGTGATTTTTTTTTCCTTCTACTATAGAAAATATAATTGTAAAGAATCCTTTAGACATGAATTTAATTATGAATTCTATTTCCCAAATATCCTTAATCTATTTTTTATGGTATATTTATCTAGACAGATGCCAATGAATCTATAAATAATTGTAAGATCCTCCATTAGGGAAATATTTGTTTACACCTCTTTGGTAACATCTATAATCAAGGTATTATGTTTCATATTACATGCCTTCTCTTTTTTAATTCCCCTTCTTCATTCTTAATATCCCCTTTTTCTATTATCAATTCTTCACCATCCACAAATTTTTATGAATTTTGTGCGTAGGGTTATCTTTTTTTGCAAAATATTGTTAGTACAACTCTACTACTATAGGGGTTGCAATTAAATAATCATTAATACTACAATAGTTTTGCAATTGAATGTGATAGGATATTGATCAATTAAGTTTAAGAGAATACTAAAAGAAGTAATAACAAACAAGAAATAAATAAACATAGAGAAAAAAGGGACGTAAATGATTAATCAGGTATGAATCTAATTAGAAAATATATCAATAAATTATTAGACAATCAATAATTCACCAACTACCCCTAATCGAGCTCAAGAAATGAATAATATACCATAGATAAGAAAGAGTAGTATAGATCATAGATTAAAATAGAATAAACTTGTAGCTTAATGATATAGAAATTAGAAAAATTAAAGGAAATAGAACCTTCTAATCTTTTCATCAGGAATGTTTTTACATAGCAGATAATTTGAATATGAGTATGTTGGTGCATGACTTAGATCATTAAAGTTCTTTGGGTTCCAAATTCCTAAAATTTTCCTATAAGGATTACCAGAGTCAATCTTATTTTTAATTAAGGTAAAAATAGGTTTTCAAGGGACCCAAAACACTTTACAAGAATATTTTGAGGAGGATAAGGAACTCCAAATAAAATGATAGTTGCAAAAGATGAACCATTACAAACCAACAACCAGCCTCCAACAAAAGGTTACCAGCCTAAAAAACATGGATCATACAAAGTTCTAGCTGCCCAAAAGAACATAACACAATAGGCTCCCAAACCTTAACATTGAGCCAAGGGTCTTTTCTAGTATCCCTTAACCTGATAGTAAATGAAAGTAATCCTTCCAAACAATATGAGATTTTAACAGGCTCCCCTAACCTTAACAAACAAACTCCAAAGATTACACAACAAAAATTCAGCTAAAGAACCATTGGGTTTTAACATGGCTCCCAAAACCATCTTAGGGTTTTGATAGGCTCCCCAAACCTTAATAAATAGCTTCAAGATATTAAAAAATAAGAAACCATCTGGAAAGGTGGGGTTTTGAAAGGCTCTCCAAACCTCCTTAGGTTTTGACTTAGCTCCCATAACCATAATACTTCCACCAATAAAGAATCCCCACTAGCCAATCCACAACTCTTTTAAAAAAATCCTTTCCACCTCAATAGGAAAGGATCCCACCTATACAAGAATAAAAGAGAATGAAGAGACTAGAGAGGAGAAAAAAATCACCCCCATAACCATGTAATCATTACGAGGAGCATCCCACAAACACCAACCATTAACCACCAACTCAAAGCCACTTTCCACCTCTATAGGAAAGGTCATCACCTCAATAAGATAGGAAAGAGAGGGGTAAACAAGAGAAGTGAGCTAAACCTAGAAAGTGAATACATAAAGAAACCCCACTTCAATAGGGGTTGGTTCCACCTTAATAGGAACCTTAGGGAGACGCATCTTGCCACAAAAAACCCCAACCCATTTGAGAGAAGAATGATTAAAAACATGGGCATCGACAAGGCTACAAAAAGTCCAAACACTGCAAACCATTAACCAAAAACAAACTAAGTCAAGCTAGGCCCTTGAAAAATGTTAGCAACCACTTAACCATCATATAAAATAGGCAACAAAAAGCTTCAACAACCACCAAAGAAAAGGAACACCCGAAGGCCACATCCCAAAAAAAAACATTTTGTAAAAGAAGAAACAAGAGAAACCTAATAGAAGAAACAATAGAGCTTCCTCAAGAAGCTCAAAATAGAGCACACACAACTAGGACCCAAAACCGTATACAATGAATAGAGCACTAGATCAACAAGACCATCATTATTTAGGATAGGCATCCTAGGTCCCAAAAAAATCCCACTGCAAATAACCAAGGGACTAAGAATCTCATAGGAACAACAAGCTTCCCACCCCCTCCTTCCCCAAAAAGAAAGGAGGAAGGGCCACAACAACATTCGACCCCTACCAAAACCGCTTACCACAAGAGCCCAACCCATCACACTATCTCAATCTTGTTTCCACCACCAAAACTCCATTAGAACCTTGCAAAATCACTTACCATAGGACTCTAGTCCATCACCAGACTAAATCTTTTTGCCATGACCTAGGGGCCTAATTTATTTGCAAATATTTGTTCTAGCTAAGTGGTCTTGTCCTATAAAATTCTTCAATGTGCATGAAATAACATAGAAAATCTATAAATATAAGAATGTTGAATTTGGTCCTCTTTTGATTTAATATATGTATATGTTATTTATTGATGCTTTGATAAAAATTTCTATTAGTGGCCAATAATCCAAGCCATTTGAAATATTTTGGTTCATCCATCAAGGCTATCCTCTTTCTCTAGCTCTTTGTGTTATTTCTATAAAGGATTTGGCTATTTGTTAGCACATTATGCTTCTCAAAACTTTGTTAAGCTACTTCTCTTCCTAAATATCCTAACTAGATTTTCAATGGCCATTTTTAAAATTATTTTCACTCTTAATGAAAATGAAGAAAATGTTAAGTGACACTTTTTTTCCAGGCCACTAACTCAAGTATTGAATGGCAAAAGACCCAATGATATAGGCAATGTTTTCTTCCCATGCTATCTACTTACATAATTTTGGGTGAAAGTAGATTGATCATGAGGAATTTTTTTATTTCTTGGTATTCTCTTTGCATTTAAAGCTTCTCTTAGTGTCATTTGACAATTTTTTATTTCTAGGATTGAGAAGAACTTGAACAACTAGATTACCAGGTCTTTTTTTAAGCTAGAGATTTTTAAACATGCTCTAAAGGTTTGCCTTCTACTCATGTCTATTATTCTTCTTTTTGGGTTTCCTCCTAAGATTATTAAAAGTTAAAAAAATTCTTATATTATTTCTTTGGGCATATAGTATTGGTTATCATGGATTTTACTATGTTGCTCGGGAATATTATTTTGATTAAGTAAAAATGGGTTTTGAAAGGAACCCAAAACCTTGTACAAAGTTTGAAAGATAAAGCATTATAACATCTAGAAACTATTATCCCACATCACCAACAAACTGCTAAGAAGACACAAACAAAAAGGAACAAAATCCATTATCCAAAATAATAGCATGAAAAAACAACAAAAAGGACATCAATCAGATAGAAAAAGATCAGCTAACACTTTTCATAGTTTCCTTAATCTGGTTCACCATCAGATCCATGGTACCCACAATTTTATTGATCTCCTCCAGATCATTATCCTCCTGGATAGCCTCTTGGGTAGAAACCTCTCTCATCTGTGCATGGGTCCTCTTACCAGGGCCAGACAGGTCCAACTCCTTGTTAACCTCCTTCTCCCCATTGTCTTTACCTTTTAGCTACTCCAAATTATCCATCAGAACTTTGAATTATTCCGCATTTGCTTTCAAGGCATTATGGCTCTAAACCCCAATCTTCTTAATAGTTTCCTCAATTCTATTCATCCTCTTTTCCAAGTTTTTATAGTAGTTTTCTTTATCCCTAATTTTCTTCTCCAGCCTGTCCACCGTGGCCCCCATATCTTTGGCAATGTCAATGGTTTATGTGGGTCATCAATGTAGGAAGAAAGAGGTTTCTCACCAATACTAATCTTCTCCATACACCTAATCATTTTGTCTTTCTCCTACAACTCCTTTATTTTAGCCATATCCTCCAACAAATTTCCTATAGTTTGACTGAAATCCAAAATGTTGTTCTTATCTTTCTGGTTAAGACAATCAAGTTGTAATTTTTCTTTGTTAATTGGTTGCTCGAGAATATTGTTATCTTCCACATAAAGTGAGTGGTTTGGGTTTTCTCTAGAATTTTAATATACAAACTTAGAACAAAACATAATCATTAAAAATATAATTTATAAAATAATCATTATAATGAACGCAAAGTGTTGATAAAGAAATGAATGTGGATGTTCTTTGGAGAGTGATCATATGTAGCTGATATCATTTCTCCTAAATAAGATTTTCATTGATAAGGTCACTAAAATATCTCTTTGTGCCAAATCTACTCTCAAATTTATTCACAAAATTAAAACTTTCGAAAAAATTTCATCAAGCATTATATTAGTTTAGGTGTTTTTCTTGGATGAACAACAAGGAACGTTTGAAACTCAAATATTTTCACCATGTGGGATCAAGACACTTTTGTAATCAAAAGTATTTGGAATGCTTGAGAGGATATCAAGCCTTGGATTATTTGGGCAAGAAATGATTCATATAACTATCCATTAATTAACCAATGATCTATTTAATAGCCTATTATTATTTTTTTTGAAAGACCACTCTTTGGAAAAGTGTCTTGATAATTTAAAATGAAGCATTATAAATCTTTTCAGTCTCATTAAAACTCCATTGATAATTTCCTTTCTTAGCTTGAGATCAAATGCAAATACAAGTTGTCTAATTAAGACTAAAAGACCTTGCATACTATTAATGATGTCATTCATCCTTTGATGGTTCATAATAGTAGGATTTGGTCCTTCAAGACATGAATGGATTGGAAATGGTATCTTAGTATATCATTATGTAACTATACGCTTTAAAAAGAATATTTATGGATTTATACTTATCTTCCTATGGTGAGAAAGTTGAATTAACATTGGTATCTTCAATCCCCTATGTGAACTTGGCATTGAAGATTTCAAGTCATCTAGTCAGCCTTTCTTGAGCCTAATTTTGCTCATTTACGTGGTGTATTCTTTATAAAGATATTTTTCTTGGTTCTCATTGTTTTCATTTAGGAACTTCCCAACCATTTTGTCTATTATGTGGATAATTAGAGACTCTCAAGAATCTCTTTTGGTTTTGCAATAGAACTCAGGAATCGTGGAATTGAATTCCTAATTTTTTTGTAGGCCTTTTAAACCCACTTTCTCTAATGGCATATGAATTTGTCAGAGGATTGACCTTATTTCACTTACAAGTATACTTAGATTTGGCATTCTTTCAAGGTGGATATTCTCTCTACCATTTGGAAAGATAGAAATTATATATGTTGGCATTAAGCAGAATTGCCACTAGTGACAACACTTATTTGCATTCTGGATACAAACCGAGCAGACAGTGCAAACCAAGCAAACAGTGCAAACCGAGCAGACAGTGCAAACCAAGCAAACAGTGCAAACCGAGTAGACAGTGCAAACCGAGCAAACAGTGCAAACCGAGTAGACAGTGCAAACCGAGCAGACAGTGCAAACCGAGCAGACAGTGCAAACCGAGCAGACAGTGCAAACCGAGCAGACAGTGCAAACCGAGCAAACAGTGCAAACCGAGCAGACAGTGCAAACCGAGCAAACAGTGCAAACCGAGCAGACAGTGCAAACCGAGCAGACAGTGCAAACCGAGCAGACAGTGCAAACTGAGCAGACAGTGCAAACCGAGCAAACAGTGGAAACCAAGCAAACCGAACAGGACAGTGTAAACCGAGTAACATCATGTCTACCGAGTCACCAGTACTTACCGAGTTCAAAACCTACCGAGTGATCAGTATGAACCGTGCCTTCACTTCTACCGAGTGCATGACGATGCCGAGTAATGCAGTGGACGCCGAGTATCAGAAAGTCACCGAGTCAGTTTGCAGGAACCGTGTAACCATACTTGGGCCGACTTAGTAGCACTTATGTTTACTTGTCAAGCCGACTGTGTAATTATAATTGTAGTTAATTGTTTAAGACTTGTATATAAACAATGTTGTAAAAATGTAATGAAATATATGAATGAAAACATATGTGAAAGAGAAAGAAAGGCAGAGATAAGCGAATTACAGAAGGCTTCAGAAGTATAAGGTACAGCAAAGACAAATTCATCACAGAAGGTGATCAGTACATCAGCGAATCTCAAATCAGCAATCCAGTTGCAAAGCAGAGATCTACTGTTTCATTCTAACAGGTGAATCAGTACTAAATCCTTTAACCGGGTAGACCTAACAGTCTTTGTAAAATCTCTTTACCGAGTGCATACTTCATTGTATGTTTGTAAATCCTTTAACAGGGTGGATTTAGCAATCCTTATTGCTCCTAACAGGGCAGATCATCAAAAGTGATCAAATTGTAAGCCTTAACCGGCCAACTTTATTCTGCAGTATTAAAGCTTTGTGGGTTTCATCCCCACCCCAGTTTTACTTTCTTTTGGAAGGTTTCTGGGTAACCAAATCTATGTGTCATTATTGTAAATGTTTTTAAGTTTCATGCTTTCTGTATGCAAAGGTTAAAAAGTAAATTACATGTTAAAATGGAAAGAAAATTTGGAGTTACTGATTCACCCCTCCCCTCTCAGTAACTCGGTTACTTCCTGAATATTTCCAACAATATATACATTTTTTAAGATCTTATGTTGATGCTCATTTATCTCTTTAAACTAAAGTTATGATTTTATCTAATGTGATTCTATAGATTCAAGTATAAGCTAGCAAAGTTTCACTTGAGGTGGGCCATTTATAGGAAATCCTCGACCATTGGGGCAACACTCCTACATTTTTATTAGATTTGTTCCTCCTTCCTCTTCTCCTGCTCAAAGATTGGTGGGATCACAATAAATTTCATGCTTTCAAACCCCATGTCTCTCAACCATTGGGGGTAGAGATAATCTCACTTTTTGTTGGTCCCATCCCTCAAGACCACCATTAACTTCCTCTCATGGGAAGAATACTTATGGTTGACTTGACTCTTCTCATGGTTGTTGGCAGTATTTTGGCAAGTTCTCTTGGCAACAGTTGGCTATTTCTATAATGAATGGTTGATAAGCTTCAGATGATACTCATGATGAGGGTGCACTTATTGGTTGCGAACCAATTGATGATAATCCTACATCTTGTGATCTATGGGAGAATCTTAATGATAAAGACCTTTTCTATATTAATTTTTTTGAAATACTAATTTTTATGGTGTTTTATTTAGACTTTGACCTTATGACTTATTAATGTTTGGATTTGATTTCATCTTAATTTTAAAATGTATCTTTTTGCCACTCTTATTTGAATAAACATTATTATCTTTAAATGAATTAAAGACTAAATATGACTTATCTAAAAAAGTTTACAATATTGATCTCTTTTAACTTTTTCAACTCCACTCATGGATCTCAACACTTAATTTATCTAAAATTTCATTTAAAGGGGGTTTAGTCACTGTAATAATTTGAAAGGTTACGTTTTCAATATGCCCTTTTCAATAAAATAAACCTCTTTTCAAAAATATTTGCATGAAGTGACAAGAATGCCCTGCCAAAAATATTATACAAGTCGGTGTACACAAACCCACACTTCATGGAAAGAAGTCCAAGCTCTCTGAAATGAATTCTCACCTTACACAATGAAAACTTGTGCCACTATAGTGAATGTCTTTTCAAAATATCTCGATTACTAAATTACATAAAACAAAGTGTCATATAGTGGCTAGTACTTGCATTTTTATTTTTAGTATTGCAATTTAATTATTGAATAGATAACCACAAGTCAAGCTTATAATTAATTATTTTAATTATAATAATCTTAATTCAAAGTTATTTAATTAAAAGTTTCACATAATAATAAAGTAGAAAATAATTAATTAAAATTGTAGTTATAGTATAATTGATTAAATATTATAATGATAAATTATAATAATTTTAAATTAAAATGTTAAAATTATATGTATATAAAATAATTTATATATAAAAATTTAAAATTTATTATATTTATAATTGTGTAGCTCAATTAATATGATTATATTTATCCTATTCACCTTATGATAAAATTTACCATGTTAGAAATTGCACATTTTAATTTATTTTAATTGATTGAAATATTTATTTTAAATAATCATTAAACCAAAAATGTTAAATCATAATGATTAGAGAAAGTATATTTAAATGTTAAAATATATTTGATTAAATTTAGAGCCAATATGTATTTCATTAGATTTAAAACCAAGTTCATTTTTTTTTTGACTTTGCTATATATATATATATATATATATATATATATATATATACTCTGACTTTGAAAGATAAATGGATGTTAAGCATGAGAAAAACATCTTGCCAATTGAAATAGGTCTTAGATGCCAAGTGGCTTGAGTTCATCTTAACAATTGTTCTTAGAGATAAGGATTTCATAGGGTGACAATTGCACTATAATCAACTTGATTAGAGTCCTCCATTTTACTCTCTTTCATAGTTAAATGCTTTAAAATTTAGTGCTTGTCCCATCCCACAAGAATTATAACAAGTTCATCATGCCCCTTTATGTATAAATAATAATTTAAAAAAAACGTCAACCAAGTTGCCACTAAGTCTAATTCCAAAGTGCTCCTTGGAGTGACAAGATAAATAATCAAGTTGAATGAAAATAACGTGTGCATTGTAAGTAGACCAAACTAGTCGATTTTTGTTTGAATTTAGTAACATGCATATCATCATAATGCTTTATTATTTTAATTGTTATTTTGGTTGTAAATAAGAGGAAAATTGTAATTTTATTATTGATATATACATTATTTTTTTAAAATCACTTTATTGTTATGAAAGAAAAATTTATTGTTGAGGTTGAAGTACTTAAGATATATAATTTAATAAATGAATAATTTTATTTAACAAATTAATTTTGAACAAGATTATTGTTATATAATATTTATTAGTTTTGTAATAATAGAAATATTAATGCATTCATCAAATTTTTAAATGTCAAAACATAAATCAATTTGAATCAAGAATATGATCAAAATAGGTTGATTAAATTTCTTAATGTGTATATTTTTTAAGTCTAATTTAGAATATATAATTTATTTTCTCTATATTCTATTGCAAAAAAGTAATCTATAGTCTTATTAGGATGCTATAAGTTTGTGACTATTTATTGATTTTTTTAATATTTTTATAATGTTATTTAAAAAGTATTATTTAACAATAACGTCAGTATTACATAAAAATAATAATAATTTAATAATTAATATTTGTTCTTGTAGATGTGGTGAACCTAACCTTTTGGGAGCACACGTAGACAAGCAAATGTTAGTTTAAAATATCCATGCAACGTATAACAAGAACTCCATACACACCACCTCCGATTAAGCCAAAACGGGTGCACCCAAGGCCCATTTGATTTGCTCATTTTAGGAGAATGTGGATGTGCTCTCCAAACACAATGAGAGGATCCCCAATGCAAAGCTAAGAATGATTTAGACTAAATGCAAGCCAAGGAGATCCCAAATTGGCACAAAAACTAGTATGAGGAATTAGTTTTGCCCCAAGAATTCCAAGGGATGCAAATAATGAAGATGAAGATTTAAACTACAAATGATATGCAAGAGAGATAAGATTCATTAACCATTAGACATGATATGTGATTTAGATTGAAAAGAAACTACAAATGCTTTGTAAACTAAGATTCATTTACCATTAACATTATGCTATGTTATTGAAAGCAAGAACACGAAGCTAAATGCTATGAAATTCTAGAGCTAAACTAACATGATAACAATGCATAAAAATGAAAGATTGAGAGACCATTTACTCATGGAAGGGGCTCTATCTATAGATTTTTTGAGGGAGGAAGAGGGCTTGGATGAGGTGGCACCTATGTGGCATCCACATAGGAGCCACACAGGCTGGAGAGGATGGCTATTTTGAAAGGTCAATTTGAGACAAGATGGGCATTTAAGGTTTGAGTGGCTCAAGATTGCTCACACATGTGTGAGAACCTTTGGGGAAGAATGAAAGGGACAAAGTTGTAAGATCATTTAAGGAAGTTAGGTGGCTTTCTTGGGAAGAGTTTCTCATACATGTGTTAGCAACTCATTAGCTCTAATGAGGTTAGGAATCACTTTCTAAGTGAGATTAGAGGAGTGATTAGGTGGGAGAGTAGGTTTAGCAAGTGAGGTGATGGGTGTAGGCTAGGCTTTAAGTAGGGTTTTAGATTAATTTAAATTAGATTTATATTAATCCAATCTTAGAAGAATATTAGGATGTGGAGGAATTTAAATATATAGTGATTTATTCAAAAAGGGATTTATGGGGTACATGTATTAAAATAGGTTTAATACATTAGAGAGTGTTGGGATTATGGAAAGGTGTGTACTGAGAGGGGAGGGGTGAATTGGTACACTTAAAAAATTTTAAACTGAATCTTTGTAAACATGTAGCTCATTAACTGACTTCATCATTTACATTCACCATACACTCAATAACATAATTGAAATGTAAATGCATGCAATCTAATCAAATAAGCATACATGAACTCCATACACATAACATGTGTTTTAGTATTGCAGAAACCCTTGTTAGAAGGTAAAAACTGTGATGGGCATAGAACCCATAAAGCTTCGCTTCTATAGAAATAAAGTTATTGATTAAGGCTTACAAAGATTAATCACTTTTGGTGATCTAACCCTATTAGGAATAACAAAAAGATTAGCTAGATCTACCTGGTTAGAGGATTTTAGCAGCACTCATCAAATGTGCACTCAGTTAAGATATTTTACAAAAGACTGTTAAGTCTACTTTGTTAGGATATTTTAAGTCTACTATAATTTCTAGAGAGTAACCGTGAAGTTTTGATCTGTTTGAGAAACAACTTACATTGCTGATATTAGATCCATTAAGTACAATAATGATATCACCTTTCTATGATGAATATGTCTTTCTGTACTGCTCAATAGCCTTGAACTATTTCTGATAAACTAAATACTTTGTCAATGCTTTAACATAAACTTGCTAGATCTTCAAATGTCTCCCAATGGCAGCTACTTCATGTGATACTTGTCAAAATGACATCTTTATAATTATTATATCAAAATGGTTTGACCTAATGAGGGTTTGAAACTATCTTAGAAAACCTAAGATCAACGGCTCAAATGATTAACCTAGATCATCTTTACATAGGAATCATCAATCATTAAATGATTACATCCATAATAAATATTCACCTCGATCTTGGTAAACCATTTTCTAGCTCGGCAAAAAGTTGTTCACCTTGAACTATGTGTCATTTCAAACTTTTATGTGAACTCTGGATTACTCAATAAATGTTGTGTCTTGGTCTTAGTATTATACTAACGCTTGATAATCCTATGTGCTTGGTGACTGATGTACTTGGTAATCCATGTGTTTGGTGACTACACTGTAGTTATAATCGGTTGAACTGTCTTGCTCTATTTACCAACTATATAGATGAATACTAATGAAAAATCTTAATCCACTTAGGAGTAACATTCTCCCCCTTTGGCATTAGTATCAAAAACATATGTGTATGCCAACTATAAAATTTTTGAACTTGAAATTTTTTTGTAAAACCAAAGATGTATGAACTGTGAGAACTCCCCCTTGAACTCCCACTTTGAACATGTTCTCAGTATATATACATATATTTCCCCATTTTTTGAAATTAATGACAAAGAATGTACTTACAATTTTTCAAATATGTTTTGATGGGTTTTATGTAGAGTGGCCAAGAGGTTTTCCTATTTGTCTTGAAGATTTTTTAGAGCAATCTGTTCTTAACCTACTTGTGTGTGCATATCAAAAATGTTCTCAATTACTGATATCTCAGAGGTGGAAATTAATTACTTTACCTTATTCACATGATTTTGCATCACCTTTAAGTGGGGTAGTAACTCAGCTTAAAGCTTGGTTACCTGTTCTCTTATCTTTACTTCTTCCTTCCTTAACTCTAATCTCAATTGCTGAATATTTGTAACCTTTGTATAATGCTCATAAAATGCATTGGGCTCGGTTGTGAGATTTTTTGCACTACCCTTTAGATCTTCATCTAGTTTCTTTATCTTTTTACTAAGCTCAGTAGTGAAAGGGTCTATAGTGTATAATTTCTACAAAATTGTAATAACCCTTTTAATAATACTATCTAGCTCAGTTATTACCTCAAAAATTTTGACCTTATTGACTGCCACTGCTTGGCTGATTTTATCAATCAATTTGTATTGAATCTTTTGTTTTTCTCTCTCTTCAATCATCTTCTCTACATCAATAGTTGGTCCATTGATGGTCTCAGTGAGAAGTACAAGTTGGTCAATAATGGGGGTTGATTCATCTACATTGATGTCTAGGGAAACTTATGTTAAGATTTCCTTGACATCTTCTAGCACCTTGGTGTTCTTGTATTCTTGCCTCAGCTTCTCTTGAGCTACTTTTTGGGTGCATAGCTCTCCATATTTCCTAAGTGTTAGGAATATTCCCAAGAGATAACTGAGAGGGGGGGTGAATTAGTTATTTACAAGTGTCAATTCTTTATCTAATTAATTATACTTAAACTTTAAGCATAAACACAATGAAAGAACTCTTGAACACAACACCAATATTTTGGTTACGGGGAAACCCAAATAGGTAAAAACCCTGGTGGGAATTAACACCCACTAATAAACTGCACTAGTGTATAATGATCCTTGTTAGAAGATCTTACAACCCTATTAGGAGTTGATCTTTACAATGCAATAAGTACAGTGACCTGGTCAAAGGTCAGAGCTTGTTAGGAGTCTTTTATGATTGACCCTATTAGGGGTGAGGATGCACTGTCTAAGAGCTCACTGCTCAAAGGGGTGAAGGCTACAACCTTCTGACTAACAGATACACACTATATCTAGATTTTGGTGAACTGTGAGGTATACCTATTGTCTTGATCAATTCTGATGAATAGCACACTCTATCTTCTTTGTCACATAGACCTCTTCTTGATGACACAATACTTCACACTCTCTACTCTACTCTAATCTTTCATCTTCATGCCATACTTCTAGTGATCACAAATGACTAGCTATAAGTATCTTTCCTCTAAATGATATAATCAAGTCGGCCTATTAGAACCACCTTGAAATCATATTAGAGAAATAATAATACTCTCCAATAGCATCTTTTTCATCTCTACTAAGCACGCAACACAAACTGGGACCTATCCAAATCAATAAGTGTAGACGCACGCTACACACTGCCAGCTCTACCAAATTAACTGATACTTTCTCCTCAACTAGAATTACATCATGCACTCTGAACCAAACATTCTTAACTCTTCTCCAATCACTAATTCAAGCACACATACTAAAATGATAGGCACAACTCCTGTACTGATATAATCTATCTTGGCTCTTCTGGATAAACATAGGAAACTGCAACTGGTAAATAGCGACTACATAACTTCACTTCTACTGCACATCAAACTCTACATCCATTATTGTAACAATACTAACATGTCTTCATCACATACCCAAATGCACAAGGCTTCATGATGACTGTACAGACAATCACACATAGAACACTGCCTGTAACTCTGTCAAGAACACTGTTGACATAATCTGCTACATAACTGTTTGTACTAACAATTAACCTCTGCATCCATGATATCATGTTGATAACATGTCCATGCTACATATACTCAAATCTTACTACATAAGTCTTCCACACATGCTACTTACCATATGTTGTCATCAATGACAAACATACAGTCAGCACTAGCTTGCTGGTAAATCTCCAACAATCTCCCCCTTTGGAATTGATGGAAACATATGGAATGAAAAATACCACCAATCCAAATGAACAATTCTTTTATAACATTCTACATTTCCTCATCAAAACTCCCCCAAGGATGAATCCTCCATCTGCTGCAATATTCTTTAATATTCTCCATTTCCTCAACTGAAGTGCTTCCATGATTGAATACTACTCCCCCTTGCTGCTATATATTACTCCTCCTTAATTCTATATGAACTCCCCCTTTAATACTATTTTTAATGACTATATACTACTCCTCCTTTGACATCAATGGAAAAGGGCACCAAACATTTAAGCATGGGTACTACTCCTGAAGTAAATTAGTCAACCATCCATTAGTCACTGAGGACTGATGCTCTCTCCACTTTCTCTAATCAGAATCAAGGAAGGGAATTACTCCCAGCTTCTCCCTGAGATACTCAAAAGTGTCCTTTGGTAAAGGCTTTGTGAATATATCTGCTAGCTGATCCTTTGTACTCACACAATCCAATTTGACTTCTTTCTCTACCACTTTCTCTCTTAGGAAGTGATACTTAATCTCTATATGTTTTGTCTTTGCATGCATCACAAGATTCTTTGACATTTTGATAGTGCTAGTGTTATCACAATGAATAATAATAGGATAATCAATCTGAATTCAAAAATCCTTTATCATCTGCTTGATCCAAGTGACTAGTCTATCACCAAGAAATACTACTCCTCTTGATGTACTCTTTCTATCATCCACGCATCCTGCCCAATCTACATCTGTATATACATGAAGCTCAACATTCTCTGAATTAGGATACTATAGACCATGATCTATAGTTCCCTAAAAATATCTAAATATTCTCTTTACTGCCATGAGGTGACTTTGTTTAGGCTGATCTGCTGCAAATCTTCCAACTATGTCAACTGCATTAGAAATTTTAGGTCTAGTTTGAGTAAGATATATGAGTTTACCAATCATAGACTTGTACAATGTTATATCTACTTCTGGAGAATCATCTTCTTTTGTAAGATTGTATCATGTTATCATAGGTGTACCCATTGGCTTGCAATCATCCATCTTGAACTTCTTCAATATCTCTTTCACATACTTAGACTGATTAATGAAAATACCTTTCTCTGTCTGCTACACATTTAATCCCAAAAATTATTAGATAGGCCCAATCATGCTCATCTCAAACTCGCTCTGCATCTCCTTATAAAATTCTTCACTAAGTTTGTCACTACCCCCAAAGATAATGTCATCAACAAATATAGCTATAAGTAGTAAACCTTTAGATGTCTCTCTTATAAATATATTACAATCTGCTGCTCCTTTCTTGAATCTAATTTTTGTTAGATATCCATCAAGTCTCTCATACCAAGCTCTAGGGGCTTGCTTAAGTCCATAGAGGGATTTCTTCAATCTGCATACCATATCAGGCATGTTTGATAGGGTGAATCCTTCTAGCTTCTCAATGTATACTTATTCCTTTAACTCTCCATTCAAGAATGCTAACTTAACATCCATCTGATAAAATTTTAAGTTTTTGAATGTCACATAAGCTAGAAACAACTTAATGGCTTCTAATCTACTCACAAGTGAAAATGTGTATGAATAATCAATACCTTCTCTTTGTGCATATCCCTTGCATACTAACCTTTCTTTATTCCTTAATACTGTACCATCTTCATTCATCTTGTTTATGAATATCCACTTGGTTCCAATCACATTCTTATCACTAGGTCTTGGGACCACTTCCCAACTATCATTATTAATAATCTGATCTAGTTCTTCTCTCATAGCATCATGCCAATTTGAATCACTACATGCATCTTCAACACTTAAGGTTCAATCTGAGATAGTAAACATACCACTTCATTGCCTATTGAACTCCTTGCTTTTGATCTTATTGTGACTTTTTTGCTCTAATCTCCAATGATATCATCCTTAGAGTGATATCTAGATGTAAACTTTGGAACTTTAGGTGATACTATCTCATCTGCCTTCTGAGTTTCTTCTTCACTTGTTTCAGGGTCATTGAATAATACATCAATACTGTCAAACATTTCTTCAACAACTGTTTCACTAGTGGAAGGACTGAGTTCTTCTTCAATCATAGGTGCATAATCATGATATCTTTCTTGAACCATAAATTTTTCATCAATCTTAACATGAGCACTTTCAATGATCTTCTTCAATCTCAAATTAAAACATCTATAAGCTTTTCTTTTAGTAGAGTAACCAAGGAAAATACCTTCATCACTTCTTGCATCAAACTTGCCTATTGCTTCATCCCTCTTGATGTAGCACTTACTTCCAAATATTCTAAAGTATTTCACTATGGGAACATTACCAAACCATAGCTCATAAGGTGGCTTGTCTGCACCAGGCCTCAATTGTATTTTATTGATGGTATAGATTGTCGTATTGACCACATCTCTCCACTACGTGTGTGAAAATTTTCCTTCAATCATGATGGTGCGCACTATATCAAGGATAATCATATTCCTTCTCTCTACAATCCCATTCTACTGAGGGGTTCTAGGTGCACTCAATTGTCTCTTTATGCCATGTTCTTTTCAAAACTCATAGAATTTCTCAGAGGTGAATTCTCCTCCTCTATCTGATCTTAGGCACTTTATCTTTAGTCTAGATTCATTCTCAACCTTAGCTTTGAATATTTTGAACTTCTCAAATGCTTTCGACTTATCTTTCAAGAACGCAACCCACATCATTCTAGAATAACCATCAACAAACAAAATAAAATACCTTTCACCATAGTATGATCTTGTTTGAGTTGGTCCACATAGGTCTATATGAATCAGATCCAATTTGTTCTCTGTTGAATTATGCTTCCTTCTGAATGAATTCCTCACATGCTTTCCAATCACACATTCCCTACAAATAGTATCAACTGGCTTTGCTATTCTAGGTAGATCTCTTACTGCCTTTACATTGCTTATCTTTACTATGTTATCAAAATTGATATGACATAGTCTTTTATGCCATAGCCAACTGTCATCTACTTTAGCAACAAAACAACTTTCTTCTGAATTAAGCTGAAAAACATTACCTTTAGTCTTTGAACCTGATGCAATCATTACACTATCCTTGTTGTTAATGATGCACTTGTTTTCTTTGAACTCCAACCTATAGCCTTTTTCAAGCAACTGCCCAACACTAAGAAGGTTTTGTTGCAAACCATCTACATAAAGATTATCATCAGTGTTGTTCTTTCCATCCAATGTGATAGCTCCTCTACTAATGATAGGTTTAGGAGTGTTATCTCCAAATGTAACCATGCCACCTTTGTATTTGTGTAAATGAACAAATCTATCTTTATCACCTGTCATAAGATATGAACAACCGCTATCTATAATCCAATCTATCCTTATGTCTGCTTGTGAAATCAATGCTATCTCTTGTTCCTTTTTCTCATCTTCACGATCCATCTCATCAAACATCTTCTCCATAATAGCAATGAATCCAATTTCATCTTCAACTAAATCATAATAAAAAACTCCATCACCAACATAGTAACATTCCTTTGTATACTTAGGCTTGTAGTTAATTCTAAATTTCTTAACTCTTGTAGGACATTTAGATGCAAAGTGACCAATCTTATTACATGAGAAACATTTGAAAGGTAACTGACCTTCATACTTTCCTTTTCCTTTTCTTTCTTTCTTAGCAATCACAGCAATAATATCATCTATCTCTTTATCTTCATCTTCATCATCAAAATTACCATAAGTGTTTAAGGATTTCTTACCATGGACTGATGCTTTGAAGGTTGTTTCACTTTTAGTCTCTATCTTCAATCTTGAAATCTCAAAAGCTGAAATTTTTCTGATCAAGGTCTCTCTCTTGAAATTTGTTGTAAGTTGCATGGTCTCATCAAGGATGTTGATCTTGTTTTAATACTCTGCTATAAGATTAGTCATCAACTTATCCATAATGTCTTCCTTTGAGATCTCAACACCATTGTTCCTGATTCCAGCAACTGCTTCATTAATCCTTTGGTTGTAAGCTCTAATGTCTTCTTTAGGTAGCATCTCTAATGCATTGTATCTTTTATTCCATGTATTTCAGCACACATTCTTTACTTGTGTATCTCCTTCAAACATGTCTTCTAGGTGCTTTCATATCGTGTAAGTTGTGTCTACTTTCTTTATCTCTGAAAAATCACTATCAGATAAGGTGTCGATAAGGGCTTCTTTGGCTATTTTATAATGATGGAATAAATCATTTTTCTTGCCAGTAGAATCTTCCTTTGTAAGATCTTCTAGAGAGGGGATCTTAACTTCTTTGATAGCCACTTCAAAAAATTTTAAAGTAATGCACTGCAAATGTGTCACCATTTTGTTCTTCCAATCAAGATAGTTCTCTCCATCAAACTTAGGACTATCTTTTCTAAAGAATTCCATCTGATCAACCTCAAGTTGTTAAAATTTCTGTCTGAGGCACTTGGCTCTGATACCAATTGTTAGGAATAGTCCCAAGAGATAACTAAGAGGGGGGTGAATTAATTATCTACAAGTTTCAATTCTTTATCCAATTAAGTATACTTAAAATTTAAGCATAAACACAATGAAAGAACTCTTGAACACAACACCAATATTTTGGTTACGGGGAAACCCAAATAGGTAAAAACCTCAGTGGGAAATAACACCCACTAATAAACTGCACTAGTGTATAATGATTCTTGTTACAAGATCTTACAACCCTGTTAGGAGTTGATCTTTAAAATACAATAAGTACAGTGACCTAGTCAAAGGTCAGACCCTATCAAGAGTCTTTTATGATTGACCCTATTAGGGGTGAGGATGCACTGTCCGAGAGCTCACTGCTCAAAGGGGTGAAGGTACAACCTTCTGAATAACAGATACACACTATATCTAGATCTTGGTGAACTGTGAGGTAGACCTGATGTCTTGATCAGTTTCAATGAATAGAACACTCTATCTTCTCTATCACATAGACCTCTTCTTGATGACACAATACTTCACACTCTCTGCTATGCTCTAATCTTTCATCTTCATGCCATACTTCTAGCAATCACAAATGACCGGCTATAAGTATCTTTCCTCTAAATGATATAATCAAGTCGGCCTATTAAAACTACCTTGAAATAATATTAGAGAAACAATAACACTCTCTAATAACATCTCTTTCAGCTCTACTAAGCATGCAACACAAACTGGGACCTGTCCAAATCAATAAGTGTAGATGCACGCTACACACTGTCAGCTCTACTAAATTAACTGATACTTTCTCCTCAATCAAAATTACATCATGCGCTCTTAACCAAAAATTCTTAACTCTTCTCCAATTAGTAATTCAAGCATGCATACCAAAATGATAGGTGCAACTCATGTATTGATATAATCTCTGTCGACTCTTCTGGATAAACACAAGAAACTGCAACTGGTAAATAGCGACTACATAACTTCACTTCTACTGCACATCAGACTCCACATCCATGATTGTAACAATAATAACATGTCTTCATCACATACCCAAACGTGCAAGGATTCATGATGACTGTATGGACAATCACACACATAACACCGCCTGTAACTCTGTCAAGAACACTACTGACACAAGATGCTACATAATTGTCTGTATTGACAATTAACTTTTGTGTCTATGATATCATGCTGATAACATGTCCATGCTACATATACTCAAAGCTTACTGCATAAGTCTTCCATGCATGCTACTTACCATATATTGTCATCAATGACAAACATACAGTCAGCACTGGTTTGCTAGCAAATCTCCAACACTAAGATCTTCGGAGTCAAGTGTCCTCGGGTCACATTCTAGAATTTATATGATCTCATCAAGAGTGACCAGTGTAATACCCCAAAAATGGGCTTCAATACCATTGACCTCCTACATCCATGAATCGATCGAAATTGACCCTAAAGACCTAACCTAAGGCACATCTACACATCAAATAATCAAAACCCTAATCGATCCTATTCTAATTCTGCGTCAGGGAATATTCCTAATTTATCCTAATTATCTCGGATTAAATATTATTTGGTGATAAATGATATTATTTTATTTATCCAAAGTTAATTAATTTAATATGTTAAATATTTAATAAATTAAACTTTATTTAGCGACTTAATTATTTTAATTAGATTTAATTAGAATTATTCCTTAATTAATGTTGTTTATTTGACAATAAATCATAATTTCTAAAAATAATAGATTGAATATTTATTTAATTGATTAAAATCAAATTGTCAAATTTAATAATATAATTTTGGATAAAGTTTGATTAAAATAATTTATTAACCCATAAATCAGTTATTTAATTGATTAAATCAGTTAAGTTTAGAATAAAACACATGGAAATTAAATAAATCAATAATTATCTATGCAAATATCATAAAAGCAGTTAAACTCAAAATCAAATATTGAATTCAATTTGTTAACTTTCTAAACTCAACATGTAATTGTGAGTTAAAAATCAGATGTGAGTGATCTCAACTTCCAATTTTGAGTTAAAAAGTTGATTTGCATGATTTTACTAACATAACTATTTCTAATTTCTTGATAACTCACCACTCAATTCGAGTTGATCAAGGAGTGATTTTTGGTTTTTCCATGAATTCTCAAACCCTGGATTTCTATATAAACAAGCCTCAATCCTACAATTTGATATGATGTAAAATTTGGAGAATAGCAACGCTATACTGTCGAATCCTTGAGATTGTGAAACTTTTGGAGATTCATTGCTAACATTATTTTCTTTTTTTTGCATTCATAGTTAGTTTTCAATTCACTTTCATCAAGTTTGTAGATAAATTTTATATAGTTTATATCATTTTATTGCATAGAAAATTACAAAAAAACATAGATTAATCTTGCATCCATTTCATAGCTTTTGCATTCAAATCCTTCGTTTAGGCGTTGCATTGTCATTGATCTCGAACAAATTTTGAGAATACCATACTCACACCTACTAGAAGGTAGTAAATCACCTGGTTAATGATATATTTCTTTACTACATATTTTCTTGTCATTAATCAATAATGTTTTACTAATGTATTGTGTCTTCTAAATAGGTACAATTTTCACACACATTTTTGGCACCCACCGTGGGGTTCGACTTCAGGTTTCCATTTTATCTTTCATCAATTTTCTGACAAATTTCTCAAAGTTTTGGGTTTTAAATTTTTTTTTGTACAATCTCGTACGATATTTTGCAGATTGTCATTTGGGAAGTCTCTGACTGTCGTACGACAAGCAACATTCCATCAATTGTTGTACAGGTTCATATACTTTGTCATATCAGGGTTGAATTGTCGTATGGGTATGTACACACTATCGTATTAGAATTGAAGTATTGTATGGGGATAGGTATATTGTCGTATGAATTTTTATGCTAGTATTTCAATTGTTGTATGGGATTTTTTATCAATTTATGAGATTTTGGATTCAAGATTTGATTGACAGCTGATCCTAGCACTTGTTGTTTTCTGGTATGTGATCATTTGAGACAACCTAACACTTTTGTAGGACAAGAGATGAAGACCAGAGCATTAAAACCTATTATTTTGGCCTCTTCTTGTATTGTCTTCTAAGCCATTATTTTGTAGGAAACCCTTACAAAAATCACTTTCCAAAGACGCTCAATCAATCAAAATTTCTAACAAGTAGTTTTGCAGGTTGCCAAATCTTCATCGAGCAAATATTATGTTTTCTTAATATATTTTTTTCTTAGGCACCTAGTTAATTAGGTATGTGCATCTATTGTCATTGAGGAAGATATTGAGGGGATTATGCTCTTCTCCTTAGGAGAATCAGAAACCCAGAAGGTATCTTCTCCAGTGCCAGTTTGCATACTATCTATGGATTAATTCTTCTTGGCATGTCTTGGATAGGGAAAAGGACAAGGTTAGGGGATTATGCTCTTCTCTTTCAGAGAATCAAAAACCCAAATCCTATGGTCCCTAGCCTCACATTTTCTTTAATCCTTTAGAGGGCCTACAGGTGAGGTAAAAAGCTCCCAGGAATGACCCAAGTGGGGACAAGTATTTAAGTTGACTCTTCCACCCTGCTATAAAATTTGACGCTTCCTTGAGGTTAAAGCCTCGGAAGACATAGCTACGCTTGTTCCTTGGATTTATTTCATGAACATGCTTTGATTTTGTGTAGAGAGGAGCCGCTTGAATCTTTCTTTTGAGACTACATGGATCAGGGTACTCATAGGGTTAACAGCCTCAATCCTGCTTGTAGGACTATGGGAGACAGTTGTGAATGGATGCCTTGATTCAATAGCCTAAGCTAGTTTGCTACCGATCTACCTCTGAAGTATTTGTAGTGCTTGTGCAAGGTGAATAGTAATCACCCCAAGACACTCATCATATTCAGCCCTCTTTGATGCTTGAACTTGGCTAATATGGGCTTAAACATCCATTGTGTGTTGTTGGAATGCCATATTTTGAGGAGTCTCTGAGTGTGTTCCTAAGTTAACAAGAAAGTAATACATCTCTTCTCCTAGTTAGGTTAGGCTAGGTGTGTTTGAATCATTGATTCAATTCCTAAGTGTTTGTTGTGATTGTGAGCCCATTGCTATGTTAAACACCCTTAGACAATCCCAAACACAGATTTGAAAAACTAGACAGAAAATTTGAGAAACTAACTGAGACCAAAAACACCAAAAAACTTGAAAAATTGAAGCAAAAATCCTTTTTGGGTGTCGACTATCATCTAGACCCTACAATTCTCGTACAAAAATTGCCTTGTTCCTTCAAGTGTTGTACCAGAACCCCCCAAGTGTCATACGAGAACCTATACACTATTGTACGAGAATTGCCAGCCATCTAAAAGAAAAAATTATTCCTGGAATCAACTTTTGTAGCCTCTAGATTTTTTTTCCAGACCCTTTCAAGTGTCGTACAAGCCTGCATACTATCATATGAGATTTGGCAAAAATTGTCAAAAAATCCTAATTTTGTTAGAAAACCAGTCGATAGTCAGCCCTAGTCAAATTTTGTCAGAAACCCACTGTGTCAAGTACATAGCATAGAAATAGAGAATCCATCTTATCTTCCCTAAAGTGATATATTTAGCTCAATTTTTCATCTGATTGATCAGTCTAAATCATGTTTCATCCTGTGTCAAAAACCTTGTCAAAACAACCTTGATTCATCATCCTAAAATGGCTAAGTGTTGTGAATTCATGTCCACCATCTTCTGGGCATCTACCCATACATCTCAGGTACAGTATCCTTTATTTATGTCCAATCAATCCTTTTGTAAACCATTCAATCCAATCTTGACAAGGTTGTGTCACTTGATATCTCCTAAATCAAATTATTTGTGAGTTGTCTTATCTTGCTCTAAAGATTCACCTAAGGTTAATGGTGGAAACTAGAGCTTCCTTACATAGAAAAGCAAGAGAAGAACCAAAGACATCACCTTCATCTTCTCTTATTGCTCAAACATTTCATCAACCATATGATACCAATCTTTATGAAGAAGACTCCCTTGGTAATTTGCATTTAAAAGGAGGTCACGCAACCCCTCCCGAATCAACTCAAGATCTCAATCAACACATTGCCATGTCTCAAAGAGCAGCTAGCCATGGCTCACAAGATCACAACTTTGAGTAAGAAGGGAATCAAGAACCCACACCTTCTAAAATTGCACAATATTGAGATGATGATCTCTTTAAGAAAATGATGAAACACTTCTTATGAGAAGACAAAGAGACATACTTCCTTGAATTGGCATGACAAGGAGCCAAACTTCCTCACAACTTCAATGTCGATGATATCATCACACTAGAGGAAGAGACTCCCATCACAGCTATGATGAAACAGATGCATGCTATGTAAGTCAAAATTAACAAGCTGGAAAAAGAGAAAGAACCCAAAGAATTATCTATGGATGCCTTTTGTCCATTTCCATTTTATCGGAGCTTGTATATGCCACCATTCTTGAAAGGAGTGGAACTACCCAAATATTAAAAATATGATAGAAATTTAGATCTTCAAGATCATGTCACATATGTATATACTCTATCCATGGAGTTCATGCATGAACCAACATTCTTAATGATGAACTACAACTGATTTAGAACCCGATTGAAGAGTCTATGATTTAAGATCACTGATTTGATTGATTAGATATGTAATATGATTAAATCAGTATTATGTTGTCATTGATGTCAACTAGTTTGACAACACTTATCTTGTAAGTTACTATACTGAAACATCTGTAGAAGAGGAGTAAAAGAGATGAAGAACAGAAATATCTACATGAGGAAGATGGATATGATAGATGAGGATAAAGATTACATTGAGTAAATTTTTGATGAGTCTATGACCTTATGATATTGACTTGATTATGTTTCATTCATCCATGATGAGGAAAAGAGCTGAAAGATACAAAGAAGTGTTGTTGGTTGATGAAGCATTTCAGTATACACCGATGGAGTGTAGTGTATATCAAGCACAGTGTAAACCGAGCTTGCATTCACCAATGCATTTCTTTGTTAACCGAGAAGAATAGAATGAATTAAATGATTAGTTTAGCCAATAAGATTGATGACTTGGAAAGTGTATGATTTCAAGGTAACAGATAAAGTTTGTTACACAGATTGATGGCTAGAAAAATTTAGGAAAATCTAAAGGATGGGAATCAAACATGTTATTGACACAAGTGCCGAGGTATGTTTAAGAGGAAAAATCAACAAAGATGATTAAGCGGCAAAATTTGATGGAGCAGAAGAAAATGGTTTACATGTCTATATAAGAGATTGGAGATTTCACAAGTGAGTGTGATGCCAGAAGAGAAGAAAACTACAGAATCATCACGTGAACAAGTTTTCATGCATTCTGATCATACTGGTTAAGGAGAACCCTACTACAGAGCATTACTGAGAGATAGAGAGTGATTACCGATAGACAGTAAGTTGATATATTGTTGAATCAAAAATGTTACATTGATCAGAAAGATTTGTATGAGTTGAACATTGATTTGTATATTTGCAATTGAAGTTTTATTAAGACAGATCACCTACTGTTACATATTTAACCATTGTACATAGTCAAATCTCTTAACCGAGTGGACTAAGAAACTCTTATTATGTATCATTCATAGAATGAACATTGTTATCCTATCAACCCCAAAGTGACTGTTGGTTGGATGATAACGGTTGGTTTTAAATCCTCTAACAAGGTCACACCTAACAATGTGTTTGTAACCTTTAATAGGGTTGGGTCTTCACCGACCTCACTTCAGAAGAGTGAATATTTTGGGTTGCCGGTCCCAAGTGGTTTTTCCCTTCACAAGGTTTCCATGTTAAATCTCTTGTGTTATGTGTTGATTGTGATATTTGTTTGATGTCACATTTGCATGTTGCATATTTGATTTGATTGGTAACTGCTATATTTTTTTAGACTAATAATCGGTAAATGCATAGACAGTAAAAGTATTTTGAGTTACCGAGCAGCTGAAATTGAAGTATTTGTTTTTGGATTATACATTTTGTATTGGGATAGTGATTAACTGATTCACCCTCCTCTCAGTTATTCTAATAATTGGTATCAAAGCATTGGTTTCTTTGAATAGCTTTTTAAGGACTTTAGTACAAAGATCTCAAAATGTATAAGAGGGAAGTGCCAAGACTGAACAAAGAGAACTTCATAGTATGGCAAAGTCAGACGAAGTTGCACATATATGGAATTGAGAATGCTGCACTAGAATTGATGGAGAATGGCTATATAGAACTAACACCAGGTCCCCTAACACTTGATCAACTAAAAGATAGGCATGAACACAATGTTACTATGATGGAAATTGCTGCTACCTATACCGATGCTGAATTTGAAGATATCAAAAGCTGCACTACTGCAAAATCCATGTGGGATAAACTTTCTCAAGTTTACAGTGGAGATGCAAATGTCAAAAGAGCTAGAGCAGAAAGCTTAAGGGGTAGATTCAATGACATAAAGATTAAAGAAGGTGAGAATATTTTTCAATACACAAATAGACTAAAAGAGGTAGTACATGCTATTAGAGTATCTGATAGAGTCATTAGTGAAGAAACAGTTGTAAGCAAAGTACTTAGAACCTTATTGCCGGTTTACACAATTAGAATATTAGCTATTCATGAGACAAGGTCTGCATCTGGTAATGTACTTACACTTGACAATTTGATTGGTAAACTTACAACCTTTGAGTTAAATAAATTTGATAATAGTGTTGTACCACCTCTAGAATCTGCTTTCATGTCTTCTCTGAAGATTAGTAAGTCTAGCAAGAATAATAAAAATGGTGATAGTGACAGTAATACCGATGATGAGCTTGATGAACTTGAAGCTCTTATGGCCAAAAGATTACCCAAAGGTAAAGGAAGGTATAGAGATAAGCTACCTTTGGCATGCTTTAACTATAAAGAGGTTGGCCACATCACTTCTAGATGTCCACAGAAGAAAGATGATGATAGAACCAAAGACCGATCTGAAGGAAGCTATGGGAGAAGATTCAACAGAGGCTACCGATACAACAGAGATAACCAAGATAGCAATGACAAAGGGAAAAAGGTATGTTTCATAGCTGAAGATAATGAATCTAAATCTAATTTTGATGATGATGTAGAAGTTTTATTTGTTGCTATGAAAGATGACTCAAAGGAAGAAGAAGAAAAACATGAAGAAACATCACTGATCTCTAAAGTTAACAAAAACAATACATGGATCATAGACAGTGGTTGTACACATCACATTGTAATACCCCAAAAATAGGCTATAACTTCATTAACCTCCTACATCGACAAATCGAACAAAATCGACATCAAAGTCCTAACCTAAGGCACATCTAACATCATCGAATCATAATTGATTATCTTAAATTCTGCATCGGGGAATATTCGTAGTAATATTCCTAATTATCTTAATTATCTTTAATTTAATGATTATTTGGCGATAAATCACATTTATCCTAAGTTTGATTAATTGAATATTTTCATATTTAATTAATTAGATTTAATATTTGCCACTTAATTGTTTAATTAAATTTAATTCTATCTATTATTAATTGTATTATTTAATTTTGACAATAGATCAAAATTCCTATCTTTAATTGACTAAATTCTTATTTAATTAATTAAAGCATGTTGTCATTATTTAATAATATAATTTTTAATAAAAGTTTGGTAAAATAATTGATTAACCCATAAATCAATTGTTTTATTTTTAAAAGCAGTTGAGTTGAGGATAAATCACTTTATTTATTTATTTAATTCTTAATTATTATGTATATTCAAAAGAAACAGTTAAACTCCAAATCAGAAAATCAATGCAAGTTATTAACTTTTTGGAACTCAACATCCTTTTGGAGTTCAAAAAGCTGATCTAAACTCTAATTTGAGTTAAAAAGCTATTTTTGCATGTTTTTGCATGATTTTAAGAATTAACTATCTTTCATGATCAGATAACTCAAAAATCAAGATGAGTTAATTTGAGTGATTTATGGCTTTTTTTCATGCACCTCCAAAGCCCTAGATTTCTATAAATTAAAGGCTTTATCTCTTCACAAATCATCTCATATTTTGCACAATCACGCTGGAGAATTGGAATTGAAGAATCAAAGCTCTTGCGAATCGACATCTTTGTGAGATCAATCTTATTTTTGCATTCATATTACATATCATTGTTAGATTCATAGCATATCAATTTCATCTAGCATAGATTCATATCGATTTTTATCATTCTTATTGCATAGAAAAATACCAAAAAAATAGAATAATTGCATTCAATTTCATATCCATCTTTTGCATTCAAATCCTTCATTTAGGTGTCATCTAGGTCACTGATCTCGATAATAATCTGAGAACATTAATCTTGCACCTACTAGAAGGCAGTAAATCGCTTGGTTAGATAGCTTTCAATTTTGCACGATTTTGATTTTAGCTAACCTCTAATGTTTTACTGAGTGTTGTGTCTACAGATCAGGTACAATTTTCACACACACACACATGACTGGTGATGAAGAGAAATTTGATCAACTAGAAGAATACAATGGAGGATCAGTTAAGATGGGTAATGACACACCCTATATGGTAAGAGGTAAAGGAACCTTAATGATAAATGATATGATAAAATGTGATAATGCTTATTGGGTAGATGGACTAAACTATAACTTGTTAAGTGTGGCGCAGCTAAATAATTTAGGTCATCAAGTTTCTTTTGAGAGCTAGAAAGTGAAAATCTTTGATGATGGAGGAAGACTAGTTGGAACTGGAGCACAATCAAGAGGTAATCTATTTTATCTTGATACTGATGAGTCTTCTTGCTTGATGATGAAAAATGAAGATGCTTGGTTGTGGCATAAAAGGTTATGCCATGTGAACTTTGATAACATGATTAAGATCAGTAAAAGGAAAAGAGTTAGAGGGCTACCTAACTTGTCAAAACTGGATCATGTTATGTGTCATGAATGTCAGAAAGGGAAAATGACTAAATCTAGTTTCAAAAGTAAGGATTACTCAACAAATAAGATATTTTAGTTGGTTCATACTGACCTATGTGGTCCTATGAGAACTCAAAGTTATTATGGTGATAAATACTTTATTCTTTTTGTTGATGACTATACTAGATTGATGACTATTATGTTCTTAAAAGAAAAATCTAAAGCATTTAAGATGTTTAAGTGGTATAAAGATAAGGTAGAAAAAGAGACTAGAAAGGAATTGAAATGCCTAAGATCTGATAGAGGAGGTGAATTTATCTCTGATAAATTTACTAATTTATGTAATGAGCATGGTATTAAAAGACAGGTCTGCACCGAGGACACCTCAGTAGAATGGGATTTTTGAAAGAAGGAATAGGTCAATAGTTGACTGTGCTAGGACATTGATGCTGCAAAAGAATGTTGCTCAGACATACTGGAGGGAAGCTGTCAGCACTACAATTTATGTTTTGAACTGAGTTCAACTGAAGAAGGACACCAACAAGACACCCTATGAGTTGTGGTTTGGACACAAACCTACTGTAAGTTATTTTAGAATATTTGGAAGAAAATGTTTTATTCTGAAAGATGAGAGAAATGGTAAATTTGACTCAAAAGGTGATGAAGGGATATTTCTAGGATATTCTAGTAAAAGCAAAGCATATAAGTGTTTGAATAAAACTACTAATAAAATGATTGAAAGCACTAACATCCGAGTTGATGAGTTTGATGAAAAGAACACAAAGGAAAGTACAAAGGAACTAGAAGACTATGGTAGATTCACTTACATTGAACAACCATAGTATCCACTGAAGTCACAGCCTGTGATAACCGGTCAGCAGGAAAATAATACTGAACAACAAGAAAGAGAAACCGACGAGTAGGATGGCCCTACTGAGCAAGCAAATGAACCTGCACAAGATGAACAAGAAAGAATAAATAGGATACTGGAAATTTTTGTCAGAATACATCATCCTAAAACACAAATTATTGGAGACAAACAAGTTGGCATGCAAACAAGGAGCAAAGCAAGACAAGGTACATGTCTAGTTTGTGATTATGAACCGAAAAATGTAAAAGTTGCATTAGAGAATGATGAATGGGTTAATGCAATGAAAGAGGAAATAGAAAAAATAGAGAAGAACAAAACCTAGACCTTAGTACCCCAACTTAAAGATAAGAATGTTATCGGTACTAAGTGGATATTCAGGAACAAGCAGAATGAGAATGGAGAAGTAACAAGAAATAAAGCTAGATTGGTATGTAAAAGATATGCACAGGAGGAAGGAATTGATTATGGTGAAACATTTGCACCTGTTGCTAGATTGGAAGGAGTCAGAATGCTACTTGCATATGCAGCACAAAAGAAATTCAAGGTTTATAAAATGGATGTCAAGTCAGCATTTCTGAATGGAATACTTGAAGAAGTCTACATAGAACAACCTAAAGGATTCGTTGATCCAGAAAAGAAAGATATGGTATGTAGATTACATAAAGATTTATATGGTTTGAAGCAAGCACCAAGAGCTTGGTATGAGAGGCTGCATACTTATTTGTTAAGTATAGGATTTGTAAAAACAAGTGAGAACATCAATCTGTATATGAAAGGAGATACTGATGATACAATTCTTATTGCTGAAATATTTGTGGATGACATTATATTTGGAGGTCAAGATCAAATATGTAAAGCCTTTGCTGATGAAATGAGGAATGAATTTGAAATGTCTATGTTCATAGAGATTAAGTTCTTTCTAGGACTACAAGTGATTCAGCAGAGTGATGGGATATTCATCTCACAATCAAAATATATCAAGGAAGTATTGAAAACATTTGGCATGGAAGATGCTAAACCTATGGGAACACCGATGGCTACTAGATGTAAACTAACTAAGGAAGGTGAAACTACAGAGGTAAACTAGACACTGTACCGATCAATGATTGGTAAGTTAATGTATGTAGTTCATAGTAGACCAAACATAGCACATGTTGTGGGAATAGTTGCTAGATTTTTTGCTAATCCTAGAGAATCACACATGATTGCTACTAAAAGAATCTTAAGATACCTGAAGAAAATAGAGGATTATGGATTATGGTATCCTAAGGAAGGCAAGTTTGAACTCAGAGTCTATACTGATGCTGATTGGGTTGGAAATGTGGATGACAGGAAAAGCACCACTGGAGGAGCATTTTTCTTTGGTGAAAGACTTGTTACATGGACAAGTAAGAAGAAGGATTGCATTTCTTAGTCTACAGCCGAAGTAGAGTATGTTGTTGTTGCTACAAACTATTCAAACATTGCATATATTAAGAAATTTTTGGAAGGATGAATGAGATAATCACTGAGCTAGTGATTGTATATTGTAATAACACCAATGCAATAAAAATTTCAAAGAATCTAGTGATGCACTCTAAAACAAAGCACATATCAATTAAGTATCACTACTTGAGAGAACAAGTACAGGAGAAGCAAGTTAAGCTAGAGTTTGTTACATCAAAAGAACAACTTGTAGATATATTTAGAAAGGCTCTACCAAAGGATACATTCGAGTACTTAAGGACTAGACTAGAGGTTTGTCCCCTTTCTACCGGTCACTAAGGTGATCCCGATGTTGCATCAGCCTAATCTTATCAGAAGATCATTCATCTTGATGTAGCATAGTTCACACTTTGGATTATGTCTAAGGTTGTGAAAAGTACTGGAACAGATTGGCATATCAGTATACAGAGATACAGAGAATGCATTGGACAACAGAGAGTCATTTGGCTACTGAAGAGCTATTTGTTTATTTGTTTCTTTGGCATTGTTGTCAAACGGAGAGATAAACAATATGCACCGATGAGAACTATCTGAGGGAGAGACAAATTGATGAAAGGGAGAGCAGTGAAGATCAGTTACTGAGAATAAAAGAAGGAATCTGAGAGCTAAAAAGATCATATTTGCAGAATGTCAAAGCTAAATTTGTAATTTTGTTGAGTAACATAGTGATTAAACATATTAAGCTAGGGAGAGCTTGTACAACATTTGTTCACAAAGTTGTAGAATACATGTTTGGTATGAGTATGGTATATTTTATATTTCTTGAGTTGCCATCAATGCCAAAGGGAGAGATTGATGACCTACAACTGATTTAGAACCTGATTGAAGAATCTGTGATTTAAGATCACTGAGTTGATTGATTAGATATGTAATATGATTAAATCAGTATTATGTTGTCATTGATGTCAACTAGTTTGATAGCACTTATCTTGTAAGTTACTATACCGAAACATCTATAGAAGAGGAGTAAAATAGATGAAGAACAAAAATATCTACATGAGGAAGATGGATATGATAGATAAGGATAAAGAATACATTGAGTAACTTTTTGATGATTCTATGACCTTATGATATTGACTTGATTATGTTTCATTCATCTATGATGAGGAAAAGAGCTAAAATACACAAAGTAGTGTTGTCAGTTGATGAAGCATTTCAGTATACACCGATGGAGTGTAGTGTATACCGAGCATAGTGTAAACCGAGCTTGTGTTCATCAATGCATTTCTTTGTTAACCGAGAAGAACAGAATGAATTAAATGATTACTTTAGCCAATAAGATTGATGAGCTGGAAAGTGTATGATTTCGAGGTAACAGATAAAGTTTGTTACATAGATCGATGGCTAGCAAAATTCAGGAAAGATCTAAAGGATGAGAATCAAACGTGTTATTAACACAAGTGCCGAGGTATGTTTAAGAGACAAAATCAATGAAGATGATTAAGTGGAAAAATCTGATGGAGCAGAAGAAAATGGTTTACATGTCTATATAAGAGACTGGATATTTCACAAGTGAGTGTGATGTCAGAAGAGAAGAAAACTGCAGAATCATCACATGAACAAGTTTTCATGCATTCTGCTCATACTAGTTAAGGAGAACCCTACTGCAGAGCATTACCGAGTGACAGAGAGTGATTACCGATGGAGAGTAAGCTGATATATTGTTGATTCAGAAATGTTACATTGATCAGAAAGATTTGTATGAGCTGAACATTGATCTGTATATTTGCAATTGAAGTTGTATTAAGATAGATCACCTACTGTTACATATTTAACCATTGTACACAGTCAAATCTCTTAACCGAGTGGACTAAGAAACTCTTATTATGTATCATTTATAGAATGAATATTGTTATCCTGTCAACCCCAGAGTGATTGTTGGTTGGACGATAACGGTTGGTCTTAAATCCTCTATCAAGGTCACACCTAAAAGTGTGTTTTTAACCTTTAACAGGGTTGGGTCTTCACCAACATCACTTTAGAAGAGTGAATATTTTGGGTTGCTAGTCCCAGGTGGTTTTTCCCTTCACAGGGTTTCCACGTTAAATCTCTTATGTTATGTGTTGATTGTGATAGTTGTTTGATGTCATATTTTCATGTTGCATATTTGATTTGATCAGTAACTGCTATAAGTTTTTAGACTAATAATCGGTAAATGAACAAACAATAAAAGTATTTTGAGTTATCATATAGCAGAAATTGAAGTATTTGTTTTTGGATTATACATTTTGTATTGGGATAGTGATTAACTGATTCACCCCCCTCTCATTTATTCTAACACTTAATGCGTCTCTTCCCATGATCTTTGGGAGGAGCAGTTATCAACTAGCTCTCCAAAATACCTCCAACCATCAAAACTTTTGAGGAGTTAATCAAGTTGTTCTACCAACAATACTCCTACAACATCCAGCATTGAGTCACCATGATCAACATCTATAATCCAAAACAGAAAATAGGAGAACCATTCCTAACTTTCCTCAAATGATGGAGGAAGAAGTTCTCACTATATCCTTGGCAAATCCCAAAAAAAGAGAAACTAGAAATCTTCATCAACAATCTGATACCAAAGATCAACTATCATCTTTAGATGCAGAATCATACCTTATTTGACAAAATGGTGGATAGTGCCATGAAAATAGAGGATGTACTTGTTCGCAAAGGGGATATCTCACTTCATAAAGAGAATAAGTATGATTCAGGTTCCAATTCCAACAACAAAGAAAATGTCAAATTTTGGAACAAGAATAAGAATGTTTTCACCGATGGTGTTATTGATCACATCAGTGCTCCACCCAAAGCATCAGTATTTAACCTCACTATTGGTACTCAAGCTATAAAAGATAGAAAATAAAACAACTGAGCTTTTGAAAAAGCCGAATGAGTACAAACCATGGGTTACAAAACCAAAATCTGAGTTCACTCCTTTGGGTGAATCCTTGGAATCTATCATGAGAACCTTACAAATAACATCATCACATTACCTAAGATCAAACCATATGACCTAAAAGTTAAACCTAGATGGTGGAAGGAGATTGATTTTTGTGATTTCCATCAAAACAAGGGTCATAAAACCAACAACTACATGCATCTAAAACATCTTATTCAAGACAAAATTGATGCTTGATAAATTATGATTGATAACCATAAGTCCAATAATGATCATACAAAATTCACGAAACCTTTTACGAAACACACTCAAGGAGATTCATCTTCTAAACCAAACATGGGTGCTAAGGTCAATTACACTTACTCCAGCAAAAATGATGTCATCAACATCGTAGAACCATGTGCATCTCAACACTGCAATGTCATCACTATTATCAAAAAGGACAAAGTGATGCAGGAGCATCTTGGGTCATTGGGAATCTTGTGTCACCAAAAAGAATTTGGATTTTTGTCTGTGTTTCTCATTTTTTTCTTTGACCAAGTTGGTCGGTAGTTGGTCAGTTTCCTTTGGTTACTGAGTGTGGTCAGTTCTCTCCTAGGCGGTTGGTTATTTCATTGACAGGTCTAGTTTTGTTTCTTGTTGTGGCTGACTTGTGCATTTATATTGGATTATATATTTAATGTTTGTATCCATCATTGGGAAGCGTGTGGTCCTAGATTTGACCATTACTTCTGTTAATTATGGATCTAAAGGCCGACTCATCTCAATAGCTTCTTGTATAAATGTAGATGTTTGGTGGTAGTTTTAGGAGGCAATTTTGATAGAAGATAGTAGACATGAGATTGGAGATTTCTAATAGATCCTCACATGTTTGAGGACATTTGAGATTCATTGTAATATCAGGCCCTAATCGGGAAGGCCTTACAGCCCGGCATGTATGATTCCTATTGATCATAATATATGAAAGATCTGGCATTCTCTCTCTCACTCTGTTTGTTGTTGCTTTCGTATGTGTGTTGTAGGCTTAGATCATTAGGTTGCACCATTTTTTGGCCCCTCTTGCATCCCTACCTTGCGTCAGGTGGTATCAGAGCAAGGTGAGATCTTGATCTAGTTCCATGGATCTCGGTTTGCAGGTTCCTCTTGAAGCCACAGTTGAATTATTATGGGGTAGCAGATTGTGATCTGACCTATAATTGTAGAGGGTTATCAAGATGGTTTGTGGGAGGTGAGATGTAGATCCAAGATTGGCAGATATGCTAAGGTAGATTTCTGCTAGGTTAGAAGCAGTGGAAACAACCCAAAGAAGAGGCAAACATCTTGAAGATGTTAGTGATGATGAAATTGAAGAAGAACAGGTGAATGCAGAACCTGCTCCTGTTATGGATCAAGGTGAAGAAAGATTTTGAAGCCTTTGACAAATTTGAAGTCAACACCACATTTTAATCCCCCTAAGTATAGTGGAAAGCTAGATTTTGATGAATTGGTGGACTAGATCACCGAGATGGAAAATTATTTTGAATATGAAAATATCCCTGAGGATAAGAAGGTGAAGATTGCAAGCACAAAGTTGAAAAGGCATGCATCCTTATGGTGGGAACATCTGCAGCTAGATAGAAAAAGGAAAGGAAAAGAAAAAATCAAGGTATGGAGTAAAATGGTCAATAAATTGAAAGGAAAGTTCTTACCTTTTGATTATTAGATTAACCTAGTTCGGCGAATGCAAAGTTTGAGATAGAAAGATAGCTCGGTAAAGAGTATATTGAGGAATTCTATAGATGAGATATCACATCTAGACATGATGAATATGATGTGGAAATAATTGGTAGATACCTGAATGGTTTGAGAGTTTCCATCCAAGAGGAAATTAGTATGGTCAAGTTGGAGAACATTGAAGAGGCTTATCAATTTGCTTTGAAGGCCGAGGAGAAATTGAACAAAAGACATGAGAAAAGATAGAAAGTTAAAGGTGGTAGATTCCCTAGAGGAAGATGTAGATCTAATGGTGAAATTAGTAGATCTGAACTAGAAAAGACAAATCGGGACAAAGGCAAGACCGAGTGGAAAGGTGAAAGTTCTAGAGGTAGAGGCAATAACTACCGAGGTGGTTATGGCAGAGGAAGTTTCTGAGGAACTTGTTATAACTGTGGAGAGGAAGGACATAGATCTTTTGAATGTACACAGGCTAGTAAGAAGGCTGGTAGCAGTAGAAATGCTTTGGTGCAAGAAGAGTCACTAAATGAACCTGAGAAAGAAAATAACTTGATGGTAAGGAGAGCATTGTGGAATGAAGGCAAGAAAGAAGATCTGGTAAGGAAAAGTTTGTTCAAGACCAGATGTAGAGTTTTTGACAAAGTTTGGAAGGTAATCATTGATAGTGGTAGCTTGGAGAATCTGGCATCTGAAGAGATGGTCACAAAATTACAGTTGGAAAGGTTGGTACATCTAAAGCCCTATCAGATTTCATGGATCAAAGATGAGAATACACTCTTGGTAAGTGAATAATGTTATGTGAATTTGAAGATTGGAAAATACTATGATAAGGTGTTATGTGATATCATACCTATGGATTGTTGTCATATTTTGTTGCGTAGACCTTGGAAATATGATAGACATGCTATATATGATGGGAGATTGCATAAGTATACTATTGTGGCTGATGGAAGGAAACAAATCTTGTTACCATTGATGGAAGAACCTGTTAGTAATGTTTTCACATCTATGAAAGTTTGTTTTATGGAAGGAAGAAAATTTGTTAACTCTTTGAAGAGGAATGATGTATGTTTTGTTGTGATTCCTAATAAGCCGAGTAAGAAAACAAAAGATAATGTCCCTAAGGAGATTGATAAGTTACTCGCCGAGTACAGTGATATCATTTCTGATAATGTACCTGATGGTTTGCCACTGAAAAGAAGCATTGATCACTGTATGGATCTAATCCCTGGAGCTAGTTTACCAAATAAGGCACCTCATCGATTGACACCTACGGAAAATTAGGAATTGAACCGACATATTCAAGAGTTGCTGGAGAAAGGTTTGATCAGAGAAATTTTGATTCCCTATGCAATACCTTTTGTATTGGCACCAAAGAAGAATGGAGAATGGAGAATGTGTATTGATTCCAGAGCAATCAATAAGATAACAGTGAAGTATAGGTTTCCTATACTGAGAATGGATGATATAATGGACAGTTTGACTGGAGAAAAGTATTTCACAAAGATTGATTTGAAAAGTGGGTATCATCAGATCATAATCAAAGAAGGTGATGAATGGAAGACTGTTTTCAAGACAAAAGAAGGTTTGTATGAGTGGTTGGTTATGCCTTTTGGTTTAACTAATACACCGAGTACTTTTATGAGGTTGATGAATGAAGTTTTGAAGAAATTTTTGGGTAAGTTTGTGATTTTATATCTTGATGATATTCTGATATTTAGTAAGACCAAAGAATATCATTTGTTGCATGTTAAAAAAGTTTTGCAGAGATTGAAAGAGGAGAAGTTGTTGATAAATCTGAAAAAGTGTTCATTCATGAAAGAAGAGATTATGTATTTGGGATTTGTTATTTCAACTGATGGTTTGAAGATAGATCCTGAAAAGGTTGAAGCTATTTTGAATTGGCCTACACCTATGAATGCTAGTGAGGTAAGATCATTTCATGGTTTGGCAAGTTTTTACCGAAAGTTCATAAGGAATTTTAGTTCAATTTGTAATGCTATGACTGAGACTATGAGAGGAGACAAAAGAGAATTCAAGTGGACACATGGAGCTGACAGAAGTTTTGAGACCCTGAAGTAGAAGGTTGTTGAATTACCTATTTTGGCATTACCTAATTTTAGTAAAGTATTCCAAGTAGAATGTGATGCAAGTGGAAGTGCAATTGGACCTATGTTGAGTCAAGAATGTAAACTTGTTGCTTTCTTTAGTGAAAACATGAATGATGCTAGAAGGAAATATTCTATGTATGATCAAGAATTCTATGATATTGTTCAAGCATTGAAGAAATGGAGACATTATTTGATACCGAGTGAATTTGTGTTGTATACTGATCATAAGGATTTACAATATTTTGGTAGTCAGAATAAGTTGAATCAGAGACATATGAAATGGGTTGAGTATTTGTAGAGTTACACATTTGTGATAAAGCATAAGAGTGGAGTCACTTACCGAGTTGCTGATGCATTGAGTAGAAGAAGATCTTTGATGATCGAGATGAAAATTGAAGTTCTTGGTTTTGATGAGATGAGAGGTTTGTATGAAAATGACCCTAATTTTTCTGAGCCATGGAGAAAGTGCAGAGCACCTATTCAAGATCAACTAGACAGTAAATGGTATGAATATTTATTTAGGAAGGTATGTTGTTTAAAGTTATTTAGTTGTGTATACCGAGAGGAGTAATGAGATCTAATCTGATAAAGGAGAAACATAGTAGTGGTTTGGCTGGACATTTTGGTATTGATAAAACATGGAATTTTCTTAAGGAGGAGTACTATTGGCTGCAGTTGTATAGAGATGTTCAAAAATTTGTGAAAATTTGTGGAATTTGTCAAGTTGCAAAAGGAGTAAGTCAGAATACTAGATTGTATACACCGATTGTTGTTCCTGAGAAACCTTGGATTGACATCAGTATGGACTTTGTTCTTGGCTTACCGAAGACAGTAAGAGGTAATGATTCAATATTTGTTGTTGTGGATAGATTTTCTAAGATGGCACATTTTATACCTTGTAGAAAGACATCAGATGTAGTACATGTAGTAGATCTTTTCTTTAAGGAAATTGTCAGATTGCATGGATTACCAAGGAGTATTATCTCTGACTGAGACAGTAAATTTTTTGGATATTTTTGGAAAACACTTTGGAAGAAATTTGGCACTAAATTGAATTATAGTTCAACATTTCACCCATCAACCAATGGACAGACTGAGGTTGTGAGCAGAAGTATGGGAAATCTTTTGAGATGTTTAGTTGGAGACACACCGAGTAACTGGGATTCTATGTTAGCACAAGCAGAGTTTGCATACAATAATTCAATGAATAGGAGTACTGGAAAGACACCATTTGATATTTTTAATGGAACACAACCAAGAGGAATATCTGATTTGAGAGACATTGCTGATGAGAATAAGAAAAGTGCTGAAGGAGTAAAGTTTGCTGAATACATGAAGATGTGAAGCTGAAGCTGGAAGACAGTAATCAGAAATACAAAGACAGAGTTGATAGATCAAGAAGACATAAAACTTTTGATGTTGGTGATGAAGTGATGGTTCATTTGAAGAAAGGTTGATTTCCTATTGGAACATACGGAAAGCTAAAGATGAAGAAGTTTGGACCTTGCAAGATTCTGAAGAAATTTACAGTGGAAATGCATATGAGATTGAGTTACCTGATGACATGGATATATCACCGATTTTCAATATTGCTGATTTGTATGAGTATCATGAACCTGATGAAGAAGTAACAGTACTAACAGAATATCCTAAGAAGCAAAATGATGAAGTTGAACAGATTTTGAAGGAAAGAGTTGGCAAAAGTACAAGAGGAAAATAGTACGTGGAATATCTGGTTAAGTGGAAGAATAGACCGATGGAAGACAATTCTTGGATTTCACCATCTGGGTTGGATGTAGCTCAGACCAAACCTACCAAATGATTCAAAGAATCATTTCAAAATAACCCCAGGTGTCTGATGCAAGAGCATCTCGGGTCCTTGGCAATCCTATGTCACCAAAAAGAATTTGGAGTTTTGTCTATGTTGCTTGGTTTTTTCTTTGACCAAGTTGGTCTGTAGTTGGTCTATTTCCTTTGGTTATCGAGTGTGGTCAGTTCTCTCTTGGGCGGTCAGTTATTTCACTGGCACTTGGCATTGCCTGTCTGTTGCTTGGTTATCTTGCTTACTAACGTGTCTAGTTTTGTTTCCTATTGTGGCCGACTTGTGCATTTATATTGGATCATGGATTTAATGTTTACATCCATCATTGGGAAGTGAGTGGTCCCAGATTTGACCATTACTTCCATTAATTATGGATCTGAAGGCCGACTCAGCTCGGTAGCTTCTTGTATAAATGTAGATGTTTGGTCGTAGTTTTAGGAGGCAGTTTTGATAGAAGATAGTAGACATGAGATTGGAGATTTCTGACAGATCCTCACATGTTTGAAGACTTCTAAGATTCATTATAATATAAGGCCCTAACTGAGAAGGCCTTATAGCCCAGCATGTATGATTCCTATTGATGATAATATATGAAAGATCTGACATTCTCTCTCTCACTCTTGTTGTTGTTGCTTTCGCATGTGTGTTGTAGGCTTGGATCATTAGGGTGCACCATGTTAGAAATAGGAAATACTGAGAGGGGGGGTGAATCAATATTTCACAAACTTTTACTTTTGCCCACTTATGGATATAACAAATTACTTTAGTGCATACAAAGCATAAGAAACTAAATAGAATACATAACAGTAAATGTAAAGAACTCATAACACATGATATGTTCTCAAGGAAACCCTGACCAAGGGAAAACCCTGGTGGGGATGGTACCCACAAAGATCCACTAATCAAAAGATATCCGGTTAAGGATGTTGACCCTGTTAGGAGCCTGTTACAATCATATAGTGTATCAGTCCTAGTTAAGGGACTATAGGCCTTGTTAGAAGCCTCAACCCTGTTAGGAGTTGTAGATACAAAACCTGATTACCAGATGAGCTCACTACCCAAACAAGTAATACAAATTTTTATTGATTACAATATGGTACTGCTTACAACTTCGCATCAACAACTTTCGCTGCTATCACAATTTACATATATTACATGTTACATTTCAAGTATGTTCGGTACATCTTTATTTATACAAGATACAAACATATAATCTTTCTCTTGTTAGCTTTCATATCTTTATCCAAGAGTAAACATCTATGATGTCATCTCTTTATAATATTAAGTCATTATTTTGACAAGCAAAATAATCCCTTAATTCATTTACTAGTTCTGTCTTCAAAACTGCACTGTCGGTTGTACTCTATCATCGGTAAAATAGTCATAACTTTGTTTGTACTATCTGTAATCTTTTGCACACTAAGATGGGGTATCCTTAGACACCATAGAGTCTATGTTCAACTACCCAAACTCTGATCATGCTCCAGTGAACATCACCAAAACAAACTATATCGGGCGCTTTGTCAAAATCATTGTTACATACTTAGACAATTTTAGTCTGCGATCTTCCATACTTACTTTCCAGCTTATGCGCTCTTCATAGGGAACATGTATTTCCATAATGACAACATCTATGTACATACCTTAGCCAAATTGCCAACAATCTCCCCCTTTGTCATTGGTGGCAACATATGAGAAAATTGGCTAAGTGTACAAGTCAAAATCTCAAAATTTGTATCAAAATTGTGGCCATAGTATAAAATAAGTATACTATCCTTATATCTCTTCAAAATATACAGATAATCTATAACACTTCATAATACTCCATAGAACTCCCTCTATGAGTATCCTTCCTTATCATATATAGACAATTTTCTAAGTATCTCTCCCCCTTTGACAACAATGACAAAATAAAGGGTGGAAAGGGATATACAAAATTGTGTCAAAACTTTTACCTTACTGTCTTATTGCAAAGCCGGTAGGCTTGCAACACAATCTGCAAAATCTATCTTCCAAGTCTCAAAATCTTTCTCCCATGCCTTCTTTATTGATTTTGCTACATTGAGTAGAGTACTCAATCCATATGCTGCAATCTAACAGACTTGAAGGGATTCAAAATTGAATTTCTGAAATGTTGTCTTAGCAGTAAGACATTCATCTAGCTGCTCTTCTATTATAGTCAACTTGATTGAGACATGCTCTCTCAAGATGTTTATTCTGATAATTTTCTTATTCTTCAAATCATTCAAAGTCCTTATTTCATCATATAATTTTCTAATCTTATTCTCAACTATACTGATCTTTATGTTTAGGCTGGCCAAAGAGTTTGTCTCTGTTGCAATTTCATCTTGCTTCTCTTTTATCTTCTTCTCTTCCTCAATTAAAATATTTTCAGATTTTGTACACTAAATGTACAAACACTTTCTAGTCTCAAGATGTTTCCTTAAGTCCTTAATGTGTCTATCAAGGCTGTCAATGTCATTTTTGATATTCTGACTTATATTCTGCAACATCTCAACTTCATAAGCTGCCTGAGCCTTAACCTTAGCAATATCAGTTAAATTAGTGAACTCAACATCAAAAGAATTAATTACCATCTTTGCTCTTTCAAGTGGATCTAAATCAAAGACTTTTGTAGATATGACACTTTTTAGTTTCTCAATCAAGTCTTTCAAACTACCTTCCAAATTCTTAACTTTCTTGTTCTTTCCAATAATTTTGTTTAAAGAATTGATCAACTCTATTTGATCATCATCATCAACTTCCTTGCTCAAATCTTCAATCAATGCTTCTAAACCTTTCTCCTTTCCAGTCTTAGGAGTAAGACTGATGTCTTCTTGTGGTTCAATAGGTGTATGGGCCTTTGTTTCCATTTGCACTTCAATATGTGTAGTCTCTATTTTAATAGTCTTTTCTTGCTCTCCCAAAACCAAATTGTCAACAATGTTATCCAAACTGTTGAGTACCGCATCATTTGAATCTAAAGTAACTTTAGTTTCTTCAATGTCCATAGATTTTGTGCCAATGTTTATGAAAGAAGAGGGAATATCTTCAACTACCTCTACTGCTACCTCTGCTTGTTCTGAACTCTATTTCTCTACTGGTTCTGCAACTGATTGATCTTTGCTATCTTTTCCTGCTACCAAGTTTTCTAGCACTTGCACAACTGCCTGTTCAGTTTCAGTCTTTACTTGCTCATACTGTCCTCCCATTATTTGTATAATTCTTCTTTTGGTTCTTAATAGGGTTTCAAGTGGCTTGAGGATCTATTTAAGATGGTCATCATCTCTTATCTCATAGAACTATCTAATCACATTTTCTCTCATTTTGGTATCTTCTTCTTGTTCTCTCATCTTTCTTCTCACAAGTCTATTGTACAAATCTTCTGGTATCTTTCCATGAATAGTATCAAATTTCTTGTTTTCCAAAATCATATGTGTAACCATTGCATTCTCAAGATTTAATCTTGTTAGAGGATCCATATAAATCATAGTATTTGTTCATTTTGGTAAAGTCTCCATGCTGCATTATATCTTCATTAACTCTTTCTATCCTTGGTTTCCATGATTTCTTCTTTGTTGTCACTTCATCATCTTTTATCTCTCCAACTCTTCTAGGTACTGGTGGAACAATTATTTTCTATCTTTTACCTAGTCCTAAAGCACTTGCCTTCATTCTTTTGCTCGGTGCTGAAGAAAAGGGTTTCTCTGTCTAACTGATTTCTTGTTCCTTCTCAGGTTCTTCAACCTTTACCTTTACTTGAATAGGTTCTGCACTTGATGCCAAAGGTGGTACTGATAGTATCTCACTTTTCCTTATTGCTTCTATAGTCTTCTTTGCAATATCAAATTCTTTCTCACTCATACCTAATTCTTTTAGAATTTTCTTTATTGTAGACTCCACTCTCTTCTTTGATTGTTTCTCTTCCTTAAGTGTCTTTGCTGAATCAAAGTTTTCATCATATGTTCCAAATTTGTTGCCATGAGCATCAACTTTACTTTTCAACAATCTACTAACATAACCTTCTATTTCAACTTCAGAGATTTCATAGCCAAGAGGGTCTATGAATTCGTGTCTAGGTTCTACTACCTCAATGTAAGTGAAATCAGTATCAACCATAAAACATATATCATCTTTGTATTTCTCAACTAGGGATGGAGGAATTCTTGATCTATTTACCACAATGTTCTAAAAATTTCTCAACACTAACTTTACGCTCTCATTACCCTTCTCAATAAGATGTTTCATGTAAACTTTATTGATTCTTGCCATAGTATTCTCACCATCATTCCATTCAATAGTGTAAGGAAATCTTCTTAGCAAGTGGAAGAACATGTAAGTAACCAATGAGGAAAATCTAAAGTGAGTGTATTTAGCTTTCTTTATCTTTTCCAAATTCTCAAACAACTGTATTCTCAGAATTTCACACATATCCATGGGCTTCTTCTCCACATACATCAAATAAGCAATTTGTACCATACCTGTTGGCATATCATCTTCTCTAGAGCTTCCACATAACTTTGTTGTCAAAATCTTACACAAGTATTTTACATCATCTTGCTTAATCTTACTAATGACTATACCTCTACCATTGTATACTGAACCAGTGTTTTCAATCACAATCTTTCTCATGTTTTTCTCATTCAGTGGAATTGCACCAACTTTTGATAATCCAGTCACATCATGAATTAGGTCTATAGTTATGTCTATAACTCTATCTTCTAACCAAAATTTACCATTATGTTTCCTACTCAAAATGATCTTAGTACACTCCTCATCATCAAATTCATATTTCATAGAGTACTCAATGATTTCATTGTTTTCTAGATGTTCATAACCTTGTTTCACTGACATATCTAAGTTGTACAATTTCTTATATTCACCATTAAAATCACTCTCCATTAGGGTTTCATACTTGCATCCAAGATAACTTTTAACATTCTTTAAATGAAGAACTTCATCTGGTACGGATGATAATGCTAAACTAGCATCTCTTTCTGAGGGTTCAACTGGATCTTTCTTATTTCTAGGTTTGTTCTTATCCTTAATGTTGTGAATCAATGACACGTCCATGATTATATCTGATTATTAAGCTGATTCAAGATCGTAGTCGGATAAATACCTTAAATTCACAAAATTAGGGCTTTCTCTAGATCGGCACTTCAAACTTCTGCAAATCACTTCCAAACTTCTTTCTTCACTTCCAAATCACTTCTAATCACTTGATAATCATAATAACTTTGATTTCAATCTTTTAACACTTAGTATTTACTCGATCTGACATCGCATTCAATTATTTTGCTGCCAAAATGTCAAAAAGTTGATTCTGTAAACCTGCAACCATAAATCTTCTTGTAACCTCGCAAAACAAAACATTTCTTTTTGCGCACTTAACCATAGCATTAGTAAAACATAAAAAACCTTCATCTAACTATGCAAAACTTAACTCATTCAAAATATAACTCTATACTAATTCTATGTTCCTAAACTATAGAAATTTACATAATTTAAGTGCTTAAAGAAGGGTTAGGTAAAGACTCATTCTTACCTTTAGATACATTACCTTCCTGATTACCTTCAATGCTGAATATACCTCCTTGATTTGTGCCTTTAACAAATTTTACTTCATCTTCATTGCTTCAGCAACCTTTCTCTTTGTTTCCTGCATTTTCATTCCTTCTTGCATAGTTTCTAGGGTTAGGGTTAGGATGATAACCTCCATTGTTCATTCTATAAAATCTTGCTATGTGTCCAATCTTGTTACATATCTGACAAGTGATTCCATTGGTTCCATATCTAGGTGTTTGCTGATTGATTTGTGTCCTGCAATTTCTAGCAATATGTCCAATTTTGTTGCATCTGAAACATACTATTCCATTTCCTCTTTTCATGTCTTTAGTTGATCTATGATCTGCATTGTTAGTATTTCTAGGCATTCTTCTATTGTAATTATTCTCAATAACTTTAGATCTTCTACGTTCAATAGCTCTATGTCCAAAACCATGACAATTATAACAATAACCATTTAGAGGTTTGAGTTGTTTACCTATACAATCTCTCTTCATATGACCAATAGTATTACAAGTAAAACATCTACCTTTGAATTCTCTTTGCATACCTTTGGATGATTCTTCTTGCTTCGGTGGTTCTTCTTGCTTTGGTGCATCTTCTTTCTTTGGTGATTCATCTTGCTTTGGTGATTCTTCTTGCTTAGGTGCATCTTCAGATTTGTTCTCATCTAACTTCTTTTCTTCACTGCTTTCACATTCATTCAGATCTGGTTTCTTGCTTTCACTATCTATCTTCAATATGTTAAATCCAAGACTAGTTTTGTCATAAAATGGTTTTCCATAAGATATTTTCTTATCAATCTTTTCACTGTTTGAATATAGCCTCTCAAGTTGTTGTTTCGATTGAGTCAATTCACCTTTCACAATTTTGTTGTATTTCTCAAGTTCATCATACTGCAGTTTGACTTTATCAAATTTAGATGTTACCTTGCCAAGTTTATATTTTAGATCTTCATTTTCATTCTTTAAACTTTCATTCTCAGATCTCAAATTGTCATTTCCATCTTTCAAGCTAAGCTTCAGATTTGCTATCTTTAATTCATGTTTAAGGATCACATTTTCTTTTTCTAAATCTTCACAATCTTCAACAAGAATTTTAGATTCCTTCTCAGATTTTAGATCTTCTATCTTACCTTTCAATTTGTCAATAAGATTATTTGCATCATCATACTTCCTTTTCAAAGTGTTTCTTTCATTAGTAAGCATATCAATTTGCTCAAGAGCTTCTTCAAGATTCTTCTATAATTGATCCATATCCATAGAGATCTTACTCAAGCTGCTAGGCTTTCCTTGAATGTTTCTTCTCCAAGTAATTGTGCTCTGATACCAATTGTTAGAAATAGGAAATACTAAGAGGGGGGGGTGAATCAATATTTCACAAACTTTTACTTTTGCCCACTTATGGATATAACAAATTACTTTAGTGCATACAAAGCATAAGAAACTAAATAGCATACATAACAATAAATGTAAAGAACTCATAACACATGATATGTTCTTGAGGAAACCCTAGCCAAGGGAAAACCCCAGTGGGGATGGTACCCACAAAGATCCACTAATCAAAAGATATCCGGTTAAGGATGTTGACCCTATTAGGAGCCTGTTACAATCATATAGTGTATCAGTCCTGGTTAAGGGACTATAGGCCTTGTTAGAAGCCTCAACCCTGTTAGGATTTGTAGATACAAACCTTGATTACTAGATGAGCTCACTTCCCAAACAAGTAATACAAATGTTTACTGATTACAATATGGTACTACTTACAACTTTGCATCAACAACTTTCGCTACTATCACAATTTACATATATTACATGTTACATTTCAAGTATGTTCGGTACATCTTTATTTATACAAGATACAAACATAATATCTTTCTCTTGTCAGCTTGCATATATTTATCCAAGAGTAAACATCTAGGATTTCATCTCTTTATAATATTAAGTCATTATTTTGACAAGCAAAATAATCCCTTAATTCATTTACTAGTTCTATCTTCAAAACTGCACTATCGGTTGTACTCTGTCATCGGTAAAATAGTCATAACTTTGTCTGTACTACTTGTACTCTTTTGTGCACTGAGATGGGGTATCCTTAGACACCATAGAGTCTATGTTCAACTACACAAACTTTGATCATGCTCCAGTGAATGTCACCAAAACAAACTGTATCGGGTGCTCTGTCAAAATCACTGTTACATACTTAGACAATTTTAGTCTGCAATCTTCCATACTTACTTTCCAGCTTATGTGCTCTTCATAGGGAACATATGTTTCCATAATGACAACATCTATGTACATACCTCAGCCAAATTTCCAACACACCATCCTTTGGCCCCTCTTGCATCCCTACCTTGTGTCACAAAGACAATAGATCAGCTAATGCAATCACTCGATCTCAAGCTCGAGTAACTCTTCCAGGACCAAACTCGGGTTCATCAAACACCCAAAAAGTTCCATTCAATATGGCATCTACATCTAAACAAATGGCTACACCTAAATCTTCAAATTCTAAAGAGTCCAAAATGACATCATACAACATCATCCAGCAACTCAAGAACACAAATGTGAAGATATCTATATTTGAGTTGCTTTTAATCTCTCATGCTCATCGATCTATCCTATAAAAATCTCTAATCAATTCCAATATTCCAAAAAATCTTGATCTTGATTGATTTCAGACCATGGTGGGTCATTTGACCTCCCCTCAATATATTTTTTTTTCAAAAGAATATGACAACTCACTGATTCATCCACATAAAAAGCAATTGCATATTGAAGTCCTATTTAAAAATCATCATGTCAAGTGTGTTTTGATAGATGGGGGAGTTGGTCTAAACATTTGTTCTTATAAACTGGTTACAGAATTGGGAATGTCAAAAGATGATATTGATCCTAAAAATAAAATAACCATCAAGGCATATGATGAACAAGAAAGATCCTCAAAAGGAGTCATTGTGCTACCTATCAGAATGTGACCTGTCATCAAAGATATCACTTGTCAAGTGTTGGACCTCCCACTGGCCTATAACATCCTTTTAGGAAGGCCCTAGATTCACGAGATTCAAGCTATTCTATCCACGTACCACCAATGCATCAAATTTCCTTATGATGGAGTAGAGTTCACTATACCTATAGACATGTGAGCATCTTGCAATTCTTTGAAGGAAAGTGTAGACAAACTTGTCCCACACAACAGAGAGTCTTCTACTAAATAAGTTGACATAGCATCTACAACTAAAATGGAAGACATAGCAAAAGAAATCAAGATCAAAGATACAAGTATGGGAGAATACACTATGGAACCGGTCCTATCTCTCACATCCCTCCTGCTCTCACCTAATTCTTATGGACAACCTTCAAAGAAAGTGAAACCTACAACTAAAGAACCCCAGGTTGTCTTTAATTGGAGTTTCATCATAGAACAAGTTTCCAAACAAGAATCTGATGAGGAAGAAGCTATATTAGCTTGGTTATACAAAGATGAGTCTCGATCACAAATAATTCAAAAGTGTGAATCTAAATCACCTAAGATTCCTTCAAAATCATACAAACCAAGACACAAGCTAATGTCTAAAATGGGATACACTAGAAAAGGACCTTTAGGAACAAGAGGCCAAGGTATCATCAAACCCATCAAACATTATGGATAAAAAAACAAGGATACAACTGGCATAGGTTATTAGAAGAAACCTTTCCATCTCAGTGGTGATTCTTCTCATGTCATATAACAGATAGAACCAGGGATGGATAATCAAGAAAAAAAGGAAACACGTCATGAAGATAGCGATGATTCAGATACCATAGATGTTTTTCCTTATGAACGTGTCCCTCAGAACATATTAGACCTTCTCAAAGATGATCAGCCACCTAAAGAGAGAATCAATGTGGTAGACACACAAGAACCTACTACTCCAAAAGAACAAAATGATCCAACAGAAGAAGATACATCCCTCACTATAGTTGAACATTTGGGACACTCTAGTGATTCTGAGACAAATTCTCATGAGTATGAATTCCATTCAGGCTCTAAAGGTAACCCTGCTTGGGGGATTCACACTGATTTCACACATGTTCTTGACTTTCCCAAAGATCCTGAAAAGGAATCTAATGATTGTGAATGGAGAATGGTTCCAGAAGAATATGAGCTCATAACAGAAAAACATATAGATGTTATTTACCAAGATGCACCTACATCTAATATGAGTCTAGAGCTAAATGACAGACCTCATGAAACTGATTCACTTATTACTAATATAGGATCCAATGATGACGTTGAGACACTTAATGAACTGAATATCTTGAGCAATGAAAACTTTAGTGGTGATTATTCACCATTTGGTGAATTTTGCATGTCGGTGAGCCCTGATTTGGTGAATACATTGGCCATATGGGATTGACCATATCGCCCTGCATTTATTAAAATTGGGGCCAATGCCTAGGCCCATCACCCATCAGTTTATCTAATTTTTTCCATTTCTTTCCCATTATCACTAATGACATATAATTTTTGGACACGATATATTTTAAACATTTGCCTATAATTTCAAAGTGGCCCCAAATGGATGGCCTATATTCACCAATAGTTTTATGTCCAATTCATTGAACCATTGGACAATAAGAATTAACACAAGACGTGTTATAATTATGCAAGCGTCACCAAATATTTGGAGACCTAATACCTCCCACCCAATTTTCCAAAAAAGGATTAGTATAAATACATTCATAGATCAGTGTTATTGTACACAATTTGGATTGGTTCAATTTGATTGATAGTGAAGTTCAAACTATTGAGTCTTGACTTCTTTGGTGAGTCGCGACTGCAATTGAATTTGAGGCAAAGGTAAGTGATTATTATTCTATGACTATGTAAATTTGAGTTCATTCTTATTTAGTGGGGACCAATTAGTGAACAGTGGTGACCTCAGACATGATTTAAGGGTCAATGAATCATATTTATATATATTATAGTTCAATTGTCACTTTTCAACAAGTAAACTTTTTTTTTCACTGGTGGGTTGGTAGCCTTTATTTTGTTGAAGAATCAAGATGTCGAACAAGAATAAGGGTAAGGATCTAGCATATAGGGAAAGCCAAGAGAGGCCAAAAAATGCAAAACCTTATCATCGTACTTTGGTCATGGTGTTGGAAATGTTTCTGGCCAAAATCGGGAAGCTACTTTATCACAAGAAGATTTTCAAGATTCATAACCTGAACCTACACGACATATTAAAGAAGTCAGTGAACCTGATATCTCATATCATGATGAACTTGAAGAATATTTTTAGTTAAATACCCAAAGTAGCCATAATGATATAATCAGCATGGATGAGACTGAGAATGTCAGAGAAGATGATGGTACAGGGAAGAAGAAAAGAAAATACAAATCAAAGAATGATAGGGAATCAAACAAAGATTAGATGTGGGATCTATTGATGAATTTTCAAGTAGAATGGGTGTCAAAGTATCCATTCATTGAGCCATTGGACAATCCAATTGAAGCGGAGCCTTTGATAGAATGCAGATGTAAGATTTGCAACCACATAAATAAGAAGGAAAAGAGGTTGCAGCTAAAAATTGACACCATAGAGAAGCATATGGGTAAAGTTTATGAAAAGAAAACCATAGATGGAGTTCAAAAATTAGTGATAAGATGGAAAATAGAGGAATCTTAGTATGTTAGGAATGCAAAATTATATGAATTTTAGCATAATATAAAGACGAAGCCTGGTGAAGTTAAAGGCTCAATTGAAGCTTGTTTTGGAAAAGCATTGGAAGTAGAACTAATGGGAAAAATTGTTTAGTTAAGTGTTGTGTTTAATATTTTGAGTAGAGGGCATCCTATGATAGACTACCCATCATTGAGTGCTTTATTACACTTTCTAAAAGTTTGTAACTATCCTAACAGTCACTGGTCAGTAAAAAATGAATGGGAATGGGCAAGTTGTCTTGCCAAGGTTGAAAAAGAGGATCTGAAGGCAAAAATTAAAGAGTCAAATTTTATTGCATTGTCTTTAGATGAGGTTACATCAAAAGACAATACTTCCTAGGTATGCATGCATGTTTATACTATACACAATTTTTTTTTCCAACCTCATCTACTAACTGTTGGTAAAATGAAGGATAATGCGACAGTGGAAAATTTATTTGAACTAGTAAAGAGTTCTCTAATTGAATATGGAGGTATAAATGACATGACGATTGCCAAAAAGCTGATGTGTGTTGGAGCAAATGGAGCTTCAGTAATGCAAGGCCACAGGGGTGGTCTTTGCACAAAGATAAAATCTTCTTGTGCAACCTACATTACTCCCATTCATTACATGGCCCACAGAATGAATCTAGCTTTTGGAGTTGTCAGCAAGCATGCTCCAGTACAAAAAATTGAAGTTTTAATCAAAGAGCTCTACCAATACTTTTATCGAAGTCCAAAATGATAGAGGGAATTTCAACACTTTTCCAAAGGACTAACTGACAAGAATAAGCTTCTTAAGGATAATGATACCAGATGGATCTCTTTGAATGGACCAGCACATCGAATTTTTTCAGAATATCAATCGTTGCTTGGTCTAATGAACTCAAGTCATGACAAAGTAGGGAAACCAAAATTTCCTACACTGCTGGCAACATTAATTAATGTAGAGACACTCTTAACATTAGCAAGTCTTCTCCCCATGCTTGAGGAAATGAGAAATTTAATGAAAAAGGCCCATCAAAGAGCTATGTATATTGCAGAATATGTTGCACTACATAAATTGACATCTGTGACGCTTGATAATATCTATAGATTATGTGTCAATGATGTAAAATTTTCTAGCTGGTTAAAAATCATAGATTTGGACAACCCTGTGTTATCACTATATAAATTTTTCCATCTTTGTGCTAATATTTTTGAAAGTGATCCAAGTTATTGACCTAATGGCAGGGTTTTATGGTAAAAACCCTAAGTTTGATCAAAGCCCTAACTGGTCCTGAGTCTTGTTATAATTTCATGTTAATTTTTGGCTCACTAATCCTCCAAAATACACATGTGCTAATTTGTAACCCCTTTAACCCATCACTTTGCATGTTATATCATTAGGTTTTCAGGTGGGGTGCCTTTTTAATTATTTCTTTCAAAGCCTAATTTTTCAGTGAATTTTTCCTAAGTATCGACCTTTTGAAACTTGTGGCTATCGTTGAACCGCAAGACTACCCGTTGTTAGAATCTCTGACATGTGCTTTAGCAATGAAATGCCACCTGTCCGAGCGGGCCCATCTAGTAAAGGAGTGTGCTGGCAACTAAACAATGACTTTGATCAACAATTGTCACTATACCATTGGACCAAGATGATTGCCTTTTAAGCATCGTGCTTTAGCCACAGGCGTCCGATCAAATTCCTCACTGACAATGGTAGGTTCTGGCTTGTCAGTTTCCATGGCATTTCTCTTGGGTTGACATCTATCTCTAATGACATAGCAGTTTTGGGGTTAGACTTTTCAAAGGATTAAACAACAAATTGATCTTACGGTTGTCGTTCTACCATTGACAAAAGATGTAAGGAATTTAAGCTTGCGGTATAGCAATGACCGTCTGATCCTCTTTAAGGAATGAAGCATGAAGTGGGCCCTAAAATGCCAAGTCACACCGACATGTTCACTTTCTATTGGTTGCAATCAGTTATGATGTGGTAGTTGTCAGGGTTTTGGGTGCCAAGAAAGAGAAGGAAAAGGGGTCCACTTGCCAGTTTTTGTAGTGTGGCACTTTTTGATTTGACAAAGGCTGAGTGAAGTGTCAACTGTGGGGCCTACCTTCTTAGATGATTAAAGTTCAACAAGATCTTGCAGTTGTCATTATACCACTAGGATAAGATGCACATTTTTTAGGATCAGTGGTATAGTGATAGTCATTGATCTTGTTTAAAGATATGAATCACCAGGTGGATCTTTTGTTGCTGACTATTGATGATGTGGTCATTTCTGATTGGCTAAAGGTAGTGATGACATGTGAGGTTGTTAGTTTATTTGACACCAAGGACAAAGGTGGGGTCTTCCACCTGCAGACCTGGCTGACTTGGCACCTTATGATTCAATAGAGGTTTGTAGGGCAAACTGTAGGGCCAAGATTTTATTGAAATATTGCAATCGTCTGATTAAATGGCATCGACGGTTGTCATTATATCTTGATTTGGTTTTTCTGATAGTTTTGGGTTAGCACTTTAGCGACAAGGTGACACCTGTCTACTCCATGAAAAGTAGAGATAAGTTGTTTATTTCCCCACATGGCTATATTGAAATTTTCTCATTGGCTGAGAACTCATCTGGGAAAAAGTGAAAAGGGGTTGCATGGTTTTGTTTGCTGATCATCCGATGTGCTGAAAGAAAATAAAATCAACGGCCTAAATTCAAATCTTTGCTTTATGACATTTTTCACATTCTGTGAGTGCTGAGGCCACCAACTTTCAGTAATGGTGGACTTAATGAGCTACGTGCAGACAATTGCAAACCGTTGGCAACATTATATCCCAAATTTGATCATTGTTTCTCTTTACTGCCCTCGTAAACATTCTGGTGAACTGGATTTTCCTCAAGGAGCAATTTCAAGTGAAAATCTGATAGGCACCTGGTGGGTCTCTTTTTTGAGTTTAAAAATTGCTTGAAGTCTGTGAAGGTGTTGCAAGGAAAATTGTGTTGCCAGTTCAAAGTATTTAAGGTTTTCCTAGAGTTTTTATAAATTGTTCTGAGAAGCCCTAGTATAAAATGTCGCCAAAGAGGAATTTGTCTGGAAAGACAAAGTACAAAGATAGAGGTGTCTTTGAGGATTTAATGTAATTATTATCTCATTCAGATAATGGGGCAGCTAGATTAAAGGAGCTAGTTTCGAGAAACCCTAGGGATTATGTTGCAGATGGACTCCATGATAGAGGGAATTGGATGAGAGGTGCCAGGGTGGGTAAAGATCATAATGGCCTAATTTTATTTAGATCAGCATACTCACAGACAAATTCTTGTGCCCCCCTTAGTGATATTTGGTAGTTTGATATAGGGAAGTTGGTGGTTCTTAGAGTATTCATGGATGCAGAGTTGTTGATCCAAATTGCCAAATGTTATGATCTTGTGACAAAGTGTGTCAAGGACATAAAAGGGAAGGACCTAATCAACATCACAGATGATGAGATTAGGGAAGTTTTTTCACTGAATGACCCTTCTATTGGGTTAGAGAAAATAGATTTCAAAGAATTTACAGAAATATATGAAGCACAGAGGGATTATTTGAGAGCAGGGCCTCTAAGGGAATTTCTAAAGGAGATTGGATCCATGTGTGTCATCAGTCCAAGCACACCAAAGCCTTTTAGGCTAGATTTGTTCAGTAAGAGAGCATAGGAGGTCTATAAGTCATTAACCCTGATTCTAGGGCATGATGAAGCAACTCATATGCTAATACCATACATGTTTATGATGGTACAATCACTGCACCCCCAACTGGCACTAATTTTTTATTTTTCATCTCATTTGGCTGATCTTATCCATGAATGATTGATGGGAATTAAGGACATGAAAGTTAGTAGGCCTTTTGGGTGGTATTCTATGCTTATGCATATGTTCTTATACAAAGGTGAGAATTTATTCAGCTCGACAATCAACATTATGAAGGAGAGATATGGAGAAACCCTTCCAGTCCAGCTATGGACCACAACTCTGTCATGGGATAGAATTGATGCCAGTTATATTGCTTTTGACAGGGATTTTTCTTCAAGGTTTAGAACCTTGTTATTTTTTGGCAATCCTAGAATCCCAAGGGAGTTGTTAAGGTTGATTAGACCAAAGGAATATTGTCAGGACATTACTATAGTCCACAATTTTGGGGATATAATCTTGTATCCTATTTCTATAGTATTTAGGGTTTATGGTTGTAGAAAAGCACCATACATTTTACCTTATTAGGTCCCCTTGAAGGTAGGGTATGCTGAAATATTAAGACAGATTGGTGACTTGCAGGAGACCACTCTCACTGGTAAGGGAAGGGGAACTTTCTTCCCAGACATAACCATAGCACATCAGTATGTTATTACTAAGGGAGGTTGGGTCCATTTGAATAAAGTTCTACAGCCATATAGAATGACAACAGCCACCATCAGGTGTGTAGATACAGAGGGTTTCCTTTTAGGAATGTTTAGAGAAAAGGTAAGGTGTGCTCTTATTGAGAATCAATTTAATTTTCCTCAAGATGTAATAAGGAATGAGTTTGACCTTCAAACTCAAGAGATTAAGAAAGAGAAATGGATCATCTACAAGAAGTCTATAGATTTTATTAGAAATTTTGACAAAGCATATGACCCATTAAAGGGTTTTGAGCCATGGGAAAGGAAAGTAGATGCCCTTTTGGAACATTTTGAAGGCATCATGCATGCGGTAAATGAAAAGAGGGCTGTTGTAAGCAAGACAGACCCTAAAAGAGCTAGGTAGATTTTGATCCAGCCAAAATATATGAAATTGACTCCAAAGGGAGTTTATACAATGCAGAAGAAGAGTGGTTACACTATTCTCTTACCACCACAACAAAGAGGTCAAGATCTTCCTTCTACTTCAAAAGGAAAAAGACCCATGGACGATCTGGCAATGCAGCGACCCTCTCCTAAGAGGTAGAGACAAGAAGAGGTAAGGCCAAGAGAGGAAGCTTATTCTCCTTCTCAATCCCCCATCTAGTTAGATGAACATGGGGTAGCGGAGCAATTGGTACAAATGAGGAATGAGGGAAACATTTTTTTTTCCAATGATGAGTTGCAAGAAGGGATGCCTGAGGCACCAAAGGAGGTGGCCATTGATCTTACAGTTGAGGAGTTTGAGGGTAAACAAATGGAACCTATCCTAAAACAAGCCAGTGATTCTTTCATAGCTGATGACAAATTTGTCAAAACTAGGGCTTTCTCCCAATTTTTACGGAGAATGAAAATAAACCAATATAAAGAGATCTGTGAGAAGAAAAAGGAAGAGTTCCCTGATAGGGACAAGATAGAAATAGAAAGTGAGACCAAGGTAGAGATGGTCAAGCAATTTGAAAAAATAAATCCTAAGGAGGGAAGAGCCATGGTTCATACTGCAGGAGTGATAATTTTGCCAAAGTGGGACATTGCTGATGCAATTGTCTTTGATCAAGTTAGGAAAAGAAAGGTAAAAACTCTTGCTACTATAGAGCAGGCCAAACAAGCTGCTAGGGGAATTGATTTCTCAGAGGATCATGCAGCCTTGGTCATGTGGTCCCTAAAGAGGGAGAAAGATAAAGGAAGAAAAGAGGCTCTCTCTATAGGATATGTAGGTAGTTTATTGGTACAAAGAGTAGGAGAGACTTCTGGTGTGGAAGCATCAAACTTAATTTTGGAGACTGCCAAATTCAATGTGAAAGTGGCAGAGAAGGATGCACAAGAAAAGGAAGAGCTTAGGCTCAAATTTGAAATTTTCCGTAAGTCCTATAATGATCTCAAGATGGAATTGATCCAAAAGGATAAATTGATTGCTCAACTATCAGGGCCCCAGGATCACAGGTCTCCCCAATTGGCAATTTCTAACAGGCCTATAGTTGCTTCTTCCTCTAGCCCAATTGTTGAACTTCCACCATCCCCCTACCCAGAGACTAGTATGGATGCAAGGATTAGTTGGGAAAAACAAAGATTAACAGAGGAGACTAATAAATTAAGGGAAATAAGAGTACAACTGGAGAAGGAAAAAGATGAAAATGTGAAGGCCACAGCTTTGGCAAACTAGAAGTATGAAGAAAAAATGATAGATGCAATCATGCAGTTTGCATATGATTTGAAGCCCTCCATTTTCCATAGTCATGTCAGTAAGTTACATGTTTTATTTGAAACTTTAAATAAGGAGAAGATTGAAATGTCACCAATTTTGAAGAAATGGATTGAGAGATCTCCTAGTGTGAAGCTATTTCAAATGCTATCAAAGGGCCAAGAGGATCCTGATCCATTGATTAAGCCAGTGCATCAGATTGTGAAGAAAATGGTACAATATGGCATCATTTTGGATAATTTTATTAGAAGATCAAGTATGTTGAAAGCTAAATTAATGCTTTCAAACTATGAGCTGGTGCCCACCATTTTCACAGATAAGGGAAAATTTAAAGAATCATATCTATGGAGAGAAGAGATGGATGCACTTTTGTTAGAAAGGGTGACTGGTGTCCTAAGTGACACCTTTTTTTTAGCAGTGTTATCAAATTGTTAATAAATGACAAATCAATGTTTGATAATATTTAGCATAAGGTCACTCAGATTGAAAATGAGTGGGAATAGTTATCAAGTAAGAGGACTAAGTTTGCAAGTATTGAGTTCCCAAGAAAAGAGGTGTATGATAAATGGAGGTATTAGTACATACCTCATGTTGAAAAAGTTAATACTTCGCCAGCCTCCTAGAGCAAGTAAAGGTAGGTACTTTTTGAGTCATAAAGGTTGTTGAGTTACAAGAAGACATTCATTGTAGGATTGACTATGAGATATTGTGATTAGATTTGTTGAAAGAAGCTAGGGACAACATTGAAGACATAAAGCAAGGTGGCTCAGCTACAAATATCTCACCTACTTGATTAGTGTATTTATTGTAAACTTTTTGAGGTTGTTGTAAAAGTTTTTAGGCTAGAAATTTTGTAAACCCTAGAATGATTGGTAGCTTGTTGCATCTCCTTGTATATAAAGGATTTTCCATGATCATTCTAGGCATTGAGAGCTTAGGAGTTAAAAAGATAAAATTTCTAAAATCCTAGCCCTCAGTCAGGGATTGTAATATATTGTATCATTTTTCATCAAGCAATAGAAAAGAAGTACAGGTTGCTACTACTGTTTTGCAAGCTTATCATTCAGAATATGATGCATACAATGTTTAATGGTTATACTTAATACAAATTTCAAATCTTTGTCTCTCCTTTGAGTTTATTCTGTAAATCTTTAAGTCTTTCAGAGATTTATATGTATGTATTTAGCTTTGAGTTCTGATCTAGGATTGGATTAAATACTGCTTAGAGTGGGATACATGTTTACTAAATTCATTTGAGGATTTTCTAAAAAGTAGGAAAGAGTTGGAATCTTTTGTATTTATGTTTGAAGACCAGTTATTCTCCAAATATCTTTGTATTCATTCTATCCTCTGATCTTTCACCCAATGGATAGGGCACTGGCCTGTATTTCCCTATTTTTCTTGTGTAGAATGATTAACATCTTGTGATCTTGAAACATAAATCAATACCAGTCTTTTACATTTTATTTACTTTATATGTTGTTCTCCCCAGTGATGGAGAGTCAATGAGTAATAGGTTGTTACTTAGTACTTTCTCACTGTTATTTGTTGTAAGATCCAGTATTGAGTAAAGAATAAGAATTGTATCTATTGGATCGGGTGTACCCACCTTGGTTCTACAGAACCAGAAGTGAAGAGGGCAATCTTGTCCCTATAGTTGGTCCAATTACCTATAGATTTCTCACATTTGGAACTAACCCCTCCTTAATATCCATCATAGGTATATTGGTATCTCATGGAGTGTAAAATCTTTTGAACCAACACCCTGATAACTTTTTAAAAATCAGTGCAAATGGGGAGTTATGTGTAGAAGTTCACAAAGTTGAGATACCAATGCACTACTTTGCCAGGATCGAGTCCAAGGAATGAGGAAAGAACCCCAGGAGGCGAGTATCAAGTATTAAAAGGGAAGACTTTACCAAGATCATTGAGTATGTAACAAATTCTATGAATCACATTGCCTTTGATCTTTCCACACATATTAGAGAGAGATTCCCTCCATTCAAACTACTTGAATCCATGGCTATTGTGTTTCCTCAATATTGGAGTCTGAACAGTCCGAAAGATTTTAAAACTAAGCTACTAACTTTGATAGATCATTTCTGCAAAACCAAAGAGTTAAATGGAGTAACTCTAAATGGAATTTTAGATGCAAATCATTTGAGAGAGAAATCGGGTCATTTTTCACTAAAAATGAGGGAACAATATAATATTATGCAGAACCCTCGTGAAGATGGATCGGTATCAAGGCTTTGGCAAAATCTAGCTGAGAGCAAAATGTTGATTGATTCAATATCAGAATATTTCAAGCTTCTTGATTTATGTCTGACCATGATATTGGGGTCAGTGGAGGATGAGAGATTTCAGTGCTTTGGGATTCCTAAATTCAAAGCTAAGAAACAAACTAGACAAGAATCTGGAAAATTGCTTGAGCCTCTATATATCTAGGTATGAAGTCAATACTTTTCCTTACAAAAGGGTGCTACAATTTTGGAGGAAGAGATGTTAGAGAAGAGGGTTGGGCAACATTTCAAACCAAAGTGGGACTAGGAATGCTAGAGATAATGATGTCATTTACTCATGTACTAGTACTGGTACTAGTACTGCTAGCAGTGAACATCCGTTAAGTGGAGGTATGCAGAGTGAAGAAAACATATCGAAGAACTAAGGAAGCTATGAAGTTGATGATGATGAATCCGATGATCTCAATAATGATATGATATGGCAGCTTGAAGTTGAACCATTGTAGAAGTAGTAGGTCCTAGGTATTTATTAAACTTTTTCCTAAAGTCTACTATCAGTTTTTGTATCTCATCATCAATCATGCATAATAGCATATTCCAATGTCAAAAACATGAATGTGCTTGATAATGTCATCAACATTCAAGATTCAATTCCGCAATTAATAATGGTTTTCATTTGCATTATTCAGCTCATATGGTACAATTCTTGTAGATTTTTCATTTTTTTTTTATAACATAGCAATTCATATGTTACAATTCTTAGAAATACTGAATCTCATTAATTTAATTAAAAATATGATACAATGTAATAATTCATTCATTAATACTAGTAAGAACACAACTCTATGATTCTATTTACAAAAGTCAATGACTCAATACCCATTAGCAATTTGGCACATTGCCCAATTTCAATTTCATTACCCTAAGCCAATGACCTTGAATTCCATTTTATAGAAACAAGGGAGAAACAACAGATTCAAGTCGATTTGCCTAATGTGAAGTCTCAAAATCTAAATCAGTAAGACAACTACAAGTCTACAATATCTCTACAACTGTAGTTGTACATTTCTACATTTGATAGGCCAGTTTAGTAAATTAGCATTGGCAATAGCATCTACAAGATTGCAACATTGATCTTGTTCAAAAAGCAAAGTTCAAACTTGTTACTTTAAACTCAATTCTAGTATTTAGGATACTATCAAAGATATATACTAAAGATATAGAGATGATTGAAACTAAAATTACTTTCACATACTATGATTGATGAGATGAAGATGATTCTGTCAGTTTCTTTAGTATGCTCCATTCTTCCTGGGTTGGATGGGAAAAATTTGTGATGTTATAGTAAATGACCTGCAACCTCATCAGCCATCCATACTTGGAAGAGTGAGTTGAAAGCAATGTTCCTTCCATTAATGCATTCAAATTTATCAATATTTTGATGCAGTTTGTGATGCCTTCATGAGCTCTGTCCTGAGGAAGCTTACCTAAATTAGATGTCATTGTGTCCTCTAACTTTTTTTTGTAAGCTTCTCTTCCAATGAAACTTTTTGATGAGTAATCAGGACCTTTTTTTGGCAAACCAAGAGATATCAATTTGGTTGTTTTACTATTCAACTTGGTGATCTTTTACTCGAATAAGGCAAGAGTTTCATCTGCTTCTATTAGTTTCTTATAAATTTAAAGATAGGGTTCACCTTTATTGTTGCACCAATGCGGTCCTGAATTCCCTTGCTTTCCAAATGCCTGTCACTATTTGTGTTGATTTCTTGCATAATCTCCTTTGCATTTTTCTGTCTCTGACACATTTTTTTGTTCTTCTCAATGTGCTCTTTGAGCTTCCCAAAAACATCTCTAAGACTTTCATTTAGTTCAAACCAATCACACAACCTATCACCAGACATCTTTATTTTTCCCCAAAAGATTTTTTTTATTTGCTTGACTTTATTATATACATGGTCATTCAAGCTATTTTCATAATTTTTAATTATATTATTTGCCTTCTTTAGGTCTTCTCTCAATTTTTAGAACTGGTGTTCACTATGTTGTTTTATTTGCTCTACTTTCTCTTCCCACTATTTTTCTTTCTCTTCCCACTATTTTGTTTTTACCCTCTCATTCTCCAATTCTTTCTTTAAGTTATTGTTTGCCTATCCCACATTCTCCAAGTTTTTGTATAAACTTAATGAAGAGGCTTTTTCATCCTCAAGTTTGTTTTCACTCTGTTCCAATTTTTCCCTTAGAGTTTTCAGTTCTGCGTCCATATGTTCTTGATGTCCAATTGCTTCTTTAGAGGATGAATTTTTTATCCTTCTCTCTAATTTTTTTCACCTATTTTCTACTGCTTTCTCATTTGCCTTTACATTTGCCAGGTCTTCCTTTAACTTATCTATTGTGCCCTGAAGCTTTCCTTTCTCTCTCTCCAACTTCATCACTGAACTGTAGACCACTTGGTTGGTCATTTTTGACACATTTATCTTGTCCACTTTTTTAATTTTGGATAAATCCATTTGGAGGGTGCTAAATTGAAATTGAGATGGATCTAACTGACTCTCTAGTGGACTTTTATCTCTAGCTAGGGGCATAACAACCATGAATTCCATCATATATTTATTTGGGTCATATGTTGGGAATAACCTGTTGGATGTAGGTTCTACATCACGAGCTGCAGCAACTACTTCCATCTTCAATGTCTTACTATTTTGTCTATTCCTATTTTTGTTATTGTCCATAGTTAGTTACAAAACCATTGTAATGAAAATCAGGGTTTTCTAACACAATTGAATGTTTGAATGGTGAAATATCACTTGCACTAATGTACGAGCTTCCACCTATGTTTCATGTGGTTCTCCTAATTCCACCATGGGGATTACCAACACCTTGTCCCATTACAAGTGGAGTTTGTGGACTATTCTAAGGGTTTTGTCCTGAAGGTTTGGCAATTGTTGGACTCACAGTGACCATTGCCATTGTTATACTAATACTTGTCATAACCTTTTGCTTCTTTACACTACCTTGATCTTTGGGAACTATTGTTTTCATGTCCACTTGTAATGTCCTTTTCAGACCACTAGTTGTAGTTGTACCCATGATATCCATAGCTATGGGAGTGACAATTGATTCAGATTGAATCTGAGTACTTAGAATAGGTGGAACTATATTTGAAGCTGGAACAAATGAAATTGACTGAGTTGATGAACATGATGATTGAACTCCAAGCCCAAGGCTTGGTTTCTCACCATATTTTGGTGGAGCTGGTGGGTCAAATATAGACCAAAGCCCTTGTCCACTGGGACCTAGACCACCAAAACCTGGGTAGCCCATTTTTTCTACAATATATGCCCCATTGGTATATTGAACTTTTGTGGACACATCATCATCACCGTGATATGCTTCCGTTGGATGCTCCTTATTCCATAATTCACTAAACATTATATCCTCTTCTACGTCATAAAGATCTGCAGAGGTCTTTGGCTCGCCAAGATTCTTCCTCATTTCCCAAAAATTAGAAATTTTGGTTCGAGTCCAATTATCATCCATGCATTCATTCATGAGATCTTTTGGAATATATATTGTAGATGGTTGAGCAAATTTCTAGTAGACATTGTACAATGTCATGGCCTGCACTTTTCCTTTCTATTTGTGCAATGCCATAATTTTTGATGATAATTCTTGTATTGACATATTATTTTCAGCTGCATATTTCTCCATCTCTTTTTTGACCTCGTCCCAGGACTCCATGTTTTTAAACTTTTCAATCAATGGCATAATTTCATGTTGACATTTTCTTGTAGAGTTCCCATTCTCTCTAAGCTTTGTTCCAATTATGTTGAGTGGATCATACTGCCAATGAATGTAAACATCAAAGCAAAAAATTAAAAAAAAGGCTTGTGCCACTTTGAATCCTCTTCTCTCAAATGTGAACCCTCCAAATGAGAAAGGAAAGGAATGAAATATAATTTTGTTTTTCTGACCATTAAAGAGTACATATGTGCTCTCCATCTTCTATACATATTCCAATGCAAATACCCTCTCTGTTACATGTATTGGAAGTTAGTAGGGTTCTACCACTGAACCATAAAACCTTAACAAAGTGTACTCTTCCATTAAGTACCAGTTAGCCAATTGTATTTGACTTCCAAGTTGAGTGCAATCTCTACAAGTAACAGGCAATATAGGCATTGGAGTGCCTGTAATTTTATGGTACATTGGTGCCAAAAAGAAGTCTACAAAATTGTTGTAGTTCCTTCTGTTATCAATCATCCTTATTTGAGGTGTCCACTCATAAATTGGATTTTGGCCCTGACTACAAAGCTTGTTTGTCTGAAATATTGCATGATGCTTTGCTAAGAGAAGATAGCACAAGTAGGTTGTGAATCTAAATGTCTTCTGTGAACCTCTTTTAATCATTAGTAATTGATCTTGCATGAAACGAACAATGTGCTCAATAAAATAATATTTTACTGGTTCTTTTTCAAAATGAATATGAAAAAGCATTTCAAGAATGCTAGTACCCACTTGTTTGTTACTATCCAATCCCAAACAAACTGCTAGCAAGGAAATATTGTCCTGTGCCCATTGCACAAAAATTTCATAATCATAAGGAGGCTTATGATCTGGACTCAAACTAGAACCACTTGTTATTCCTCTGATGTAAGAATCTCTCTATGTTGCATCTAATTTTTCATAATCCTCTGCCATCTTTCCTAGGTCGATGTGCACGTTTGAGTTTTATTGTTCAAACCCTAGGTTCAATAGACAAGAAAATTCACTCTCGATTATTGACAAAATTTCCTCCTAGGTATTTTTATTTACAATTGCTTTTCTATTTTCATCATAATTTTTGGCGCAGACCATGACAATTTTTGGGCAAGGGAATACTTGAGGTAACACCATGCATCCCGACCTAGCAACCCACGCTCTAATTTTATTTGTTGTTGCATTTATCATGGGGTTAAATGAATAAAATTTTGAACCCTTATTTGGATCGTTCCACTTGTTTTCAAGTGCAAATCTAATTTCCATTATTCCCTTATTTCCATGAATAACAGGATCACAAATATCATGGAATAAATCAGTGAAACCTGGTGTTTTAAGTAGATTGTAGAATTCTATTATCTGACTTGGCATTTTACTCATAGTCTTATTCTTGATATTTTTTTTGCCCATCGTGGTAAGTTGGTAAACGGTATCACTATTTACTCGTAGGAAAATTCAAATATTTATACACAGCTACAAGCCTACAATTTACCAAGGTGATTCAAAATTAAACCCTAACAGGCTAAAAAAATTTATATAATATAAACAGTAAAGTTTTAAATCAAGAGATTTGAAAATTTTAAAATGTGGGATGTAGGTGTTTAGGATTTTAGTAGTTACCCGTTACCCTTACTTTCAATTTTTGTAGACTATGACTGGGAAGAGAGCTAAGAGACTTTGTTGCTCTTAGACCTCAATCCTCAACCTAGAAATGTAGAATTTGTAACCCCTTTCTAAATCTGTAGACTACTTATACTTATAAATGAAAAATTAGATTGGAAAGTGAAACGTAAAGCCCCAAAATTGTACAATCTACAGTCATCACACTTTTCATTGACCGTGTGAGTGGATAGTGGACACGCGTCATGAATCTGGAATGGGTTTGCAAAAATGGGTTTTCTTTTCCCTTTCGGCCCGAAATACAACTTCGGTCATTGATCTACAATCATCCAACGATCATAATGTGAGTGTTAGCCACTATCTAGTGTGGTGGCCCCATGGGTCCCATTAACTCACCTAGTCACCTGACGGTTGACTCACCTCATGAGTCAAACATGTCATGTCATCATCAAATGACATTGTTGGTAGACCATGTGAGACTGCTAGTGGAACGTGTTATGTGTTTAGTGACATGTGTCATGATTCTGGAATAGGTTTGAAAAGATGGTGTTTCTTTTCCCTTTCATCCAAAAATACAACTTCGGTCGTTGATCTACAATCATCCAACGGTCATAATGTCATTGTTAGTCACTGTCTGGTGAGTAGTGTGGTGGCCCTGTGGGCCCTATTAACTCACCTAGTCACTTGATGGTTGACTCACCTCACAAGTCAGACGTGTCACGTCATCATCAAATGACATTGTTGGTAGACCATGTGAGACTACAAGTGGAACGTATTACATGTTTAGTGACACGTGTCATGATTCTGGAATGGGTTTGAAAAGATCGGGTTGCTTTTCCCTTTCATCCCGAAGTCCATCGTACATCATCAATTTTTGCTCATCCAATGGTACTTATTTGTAACAGACATTGTTAAATGTTATACTATTATTTTTTCCTTTATAGGTATTAATTAATAATGGATAATAAGTTAATAAGATTTAAAGTTATTTAATTGAATAGTAACAATTTTAGCCAATCAAATGCACTATTTTTTTAATAATATTACATTCTAATAAATTTTAGAGGCCGGAGTTAAGGTTAGTGTTTAGAGATTACGAGATTTATGTGGTCGTTGACTCACTAGGTCTCCCAAACATGAGTTAAAGTAATATTTTTTATTGATTATATAGTATACTTAAAGTTAAAATGATATTTTTTATTGATTATAAGTTTAACGTTGATAATTATAATCACATATAATTCGCATACCTTATAATTAGAAAACCATAAATTCTTTCTCTAACCTTATTAATTCATTTATCCTTCAAATTGATTATATAGTATACTTAAAGTTAAAATGATATTTTTTATTGATTATAACTTTAACGTTGATAATTATAATCACATATAATTCTCATACATTATAATTAGAAAACCATAAATTCTTTCTCTAACCTTATTAATTCATTTGTCCTTCAAAATTCTGTAAATCTTTCATATTAAATGTACAAGTGTGTGAATTTTGACAGGTAAAATTATCCAAACTTAATGTCAGTACTTAGTGATAACTGATAAGACATTTCTTTTATTAACTATAACTGTCTACATTGTACAACTGTGATACATTTTAAATATTCAAAATTAATAATGGAAATACCATCGGCATCGTTTGAACGTTTCCTTATTTCTACTGAAACATACTTACAAGTTACATCATACATGTCTAATACACAGATAAAGAAACTAATTAAAATATTGCAATCACAATGACAGAGAAGTCTAAGAACCATTTTTTGTACAAATTGAAATGAGCTAAAGCTTGCGAAATTTTCATTATTTTTTTTCATAAAATTATAATTACATTGTCCACTTCTAGTACAAAGAGAAACCTACTATAAACAAAAAAAACCCAAAAATGAGGTATGTTTTTATCAAAAAAAACCACTAGTAGTCCACTACTGATTTTGCCCTTTGGCTCCATCTAAGTAGAATTATGCAGAGAGGATTAAATGTGAGAATTCATTGAGCCACCCATATTGCCCCGCCTGAGCCACCACTTCGTCAAGCATAAACCACTTTCAGAGAAATTTCCTAGCAATCAGGGCCCATTTCCTATGGTGCTTATACTACCCAGCATTCAGGCCCAAAAGAAAAGGTTGCATGGCCACATTCTGGCCTGGGAGGAGAAGCTTGGGTATTTCACTTGCCCAAGGGATCCCCACCCCTATTTCTATAAACATAAAAACATCAACGTTTTCCCCCAGGTATTCTTCTTTAAAAACCCTCCTCAGCAACATTAACATGTCCACCTTCTCTCCTTCGAGGTCGAGAAGAGATGCCAAAAAATGGGACGTAATGTCCGTATTGACCTAGTGCCTATCTTCATTATGCAGAAACTCTCTGCCCAACACCATTTTAACAGCCTCTATTACAAAAGGCCCACCCTCCTTACAAATTGATTGTAAGGTTTAATCTGAAAAGGAATCTAGAAAGGCCTTCTAGGGCTCCTCAGATGTGCATCAAGTCCTAATTGGAGTGTCCATCTAAAACTTCAGAAACCTTAAAAACAAATTATTTGTAGAGTGCAACTACAGAATAATGACCTAAACAAACAATTTATCTAACAAAGATGAATCGAGGAATAAAGAAGCTAGATCGTCTATAAATAGCCCTTGAATCCTTGATCGTTACTTAGCAATAAATTATTCTATCTTTAATGGTATTAAATCCATTGTCCTTAACATGCCTCTAAATCTTTCATGTAAATCTTTCCCCTAAATGCATGTGTGTGAGAAATTAAAATTTTGTCCTTAATCTTTCATATCTGGCAGTAAATATTTCCCATAAATGCAAAAATGTTAGATATCGATTATATCATCTGTATGAATTTGGAAGTGGTGTGTGACAAGTTAAAGAATGTCACTTTTCACTGACAAGGCATTTATTTCTTACCAAGTTAAGAGGTTACAAGTTGCACTATAGTAATAAGACCGTGATTATTGATACCAACATGTGTACACTGTAGTCTGCAGACAAGTTACCCTTATTCTCTAGTGACTTCCTTGACAACTCTATTTCCTTCAAGAAATTGAGGCCAAAATTAAACTTCATCCTTTGATCTTTGATCATCAGGCAGTCTCAAATAATACATTTAACATTATAAAATAATGTATGTTTGTTAGGTATGTTAGGTTAGGTTACATGTCTATGTTATGTCCCATCTTTTGAAAATCATTAATAAAATATTTTTTTTCCCATAATTAACGAACCATTAGCCAATAAAATAAATAAATTTTCAAATGATACATAAAATTCGCCAATACAATTATTTTTTTCCCTTCAAAAAAAAATCATTCGCCTCATATATTATAATTTTTTACTTCAAAAGAAAATTATTCGCCTCATACAATATATATTTTCCCCACATGACTGAAGAATTCGCTAGCAATTTATGAAATTCTCATTCGACAGGGAAAAAATTGCCAATACAAACTATGAAAAAATGAAGATTTGAAAAAAAAAATTGCCTCCTTTAAAATAATTTCCCCCCTAAAATAATATACGATTCGCCATGATTTTACACTTTTTCCTAAAAGGGGGTTTCTTAAAGTTATCCCTGTTAAGAGTATCCTTATTAGAGAACTTTATACATAAGCTAATGTGCCACCCTATTAAAGGATTTACAATAAAGACTTGCTAGGATCCACTCGGTTAAGGGATTTTGACTGTTGCAACTGTTAGTAAATGGAAGAAAGAATGATCTGTAGAATAGCACTACCTCTTCTTGATTAGATTCACTAAAGCACACAATATCTTCACAATACACTTAAATATATCATGGATTGAACACAAATCCCACTTTATAACTGCACTTTTCCAACACATAATCAACACACTTAACTTCCAACTTCATCCATTATATATTGAACTATTAATTCCATCACCTTAATCAAGTCCTAAATATGAAATAGATTTGAATTTCAAATATCCCACTTATCAAACGCACCAAAAACTAAAATTTGATGTACAAAATATATTTTCCAAGACCACATCGGCCCATACAATGAATTACATAGAGTTTTGAGTCAAGGGGTTAAACATATTTTGACCAAACTCATGCTTCCTCTAGAATCTTCTCCACATGCTAGCATCAAACAATGCGATGCCAAATAATCACCTCCAATCATGAAGACATGGTACTAGATCATGACTGAATCAACCAATTCCATTGTATCCTCAACATCAATCATTAATAAAAGATTTATCAACTGTCTCTAAAGAACACAAACACTTTAACCTATTAATAACTCTAACTCTGCTCACCGATCACCTATCATGCATATCGGTCACTCAAATTAGTTGTAGTCACAATAATAGCTTCTACATACTATCAAAAACTTTCTCATGTGACTGCGCCACATAACTCATCATAGTGTGTGTGTGAATTTTGTACCTATCTGTAGACACAACACTTCAGTAAAACATTAGAGGTTAGCAAAAATTAAAATCGTGCAAGTAATTGAAAACTAATCTAACCAAGCGATTTACTGCCTTCTAGTAGATGCGAGTATGTATTCTTAGATTGGACTGAGATCAATGACCTTGACAACACCTAAATGAAGGATTTGAATACAAAATCTAGATATGAATTAGATGCAAATTAATCTTCTTTTTTTTGTTTTTCTATGCAATAATATGAGAAATCTGATATGAATATATTCTATATGAAAAATTGATATGCAATACAATTAATCTAACAATGATATGCTAAAATATGAATGATCTCACAAATTTGTTTGACTCACAAAAGAAGCTTTGATTCTTCAGATACCAATTCGCCAACATAAGTTTGCAAAATTATGAGATATGAGATTGAAGAGCTAAGCCTTGGTTTTATAGAAATCCAGGGCTTTGGGGATGCATGGAAAAAGCCATAAATCACTCAGTTGATTTTTGAGTGAGCAAGGAATTAAAGATAGTTAACTCACAATAAATCATGGAAAAACAACTTTTTGATTTAAATCAGAAGTTGAGATCAGCTTTCAACTCAAAATAGAGTTGAGTTTATTTTTAAAACAACTTGAATTGATTTTCTGATTTATAGTTTAACTATTTTTTTGGATGTGCATAATTAATCATGAATTAAATAAATAAATAAAGTGATTTATCCTCAACTTAACTGATTTTGAAAATAAAACAATTGATTTATGGATTAATCAATTATTAAATCAAACTTTTATTCCAAAATAATATCATTAAATATGACAACTTGCTTTAATTAATTTAGATAAGAATTTAATCAATTAATGATAGGAATTTTGATTTATTGTCAAATTTAAATAATAATAATTAGGAATAAATATAATTAAATTCAATTAAATAATTAAGTGGAAGAATTAAATCTAATTAATTAAATATTGAGAATATTCAATTAATCAAACTTTAGAATAAATAGGATTTATCGCCAAATAATCATTAAATCAAAGATAATTAGGATAAATAGGAATATTACTAGGAATATTCCCTGATGCAGAATTTGAAATAATCAATTAGGAATCGATGATGTAAAGATGTGCCTTAGGTTAGGACTTCGATGTCGATTTTGTTCGATATGTCGATATAGGAGGTTAATGAACCTATAGCCCATTTTTGGGGTATTACATTTTTCCCCTCTTTGAATTGATGTGCGAAGCGCAGTGGTTCAAAGATAGTCTGTCTATGATGTTTAAACTAATGTTTGAAATTGATGTTGATATGAGACAGAAACTGATTGAAATTGTTATGAAGATAATAGGTCCTGAATGACCAAAGATAATGTTAACTATAACAGTAATGAACTGATGATTGCAAAAAAGTGTCAAAATGCCTGATTCTGAACCTTATGATTGTGAAGAAGTGAGTGACCGATTCCAGACCTGATTGTCGATAAGAATCACATTGGTATCACATCTGAACCCTTCAGTTTCTGAAGAACCAAGGAAATAACACAATTGAACCGATAGTTGCAAAAACTGATACAATTTACAAGATTAAGAGATTACAAGATTGATATGGATCTTGATGAATCTGATATGCACTGAGTGATGATTGATTTTCCTTGAGCGATAAGGACTTTTGATGAATCAACAACTAGACGTGGTTGTTGTCTTGATTACTGAGGAAAGATATGATTCAAGTTTAGATTACAGACTTTGAATGATATGCAATACCATGCCCCCTTCGAGATGAAAATTGAAATCTGACAAGAAAAGTCAATCTTATGGTGTAGAAGCATGTTAATTGATGTAAGAAGTGGTTAAACACATTTGAGAACGCATTCTGCATCGTTGAGAGGTTCATAAGACCAAGTGTGACTAGGTTTGACCATGAGTTGACCATAGTTGACCCAGTTGAAATTTTGATAGTTTGATGTAAGATAATTAGTTAAGTTGAATACTGGATTTCTGTGATGATGGAAGGTCAATTATGCAAGTAGTAGACCGTCCTGGGTCCAAAAATTTTAAATCACAATTTTGACATAGTAAATGATCTCAAATTTTGATTTTGATCCCGAAAAAGGATTCTACTTGCTATTTCATTGGATGGACCTTCATGTGAGATTTAGCTCTTGTTAGATTTGAAGATGTGATTGAAGAATCGTTTAAGCATTGAAGTTGTGTAGCCATTTGTGAGATCATGCAAAGTGCAAAATGCAAAGAAACATGCAGAATGAAATGCAACCTAAGACCTAGGACCTAGTCACTGATCATGTGTCGGTCATTCTCATCATTGAACTTTTTAGGTAACCGGATAAAGCAATACAATGCCCACTAGTTATGAAACTATAGACATATGAAAATCAATTTGTATGTGCAGGAATCAATATAACACCCACTGATTAGGAAACCATGGATATATGAATATTGATTTTATTTTCAGAATGTCGGATTAGATATAAGCACCAAGGCACAAACGCCAGGATGACCTGAATATCATGTCTATTTTGATATAGCAATTTGTATAAGCATCAAAACATAAACTTCGTGATGACCAAAATATGCCTTGCATTAAAAACATATCAAATAGTCAAGAGATCATTCGAAATCCAATGTGAATTACCCGTAGTGACCCTTTATCATTCACATCCTTAGGTAAGATTGAATTTCACAGTAGGAGAAAGAACTCACTCAAAAAGATAGTAGTTAGATCAAACTTATTTGAATGTTTTGGGTATCAATGGTCGAGGTATGCGTGGCCATCCAATTCGAGATAGAGGCTCTTATAGACGGACACCATTTCAATCCAGAATTTCCAAAGTTGTTAGATTTTCACATACAAGCAGAAAACAAAGAAAAGATTATGCCCCCAGTCATCACTCTCTAAATCCTATAAAGGACATCATTGAAGAGCTTGAAGGAACACAATATGCAAAAATCTCAATGTGCATCAGTAAGCATACAAGGAGATAAAAGCATGTAAAAAGCATATATTATTTTCAGTTTGATGTTTGATTGCATTGTTGTAGATGCAAAATCCTTTCTAGAGAGGAGACTGGCTGACTGACTCGGATGATGCTTCAAAGGACTATGATTGGATATGACTTGTCTAAGATGTACTGGAGGCCATAGGATATGACATTGATTTCCCCCAAGTGCTAAGCATTGATAGGATATAGACGCTTGAGTTGATTGGTGTATAGACCAACTTATTAAAAATAGGAAAGCAGGAACAAACTGGGAGATATGTACAAACTAAAGCAAGACTGAAAGTTGAGAAAGACCAAGATTGCACTGATAGATGGAGCATTTTAAACAAGTGGCACCCATTTCTTAGGTTTTCACCATCTTGGCAGAGATTCTATTTTTGCTACCAAGGCGCCTATTTCTAGGTTTTCACCAAGGCACTTTTTCTTTTTCTTCTTTTTTTGTATTTTTCATTTTTCCAATTTTTTTGTACTTTTGATATTTTTTTATTTTTTTGTGAATCACCAAGGTGCCCATTGCTAGGTTTTTACCAAGATGTTCAATTTTTCAAGACTTTTTCAAATTTTTAAGATTTGTTCAGGATATTTTACCATAGACTAAATGCCTTAAGCATAGAATTTCTTTAGATGGAGAACGTTGATTGGTTCTCAGAGCTATTCTCCTTCAGTCATTGAGAGTTGATAGGCACAAGAGCCAAAAGTAGCAGTGATTACAAATGGACCCAACTAGTTGGGTTCAAACTTCCCCTTGCGTTCTTGATGTGATTGATTTTTAGGATTCTCTCTCAAGACTAGATCACCAACCTAAAATTCTATGTCTGACTTTCTTGTTGTAGCCTCTAGACATTCTCTTCTGATATACTCTGAGATGATCATAGGTTGCTTTTCTGCACTCATCTAGTAGTTCAAGTTCTTGCAACCTAGACACTCTATAGTCATCATCAGTTACTAGACCATACATTCTAATTCTTAGTGATGGGATTTTAACCTCAATAGGCAATACCACTTCAGACCCATAAACTAAAGTGAAAGGTGTAGCCCCAGTAGGTGTTCTGATACTTGTTTTGTAGGCCTAGAGAGCTAGATTAATCATGAGATGCCAATCTCTTCCTATTTTATTAATTGTATGGTGCAAGATTTTCAATAGATTCTTGTTAGAAGCCTCTGCTTGTCCATTCCCTTAAGGATAGTAGATAGATGACCAATGTTGTGTAATCTTGAATTTAGTGCATAAATCATCTAGATCTTTGTTCTTGAATTGTCCACCGTTATCTGTGATTATGGAATGAGGTATCCCATATCTGCATATGATATAGTTCAATATGAACATAGATATTTGCTTTCTAGTTGCTTGTGTCAAAGGGACTGCTTCTACCCATTTTGTAAATTAATCTGTAGCTATGATTATATGGGTATGTCCATTAGAAGAATGAGGATGTATAGCTCCTATAAGATCAAATGCCCATTGGTGAAAAGGCCATTGTGTAGTGAAGGGAATTAGATCTCTCCCTAGAGCATGAATTAAGTTGCCATGCACTTGGCTATGTTGACAATTCTTAGCAAACTTGATAGACTCTTTCTCCATTTCAGGCTAATAGTACCCAGCCCTAATAATTTTTTGAGCTAGTGTTAAACCATTCGAGTGTGACCCACAAATACCTTCGTGGACTTCCTCTAATGCACGTTGAGACTCTTCACATTCTAAACATCTAATTAGTGTACCATCTAGACTTTGTTTGTACAAATCATGACCAATGATGAAATATCAGGAGGCATTACGAATAAGGTATCTCTTTTCATGGTGGTTGAAGGTATCGGGAATGATTTAGTCTTGGAGATAGGAAAATAGGTTTTTGTATCTAGATGAATCATGACCAACAATAGTGTAGATCATGCAGGTTTCGGGGGAATCATATACAGGATAAGATAGTACTTCCACTAGGAACTCATAGCATAGCTCATGTTTAGGCTGCTATAATAAAGTAGATAGCATTTCCATTGCATCAGTAGCCTTATTCTCTGTTGTAGGAATTTGCTCAAATGTGATAGACATGAAATACTTCTTTAGATCATCTACCATTCTCTTGTAAGGAATGAGCTTTCCATCTTTATTTTGGTACACATCATTGACTTGATGGATAACAAGTTGAGAGTCTCCATGAATGTGTAGCTCTGTTACTCTCCATTTAATCGCTATTTTCATACCATTCAAAAGAGCTTCATATTCTACAATATTGTTTGTGCAAGGGAACATTAATCTGAATGCTTTTGGGATTGAGTATCCTTGAGGAGTTATGAACAATATGCCTACTCTTGATCCATTCTGTGTATAGGAGCCATCAAAGAATAACTGTCATTCTCTAGAAGAAAGAGTCATGATAGAGGAATTTGGAAATTCCATTTGCATTGGTGTATCATCAATCATAGGTGCATCTGCTAATTGATCAGCAATAACCTATCCTTTGATAGCCTTTCTTTCCTTATATTCAATGTCAAATTCACTTAAGAGCATGACCCATTTAGCCAATCTACCTGTTAGGGAAGCTTTGCTTAGTAGATACTTGAGTGGATCAATTTTAGCTACCAAATGTGTGGTATGAGCTAACATATAATGTCTCAATTTATGTGATGCAAAGATCACAGCTAGACAAGCTTTCTCAATCATTGAATAGTTCTTTTCATATGCAACCAATGTCCTACTGATATAGTATATAGTTCTTTCTTTTTTGTTCTCATCATGTTGTGCAAGCAATGCCCCTAGTGATGTATCTGTAACAGAGACACATAAGATCAATGGCTTCCCATGAATAGGAGGCATCAAGATAGGAGAATTTGATAGATATTCCTTGATATGATTAAAGTTGTTCTCACACTCTTCATTCCATGCAAAGGTCACTCCTTTATGTAATGTTTGTGTAAAAGGTTGTGATATGTTTGCTAGCTATGATATGAATCTTCTGATAGATTGAACTCTTCCTTGCAATGTCCTCATTTGACTAATATTCTTTGGAGGTTGCATTTCCATGATAACCTTCACTTTAGTTGGATCAACTTAAATACCCTTCTTTGAGACTATGTATCCTAAGAGCTTTCCAGAAGTGACACCAAAAGCACACTTCTTAGGATTTAGTCTGAGACTAAATTTTTCCATTCTGTCTAGTATTTTTCTCAAGTCATCTAGATGTTCAGCTCTAATCATAGATTTTGCTAAAGTATCATCAACATAATCCTCCATAGTCCTATGAATCATGTCATGAAAAATACATGTCATGACTCTCTGATATGTAGCACCAGCATTTTTAAGCCCAAATGGCATGAAATTCCAATAGAAGGTGCCCCATGCACATGTGAAAGCAGTTTTCTCTTGATCTTCTGGAGCAATTTTTATTTGATTATATCTAGAAAAACCATCCATTAAAGAATACATCTCAAAGCCCGCAATCATGTCCACTATCATATCAATGTTAGGTAATGGAAAATATCCTTAGGGCATGCTCTATTTACATCTCTAAAGTCGGTGCATACTCTGATTGATTTATCTAGTTTTGAAATAGGTACAATATTAGAGATCCATTCTGCATAATCAATAACTCATATGAATCCTAATTTTAGGAGCTTTTCTAATTCAGCTTTAACCAAGAGTGCAACATGAGGATGCATCTTTCTTAACTTTTGATTAACAAGTTTGACATTTGGAGCTATAGATAAATGATGCATTATAAGATTAGGATCCAACCTTGGCATATCTGAATATTTCCATGCAAAGTTGATCTTCTTTTCTGTTAGGAATGAAGTAAATTTTTGCTTCTCTTCTTCTGATAAAGATTGTGCTACATGAATCAACTGTGGTTCTTCTGTTGTTCCCAAGTTGATGGATTGAGTGGGCTCAATTAGAACTGGAGATCTATCCTGTAAATGACTCAGAAGGACATCAAATATCTCATCCTTAGGCACCTCAGAGAGATTTTCACCTTTGGATACATCTTTTATTTTTACTTTTGTAGGTCCTGAGACTGCCACAAAGTGGTTTTCACCCTTAGAACTCCTTTTCTTTTTATTCTTATTCTTATTTTTCTGACTAAGATACTTGATGTCTGACTCTGTCATGCTAACGCTCAGTTCACTGATGGAAGTCCTCATAGGCTCAACTGCATTGAGGTAGCAAGAAAGGGCATAGTCATTTGGGAAGGTATAAATACCATGGCTCAGATTTGTGGAGGTTTGATCAAGAAGTTCAGGATGTTGGATAGTCAAGGTGGTAAAAGATTGGGAGATAGTGTTTACGGATATGGATCTGTCATCATTGGTCCTAACCTGACGCTCAAGTTAAAAGGTGATATTACAACTTAAGACATTCAATTCATGAATAGGCTCAATGTCATTGTGGGAGTCCAATTCAGCCCTAGGTGGATCAAACTTGATAGGTTCATCATTTTTCTCTAGACTTACGTTGGGTTCATGTGCATATTGGTGAATAACATCAACATGTTTCTCTGTAATAAGCTCATCTTCTCCTGGAATGGTGCCCCATTCATAGTCATTAGATTCTTCATCTATGCCTCTAGGAAATCTAAGAATGTGAGTAAAGCCAAGATGAATACCCCAAGAAGGGTTACCCTCATATTTGGATTTGAATTCATACTCATGAGAATCTATCTCAGAATAACTACCACCTTCCTCTTTGCCTGTTTGATTGTCTTTGAGATTAGTTGGTTCTTGTGTTGCAACTATCTCTTGATTGATAATAGGTTCTTGTGTTTCTACTACATTAATTATTTTTACTAGATCATCTTTAGCTTCAAGGAGGTCTTTGATTTCCTTAGGCAAATGCTCATAAGGAATAAGTTTTGAGCTGTCTGAATCACTATCTGATGGTTCAGTTTCTTCCTTCTTGAGAAGAGGTTCTCCTAGTGTGATCTGCTCTATGACATGAGAACAATTACCTTTGAGGTGGAAGGGTTTATTTTTAAAACCTAAGCCAATAGTATCTTTGTTTTCCCTACCAACATGTGAAATAGGTGTTATAAGACCTTTTCCTCTGACTCCTAGAGGTCCTTTACCTGAATATCCCATCTTAGCTATTAATTTATCTCCTAGACCATATCCCTTAGAAGGGATTTTGGATACTGTAGAGTCACTAATTGGAATAGCTTGAGAGTCAGGTTCATCTTTGAATAGCCATGCAAGCATAGCTTCATCCTCTTCAAACTCTTGTTTAGATACTCGCTCTACTACAAAATTCTTTTTATATGCCTCAAGAGGTTCTTTAGAGTCTGGTTTGGATTGTTTCAAAGATTGTCCATAAGAATTAGGTGAGATAGGTAGAGATGTCAAAGATAAGATTGGCTCTATAGTATATTCTCCCATACCATTTTCTTTGATATTGACCTCTTTTGCAAGATCTTCCATTTTAGATGTGGATGCTTCTTTTGTTGGCTCAATGGAAGATTCTCTATTATTAGGAACAAGTTTATCTGCACTTTCCTTCAATGTATTGCAAGTGGTGGATATGTCTACTAGAATAGTGACCTCTACTCCTTCATACAAAAATTTCAAGCATTGGTGAAATGTAGAAGGAATAGCCTTCATCTCATGTATCCATGGTCTCCCTAGAAGAATGTTGTAAGCCAAAGGTAGATCAAGAACTTGACATATAGTATCTCTGATAACTGGACCTGCTCTGATAGGTAAGACAATGGTGCCTTTAGAAGATCTTTCTTGTTCATCATAGGATTTTATAGTTATTTTCTTTCTAGGATCAATAGCTAATTCTAAAAATCCCAATTGTGTGACCAAGCTGTAAGAACAAATATTTAGGCCAGTGCCTCCATCTATCAACACACATTTGACTCTACGGTTCTGGATCAAGACTTCTATATGCAAGGGTTGGTTATGCATGTGACTCAAGGAGTTGTCATCTTCCTCTAAAAAGGAGATATATAGCGGAGATGTAATATGTCCAACCATAGTCTAGAACTTGTCTAAATCAAGGTCATCAAGAACACTGGATCCGAGCAAAGCTTTATCTAGAATGGCTCTATGAGCTGGAGATATTTGAAGCAACTCAAACATGGATATTTTCACATTAGTGTGTTGGATTTGTTGAACAATGCTATAAGATGTTGGCCTCGTGTCTTTAGGATTGGAAGATTTAGAAGTAGCCTTCTGTTTGGAAGCGGAAGAAAGATTGAAGGGCATCTTAGGGACATTTGATGAGTCTGGGATTTGTCCATTCAGATGTGCCTAAGCTTGTGATCATGTAACTACATTAGCTGAAGGATGATCTATATCTCTTCACACAATTGTGATGACATTAAAATGCTCAAAGAGACAAGGTTCAACCATATTGATAACAACATTATTTCCAGGGTAAGCATAATTGACTTTTGCCCCCATATTAGGATGAGAAGATGAAACTTCTTGACCATGTTTAGGAAATGGTTTTGTGAATGCTGTATGATCATTATTGCTCTTATGATTGTCAATGGTGATATCTCCCTTATCAATCAGATCTTGAATAGTATGTTTCAAGCGTAAGCAGTTATTAGTTTTGTGACCTTTACCTCGATGGAAATCACAAAATTCATTCTCCCTCCACCATTTTGGCTTAGGATCAGGATCAAATTGTCAGATCTCAGGCAAAGAGATGATCTTATTAGCTAGCAAAGTTCTCATAGCAGATTCCAAAGATTCTCCAAGAGCAGTGAACTTTCATTTATTATCAGCGGACCAAGATTTGTATTCTAGCTTCTTTTGAGATGGTTCAAACACCTTTTTCTCTGAGGCTTTGATTTCTTGGGTGCCAATAGTTAGATTGAAAGCTGGTGCCTTTGATGGGGCATGGATAGTATCAATAATGCCATCTATGACAATGCCTTTATTCTTGTTCCAATTTTTGTTCTTGTCTTTAGAACTGGATCCTGATTCGTACTTGTCCTTTTGAAGTATGATTTCTCCTTTTTTCACAAGTACTTTTTTAATTTTGATCGCATTGTCTACCATCTTATCAAAAGATGCATGATCTTGCATTTGTAAAGGGTAGTTGATCTCTAGAACAAGATTATTGATGAAGATTTCTAGTTTCTTAGTTTCTGGAATAGGCCTACCATATAGAGAGAATTTCTTTCTCCATCTCTTGAGAAATGTCAAGAATGGTTCTCCTGGATATTATTTGAGATTGTAGATATCGATCATGGTGACTGGATGTTGAATATTGTAGGAGTATTGCTAATAGAAAAATTTGATCAACTCCTCAAAATTTTTGATAGTAGAAGGAAATCTAGAGAACCAATGAATGGTTGCTCCCCCCAGAGATCGAGGAAAGAGACGCATTAGATAGGTTGGTTCATGCATGAACTCCATAGATTGGGTGCAGAATTCTCTAACATGATCTTGAGGATCAGAGTGTCCATCATACTTATTATACTTAGGCATCTCCACTCTTTTTGGAAATGGTGGCATGTACAAGTCTTTGTCAAATGGAAAAGGACATAGGGCCTCAATGGAGAACTCCTTGGGTTCCTTTTCTTTCTCAAGGTTATTAAGTTTGACTTGCATGGCATGCATATGTTTCATCATAGCTATGAGTGGAGTTTCTTCCTCATGTGTAATGATATCTTCAACATTAAAGTTGGGAGGAATTTTAGCTCCTTGATGAGCTAATTGTAAAAGGTATGCCTCTCTATCTTCTTTCAAGAAATGCTTCATCATTCATTTGAAGTTATCATCATTTTGATATTGAGCAATTTCTTTAGGTGTGGGTTCCTGATCTGCACCATGTTGAGATTGAGCTCTTTGAGAGCCAAATTTTGTCCCTACTTGAGACATGGTAGGAGTTCTCCCTGGGATAGATTGATGAGGAGTTTGTTGATTACCTTCGTGAGTTGATGAAGGAGGAATGTAACTAGTTTTTAATCAAAGATTGCCAAGACCATCATCTTTGTAGAGACCAGAATTGTAGAGTTTCTCAAGAGTTGGAGCTTGGAGAGTATTCAAAGGTAAAGTATGATATATTTCTCCAGATTTCTTGTGAGAGGAAGCTCTAGTTTCCACCATTAACCTCGAGTGAAGAAAAAGAATATGATGAAGACAACTGAAGAAGGATCTGATTCAAGAAGATCAAATGACACAACCTTGTCAAGGTTTGGTTGATTGAAGCTTAGATTAGATGTAAATGAAGGAGACTATGCCCTGGATGTATGGGTAGATTCCCAAAAGATAGTGGATGTGAGTTTACAACACAGCCATTTTTTTTATGATTGATTGAAGATTGATACTTATGACAAGGTTTTGACACAAGATAAAAAAGACTCAAATGATTAAATAGAAGGCTAAATCAAATTCAAAAGGCCACTTTAGGAAAATGATTAGATTCTCAGTATTGGCCGCTCTCTTCCTAACATAGTGATTTGTTTGACAGATTCTAGAAATAGGCTGGAAAAGCTGGGTCTCTGATAGTTCTAACAACTTTTTGAAATTTCTCAAATGACTTTCTACAGGCTCATACGATAGTGGGTATAGCATGAAACAACAATTGAAAAACTTGTACGACTATTGCAAAACTCGCACGACAGTTGATAGTAGGGTTTTTGACTCTTTGGAATTGACTGGTAACAAAACTCGTACAATAATGTACCTGATACCATACGACAATCTAGGGTTTCTGAAATGACAATAGAAGAAATTCGTATGACTTTCTAACTTTACAAAATGACTGTTGACACCAGAAAGGTGTTTGACATCAGATTTTGCAATTTTTCAAATTTTTAGTTTCAGATTGTTCACAAAATTGTCTATCTAGATTTGAAGGTTGTAGCAGATTGATTCATTCTTAGTAACCAGATAGATAAAAAAGCACACAAAATAGCAAGCAAGTGATTTCAAGCACGTCTAAAAACAATGAACAGTGGACAAAGCAACCCTGCGCATGAACAATCAAGTGACTAAATTGTGCTAATCCCTAGGAGTGCTAATAGTGTATCTTCCAAAAAATTTTGCAATAACGCACATATTCCTAAAAAATGAAAATTTTGGCCTCACTAGGGTTTTTAGTAATGGTCTGACTCTGCAACTTTTGTGATCTCAAGAGGGTGAACTCCAATCCAGGTGCACCGAGGTTTTGACACAGTCAGAGAACTTAATTTTTAGGATCTGCTAGGGAGATCTAACAGCCCAACAAGAGACCACACCTATGGAGATTTCTTCCACAAGGACATTTATATAGCGGTTGTCACTACCACGACAAAAATGGCTATTATCGCTTGAGGTTCCATCAATGTGGTTGACCCAATTAAGGGAATGTCCACTATGGTTAACCCTCTCTAAAGGTGACTCAAAAAAATATACCACATGGAGATTGGTTCCAAATTCAAGGATCTAAGTTTTTGGTACTACCCAAAAAGGGAGTAGAGCATAATCCTCTAGCATTTTCACTTTTAACCCAAACAAAGCAGACAGATTAATCCGACACGCTAAGACCAAGATTATCTCACAAAGATCTATGATGTCAACCACTCATGATCTATCAACCTCTCCGGAGAGAGAATGTATCAATCAGAAGCTGAAGACGCACAAATCTAGTAGAATGTGAGACTCCTTTAGTATCCTCCCTACCTACAAGGGTTCCTTCATTGAGAAGAGTTTCACTGGAAACCCACTCTCTCAAGAGCCATGAATAGTGTTCATAGGGCTTATTTACTATGTGTAACAAAGATGTTGAAAAGCAAATCTATGTTCATTTTTAATAGCCCAAAATGAAATCTGTGATATGAAAGCATTAAAGGTCACACAAGCTTGACACGCAAGAGTTCTTTTTAATCCAAATCAAAATGTTATCAGCTGAAAAGATTACCTGAATTCCTCACAATGCACTTAGTAGATTATTACCTATTTTTAGTTCTTATGCTTTTCCCAATCAAAACCAGCAGAAATTAATCAGAAACAACAAATTTCAATCGTTAATGTTAGCTGTTAGTCCAAATCAGGAAAACAAATCTAGAAAACTGCCTGAAAAAGTGAAATGACAATCAAAACCTGGCATTAAAACTCGTACGACAATGGGTCACCTCCCAGACGATAGTCCAAAATCTCATACGATAATAGGTATCAGACCATACGACAATAGAGCCTCCAAACGACACTGTGATCCTGATGGTATGATTCTCGATCAAATAAACTTTTCTACGATAGTGGGTATCCTCTGATACGAGTTTCTGAAAAAACTCGTATGAAAATTGTACGGATAGAAATTAAAAATTGCAGCTTGGAATAGAAAATGACAAGAAGATGATAGAAATTGATAAAAATTGAATGGAAACCCATTTCAGGGCCCCACGGTGGGCACCAAAAATGTGTGTGAATTTTGTACCTGTTTGTAGACACAACACTTCAGTAAAACATTAGAGGTTAGCAAAAATCAAAATCATGCAAGTAATTGAAAACTAATCTAACCAAGTGATTTGCTGCCTTCTAGTAGATGTGAGTATGTATTCTCAGATTGGACTGAGATCAGTGACCTTGACGACACCTAAACAAAGGATTTGAATACAAAATCTAGATATGAATTAGATGCAAATTAATTTTCTTTTTTGGTTTTTCTATGCAATAATATGAGAAATATGATATGAATCTATTCTATATGAAAAACTAATATGCAATACAATTAATCTAACAATGATATGCTAAAATATGAATGATCTCACAAATTTTCTTGATTCGCAAAAGAAGCTTCAATTCTTCAGATGCCAATTCGCCAGCATAAGTTTGCAAAATTATGAGATATGAGATTGAAGAGCTGAGCCTTGGTTTTATAGAAATCCAGGGCTTTGGGGATGCATGGAAAAAGCCATAAATCACTCAGTTGATTTTTGAGTGAGCAAGGAATTAAAGATAGTTAACTCACAATAAATCATGGAAAAATAACTTTTTGATTTAAATCAAAAGTTGAGATCAGCTTTCAACTCAAAATAGAGTTGAGTTTATTTTTAAAACAACTTGAATTGATTTTCTGATTTATAGTTTAACTATTTTTTTGGATGTGCATAATTAATCATGAATTAAATAAATAAATAAGTGATTTATCCTCAACTTAACTGATTTTGAAAATAAAACAATTGATTTATGGGTTAATCAATTATTAAATCAAACTTTTATTCTAAAATAATATCATTAAATATGACAACTTGCTTTAATTAATTTAAATAAGAATTTAATTAATTAATGATAGGAATTTTGATTTATTGTCAAATTTAAATAATAATAATAGGAATAAATATAATTAAATTAAATTAAATAATTAAGTGGCAGAATTAAATCTAATTAATTAAATATTGAGAATATTCAATTAATCAAACTTTAGGATAAATAGGATTTATTGCCAAATAATCATTAAATCAAAGATAATTAGGATAAATAGGAATATTACTAGGAATATTCCCCGATGCAGAATTTGAGATAATCAATTAGGATTCGATGATGTTCAGATGTGCATTAGGTTAGGACTTCGATGTCGATTCTGTTTGATATGTTGATATAGGAGGTTAATGAACCTATAGCCCATTTTTGGGGTATTACACATAGATTTGACAAACCAATCAAATCTTCTATCGCCTATCACTAATTGTTCTATCAGTTTCATTGATAGCCTTCATCTGATCATAAATTTCTTACCAATAAACATCAATAGTAGTGGTCATGCATTTAACATTTAGAGACATCCCCAAGTCTCTCATAAGGATCACTACAACTAAAGCTCATTGCAACACCATGATGATCATACTTATACTTAGAAACATACTAGGAATATTAGGTCAATACTTGATAGAAATGATAACCCAATAACTAATCATCATGCAATCAAATTTGTATCATGACAACACCATAAATAACTTACCATCACCGCATCATTTATGTCAATACTAATATGCTCATTAATTAGTTTTTTGAGAAGGTATGGGGATATTTCAAGGACTTCTAAAAGAGAATGGATGAAAGAGAAATGATTCCATCTCATGTTGTTGATAAATATAAGGATGGCATATATTTCATGGTTGATACTAATACATGTCAAATGGAGGCAATAGTACCTAGGAAATTTTGGGCTATGTTTATGGGTTAAGAGTTAGAAGTTGATTTAGCTAGTTCTTATGTTGATGAGAAACTGAAGAACCCCATTTATCCTAATGCAAAGAGGTTTGGAACATATAGGGATAAATATCTTGAAGTTTCTAATTGTAGACTAGGATTTGAGTGTGCACCTAAACCTGTTTTGAAGGCCAAAGACAAACAAACGTCATAGCATATAATCAAATCAAATTTAATGGTAAACAAACTAAAATCAAAGCCACCTCAGTTTAAGCCTAAAACGGATGCGCCCATGCACCGTTTGATATGCTTGGATATAGATGGATGTGGGTGTGCAAACTCAAGCACTTGGAGCATGCAAGATAAATGATGATTTGAGGATCAAGAAGACCCAAAATGACACAAAATAGGTATGAGGAACCTATTTTGCCTCAAAGGCCTCAAGAACACACAAATATGCAAAGCTAAATGAATGAATTAAGATTGATTAAACAAGAAATGAATCTATGTTAATCCAATTAAGCTAATTTAGATGTGATTTAAGCTTGGAAATGATCTAAAATGATGAGTTTATGCTTATGCTAGAATGAAAATGGCATTATAACTTTGCTATTTGAGTTTGAAAGTTGAAAGATGAGAGAGGATGGTTTGCTCAAAGAAGTGAGGCTATTTATAGGAAAAGGAAAGGTCTTGGGTTAAAAGGATGAGTCAGAGTTAGGGCTAAGGTTAGGGTTGAGTCAAGGACAAGTGTCCTGACAAGTGTCAAGGAAGGATTGAGTTGAAAGTTTGAGGGCATGTGCACAATTTGGTAAATGTGCCCAAGGCTAAGAGGTGGCAAGGAAGGGATAAGAAGGTCTTAAATGCATAATGAATGCATGTAAGAAAGATAAGGAAGGCTTAAATGCATCCTTAAATGCATTTGCAAGAGGTGGCCAAGAGGTGTCCCTCTTTGTTGACCAAAAAGGATGACTAAGAGGAGGTTAGCATAAGTTTTGGTAAACCTTTTGCTAATGGAATGTGACAAGATTAGAAAGGGGATTAGGATTAGGATTAGGAGAAAGGGATGGGCAAGTGGCTTTTGGTGAGATTTAGATATTTATTAAAAGTAAATTTAATAAATATTAAATATCTAGGCTTAGGGTTTGAAGGGACTAGATTAGGGATTTGACCCATTTAGAGGAAGGTTTAGGACTTTCTAGAAGAGTTTAGTGCTCTTAAGAATTTTGGCCAACTTTGGGATAAAAAATAAATTAATTTATTTTTGAAGTTTTTGGTCAATTTATTAATTAAATAATTAATAAATTAGGGATAATGTCCAAATGACATTTTTAGGCTAGATTCCTTAATTAAAGATTTTTAATTAAGAGAGAGGGATTTAATGCCATAAAAATAAATTAATTAATTAAATAATTAATTAATTAATAAATGATGATGTCATCAAGGATTTTTAGAAAACAAAAATAATTTATTTTTTGAAGGATTTTTCGGTGTCTACATTTTGCCCCTCTTTGATGCGATGCCGCAAGTGGCATGGCATCAAAGACAAGAAAACAAGATGCCAAGGCTAGAATCAGAAGAAGAGGGTATGACGCGCAGGAGGATTGGAAGAAAGAGGATACATGCCCCGGTGGGACAAAATCATGGAAGATGCGCCTAGTGGGACAAGGAGAAAGAGGGATTACACCCTGGGACAGAGTGTGCCCGACGGGACGAGGAAGGAAGGGCCTAGGAAGAAAGGGGAGATAAATAACCTCACTTCTAAGAACAAATATGGATGATATGCAAGATGAGATGGAAAATGCAAGATGCAAGATGCAGCTATATGCAAAGATGCAAGATTAATCTATAATGAATGCAAGGGACCAGATAGCTCCAAGTGCAAACGGGAATGCACAACCTAGATTTAATATAGCTATGTTAGAGACCTGCCAAGGATACTGGGATCACGAGGCCTGTCAACAATGTCGCAGAGGACTGACGAGGACTGACGCTAAACAAACACACAGGGTTGCCCCAACATCACACATGAAGCGCAGAGGCGACATGGCAGAACTGATGCTGAAGGAACCACAAACACACAACTGACTCACAGGCAGAAGCGAAAGATCAAAAGACCTTGCCCCAGATTATCCGCACACGTAGCACACCGTGATATAAAGAATCATGGTGACCCTGGTGGGATAAAGAGAAGCCAAAAAGATTAACAAGATCCAAAGGACAAAAATCCAAGATCAAAATGATAACTCCAAAAAGACATCCTTTGCCAAGGAGAAAGATTAGGTTTGATTGATGGTGGGAAGATTGGTCGGACAGGAGGAATGATATATCCTCAAGGACCAGGATGGAAGATTAGGTCAGACAGGAGGAACGATATATCCTCAAGGACCCCATGGGTTGGTGAGAGAATAAGTGTAGTTGTTCACTGGAAAAAGCTGAAGTTCAAGGAATAATCAGGATGAGCAAGGATAAGTCGACAATTGATGTTGCTGAAGCACAAGGCCCGAGTGGGACTAAAAGTTTTCTGAGGCTGGGGATGGGACAAGATATTTGATCAAATGCTACTGCAGGACGGACAAAGGACTAAGACAAAGGATGGGTCCTAAAGACACAAATGTACAAATGAGCTTAGGTGGAGACACGACTGACGCTATGGTACAAGACTCAAGAATAGGATATACAAAGAACCTAGGGATGAAGCTGACAACTTCAAAGATATGCAAGATGGTGCCCCAGCTATGTTGGAAGGCCAAGATGGACTGGCAGCGGATGATGCATCCTGAAATGACACGGATTTGGGAAGAACATATCCCAATGATGATGATTGGATCGAGATCAAGGCTTGCTACAAGATGAAGGATGCGATTTCATCAGTTAGCTTGATCTTGGATGTTGGATAGCTAGAAGAGATGGATAGGTTGGGAAGATTGCTAGCAAGGTGTGGATAGGGATGAATGGCATTGGATTGCGATGAGGTTGGCCTAAAGCTAGATACCAATGACAAGAGAAGATACTAGGTGTTGGAAAGATGGAGGAAAATGCTGAGGATGGGGAGGATGGAACTGCTAGAAGATTTGGATGGAGGAAGATTCGGGGAGATTGGATGGTGGAACTGCTAGAGGATTTTGAAGATGGAAAAGCTGCTTGGAGGATGAAAAGCTGGTGGAAGATGGAAAGTTGGTGGAAGATTACCAAGTGTCAACAAAATGAGCTGCTGTTTTCCCAATGGAGGATCAGTGATAGGATTGCGTCAACCTAGGATAGACTGATGATCTTCAGTCAACTGGATTCTTGTCAATACAAGCCAATCTCTTGCTCAAGATGATAAGGCTATGCAAGGACAAGGTTTTGATTTCTTTAAGACAACACATTGTGCCAAAAAGAGGATGATTTCTGATTTAGGATAAGGGATGGAAACAACTCAAAGGGCTGGAACACGATAATGCTTGTGGATTTGGAGCTCTGGATTTTGGTGCAAAAGATGGTGAATTTGCTTTCTGCTGTGGATGGTGGATGTTGGATTCTAATAAAGGATATGGGACGCTAAGTTGGTTTGCTGGTGGATCAAGATAGAGGATGCTGGAGGAACTGCTGATGGATTAAGATAGAGGAGTGCTGGAAGGATTGGATGGTGGTTGGTTTGGATTTGGATAGAGAAATTGCTGAGGATTTTGGGAGATGGAAGATTCAGATTTGGATAGCCTCCAAGGAATACGTCACCAAGGAAGAGGATGCCCCCTGTTTAAGATAGTTCATGTGTTTTAAAAGCATGGTGTATGCTTGGACGGAAGATATGCCAACAAGAGGATGAGGAAGGATGGAAGCTAGGATGAAAGGATTGGATAGAGGATATGTAGCTGAAAGGTACAATGGATGCCAAGGAGGTGCCCAAAAGCATGTACATCTGATAGTCTCTATTTTTGTCATCAAGATCCAATGGAAAATGAAGGAAGTGAGAGACAAAAGGGGATGGAGGACATGTTGGATAAGAGGTGATAGAAAGGAAGCCCCTAACTGTAGAAAGGAATTAGGGGGGGGAACTATGCATGGCGCCTGTTTGCTAGGTTTTCACCATGGTACTTGTCCAAGGTGCTTGAATTGCCAAGTTTTCACCAGAGGACGAATGTTTTTCTCTTGATTTTTGCTTTGTTGATAATTTGCTCCTTTGATTTATCCAATTTTTATGGATTTTTGTGTTTTTTTCTTGACTTTGTGCTGATCTTGCTAATTTGTTGCTGAGCTTGTGCTGATATGCATTGATACTTCTGATTTTGTTTGGATGTGTTGCTGATTCGGTGCTGATATGCACTGACATTTTGATTTGTTGCTGAAGCTCTGATTTAATACTGTCGTGCTTGCTGATCAGCTGATGTCACCATTTTGGCGCTTCCTCTTGATTAGATGGTGACCTTTTGATTTGTCACTGATATTCTGATGGTGTTGCTGATTCTTTGATTGGATGTTCCCTTATGATTTGATGATGGCCCTACTGTTTTTGATTTTGCACAGATATTTTGATGTTGTTGCTAACTCTCTGATGTGGCGCTGAGTTTTGTGCTGATTTTGGTGCTATCATGCGATTTGATGTTGATCTTCTGAGAGATTCTTCACTGATTTTCTGATGTGGATTGCTGATTTTCTGATGTTGCCGGCTTGTCATGGGGATCCATTGCTAGATGATGGACGACAAGCTTAAGATCACACCTAGGCATGTGCATATGACCATGCATAGTTGATAATTGACTCCTCGGAGCAAGGCACTTAAGGTCATGATTCACTTTCTGTCAGGTTAACCTCCATGTAGGTGAGCCACAAACATCCTTCTGTACCCAAGTTGATTTAGCTTGGTTTCTGCAATGTTGATAGGGAACTATCATGTGTTGTTATCCCAGATAGGAGGAAGAGGCAAAGCTCCATCTTCTAGCGCTTGAATTGTCAAGTTTTCACTAGAAGATACGCCCTTTATTGTTACTATTTTTGGAATCAAAATGTGCCCCAGAAGGGTTTTCACATAAAGACTCATGATTTTGCCTTTGCTTTTTTAACTTTTGCGACTAAAGCTTGCCTCTTCCCCAAAATATGCTTCTGTTTTAAGCTGATAGGCATATGTTGATGCTAAAGCCTGATTGCCTGTTGACTTTGCTGATTTCTCTGATTTGTCATTGATTTCCCTTTGCTGTTTTAGATGTGCTGACTGATCTTTGCTGACTTTCCTCACTGATTTCTTCTGATTGTGTGCCTGGATGTTGGTACAACTGTAGCAGGATGGGGGGGGGTCATGCAAAGTCATGGATTAGATGGGGGAGATGGGAAAGATGGTGGTAGAAAGTGTTTGGATGGAAGGATGGAAAGTGATCAAGATAGGGGGATGTTGTCAGGATCAACATTGGCACATGTTGTGAGGAAGATGGATGATTGGATGTGGAAGATAGAGATAGATGTGATGGAGGATTTATGCTAGAGGATGGAGGAGATGGAGGGGAAGATTGAGGAGCTGGGAGATGGGCAACGTTGGATGCCATTGTGGATGTTTTTGTTAGATGGATTACATCTTTTTGCTTTGGGATCCACATCATTTTTGTTTTAGCTTTAGTGTGCCTTTGCGGCCATTGGTGGGCATCAGATTGTGCTTTTTCTTTGCTAGGCCTTTGTGGCCATGTGATAGATTTTGCTTGGACTTTGCTATGTTTTCAGAGCCATTGGGGTGCTTTAGCATGCCTGATTGGCTCTTTGCTGGGCCTTTGCAGCGCATTTGATTGCCTAATTGGAGCTTGCATTGATTGACCATGTCGATTAGACTGGACATGGTAATCATCATTGGGCCTTTGCAGCCATTGGGATGCATTAGATTTGGCATTTGCTTTGATGGGCCTTTGTGGCTAGTGGTTTGCTTTGGCTTGCTTGATCATATTTTGCTTTGATTGTGCATGTCGATTAGACTGGACATAACAATCCTAGGATATTTGTGGATTTTTCCCTTTATTCATGCGCGATATGGCATCTAAATTGCGAGGAGCATTGGGAGGAATATGAGGAGTTGTCTGGGATGGAGGAAATTTGGATGGAGAGATGGAAGGAGATTGGTAGATAGGATATGTGGACATGTGTCGTTGTTGATCTTGACTAGGGATGCTTGGATGTTGGATGAAAGGCTGAGTAGGATAAGATGGAGGATGATATTTTGGGATATAAGGTCCCAAAATGGATTTGTTGGGTAACGGAGATGCGCTGAAAGACTTTGGGACATAGGGACCCAAAATGGATGGGGAGGATGAAGGAGGAATATGATAGGTTTTCCTCGGTTGTAACAATGGAGGAGGAGGAATTGCATTGTGGGCTCTGAAAGATGTTTTGTTGGTTTTGAATGGATGTTTGAACTTTGCCTTAGCTGTACCAACATTTCTAGATGAAGTACCTTTCACTGATGTGGAGGGAGTGTCCTCTTCTGGTGTGCAACCAATTCCATAGCCTTTTGGATGTTTCTTGCCTTGAATGGGCTGTATATTTCCCTGTTCGTGAGTGCCAAGGCCTTTGGCTTGATAGTTCCATCTTTTCAACATTTTATCCAGACAAGGATATTTCTGACTTGGGGTGAATGACAAACAGCCATTTTCTGGTTCTCTGATGGAAGATAGGAAGCTGATTTCTTCTTCTTCAAGTGGTTTGCCTTTGACAAATGTTAGTTTTCCAAGTGGATAGAGTGATGGTAGCTGTTTAGTTTGGACTGGCGGATCCTCAAGAGGAGAGGATAGGATGCTGGGATTTTGACTAGGATTGGGGGATGGTAAAGGAGCTTCAGTTGGAGAAACTAGGATGATAGGATCTTGGATTGGAGGAATTGGGATTGTAGGATTTTGGATCGGAAGACTTGGGATTGTAGGATTTTGGATAGGAGGTGATGGGAGAAGAGAAGGGATTGGATCTTGATTTTCTTCTGTGAGTAGTTCATCATGCTTTTGGCCAAGATCTTGATAGGATAGGATTTGTGTAGATAGAGGATTGGGGGATGTATGGATGGACTCTTCAGAGGGAGTGGATAGAAGGATTGGGAACTCTGCTGCTGGGGTGTCTGGAAGAAGGAAGAACTCTTCAGATGGTATGGATAAAAGGATGGAAGATCTTTCAGCTGCAATGGTAGGAAGAAGGGTGAACTCATGAGGTTCTTCAGATATGCTTTGGGTAATGCCAGAAGGAGGCAGTGCTAATTGGATAGAGACTTTAGATGGAGGGGTCTCAACAATGCTGGGGGATGGAAGAAGATCGTTGATTAGGATAGATGGAGGACAGATAACAGATGGGAGCGTTGGATAGGCCACATCAACGATGGCTTCATATGAAGATTTGCTCAGCTCTTTTTTGCTTGTTTCTTCAACTTCTGGTGTGGGATTTGTTATTGGCTCTTCCTTGGGTTCTGTTATTAGTTTCCTTGGAGACTTTTGTGGTGAAGAAGAATTGGAAGGTGGAGGAGATGGGGAGCTTGGATGATCCCTGCATGAAGGTGGGGATCGTGCCTGGGTAGATGCTCGTGAAGGAGGAGAGAAAGAAGGGAACACCCATGAAAAAGATGACTTTGAAAAGGGAGCTTTGGGTTTTGCTTGAGGGGATGATGTAGCTGCAGCGGTTTGAAGGGATGACGGTGCTGAAAAGATGGGGGTGATGGTTTGAGGTACAGGATATGAAGCGGGTTGAGGGGAGCATTCTGCTTGAGGGAAGAGACTTTTGGTAATGTGGTTTGGAAGAGAGGATGGTGGTTTGGGACAGGATGGAGGATTGGGGAAAAGGATAGGAAGACTAGAATCTTGGTTTTCAGAATGTTTTGGAGGATGGGTAGATGGAAGCCTTAGATAAGGAAAGTAACGTGAAGCACTTCTAAGGGATGATGGTGACTGGGATATGACCATAGCAGAAGGTGGAGGCCTGAAAGGAGCATATGGAAGAGGTTTGGGTTGAAGACAAGGGTATGCTGGGGATGGATAAGATACTGGGTTTGCTTTGCCGAGGACATGAAAAGAAGTGCTAGCCTTACCGAGGACATGAAAGGGAGTGCTAGGAGATAAGCGTGAAGGCATGGTTGGCTGGATTGGAGGAATGATGGAACGCTGGGGGTTGCTTGGAGCAAACTGGCTGAAATAGGCATCATGGTCTACAAGACCTTCATCATCATTAGGATCGATTGGACGGAGAGGAGAGATATCATAACCAAACTCATTATAGATTTGAGACATGCTGACTTTGCGAATGAGTTGGATAAGGAGGAAGGACGAAGATGGTTTGGAAGACTAAGACTCAGATTGGGATGACTGACGGAAGAAGACGGTTTTCTAGAAGAAGACAGACAAAGGGATGGGAGATGACCAGGTTTTGGGATGGCTGCTCTGATTGTCCTTCGAACCAAGTTATAGATCTGCTTGATGTTTTTCCATTGGCAAAGGATTTGATAAAAGCAATCTTCACAAAGGACAAAGAAACTTTGTGAGATACAAACAAGATAAAAGACTCTGATAAATGCTTTCGAAAAAGTGTATGTTTCAACAAGTGTTTTCACGGAGTCTTTGACTGTTAAGCACTTCAAACAGATCTACCTAAGGAAGGTGAGTATCAAAATCGCTTGCCCACAGCTTGGTATCCCCTAGAAGGGAATACAAATGGTGAGTAATCTTGAGGCGACCCGGTAAACCCCTTGGAATCGGTCCTTGCACAAGGATTTTGATACTTTCGGATGTAGATAGGGTAGCCTCTATTTTATCAGGTTGCTAATGATTCTGTGGTGTCTCCATACCCGGTTTTGCTGATCATCCGTGACTCACTTAAGAGCCTTGCCAATAATGCTGGGGGAGAGGAATGTTTACCATCCCCAGACACGTGTTTGGCACGAACGCTCGGCGATTAGGAGATATAAGTGATTCTTTTGGACTTCACTTATTTGTATACCGGCCGGAGGGGATACCGGTTTGAGGTCATTCTCTGAGGAGGAAGCGCTTCTCCTTGGACAGGCCTCGCTAAAAGCAGAACAGGTGAACTTGTCCAAGTTCAAATGTTCCACGTTGCTTACTCTAACAAGGATTATGCAAGAATTGAAAAACTCCTACATGCACATCAAGCAGATTTTGTTCATTTTCTCAAATTTGATTAAGTGATGTTTGAACTTTGAAATGAAGACACTCGTGATTAGATTTTGATTTGTTCTTTTCTCTAAAATGTAAATGATTTTGAACGGTTGCAAGTTCTTTCCTTTTGTGCATTCAAGATTTGATTAGCGAGTTGATTTAAGAACTTTAAAAAAGCTTTGTTTTATCCCTTAGATCACTCAAGATTGAATTTGTTTGCTTGCTTTGGAATTTGAAACGAGAGAGGGAATAGAGTTGTTCGTTCCTTTTAGTGCATTCAAGATTTGGTTTGATTTTCAAATTGACAATGACACTTAGGACCTAAGTTCATTTCCTTAATGTCATTCAAGATTTTGTTTTGACCTTTGCTGTAATAAAAGAAATGAAAAACCAGTCCCAAGCAACTCAAGACAAAAAAATGAAAAGCGACACTGTCCAGCTTATAGGCAACGCTGGAAAGTGCAGAGGCGACATTTCATTTTTATAGGTGACATTCTTTACCTCAAAAGGCGACAGATAAATATGCAGAGGTGTGATTTCTTTCGTTAAAGGTGTGATTTCTTTACATGCAGGTGACAGAAGAAAATTCTGGGACGGAACAGAAGTTATCAATCATAGGAAAATCTCAGTTATGCAGGCGTGAAAACAGAGCTCATAGGCGTCATTTCTTTCCTCAAAGGTGTGATTTCATTGCAAGAAGGCGTGACTGGATTGTATGTAGGTGACATTTCTTTTCATGAAGGTGACATTTCTTTGCTTGAAGGCGACATTTAATTGCTTGAAGGCGACATTTCATTTGTTTCCTGCAAATACAAGCATATAAAGTATAATCTCATCAAAATGATTGTGGGTTCCTGTCCCACCGGGCGTGCCAGAATGTAGACTAAGATTTGAGTGTGCACCTAAACCTATTTTGAAGGCCAAAGACAAACAAACGTCATAGCATATAATCAAATCAAATTTAATGGTAAACAAACTAAAATCAAAGCCACCTCAGTTTAAGCCTAAAACGGATGCGCCCATGCACCGTTTGATATGCTTGGATATAGATGGATGTGGGTGTGCAAACTCAAGCACTTGGAGCATGCAAGATAAATGATGATTTGAGGATCAAGAAGACCCAAAATGACACAAAATAGGTATGAGGAACCTATTTTGCCTCAAAGGCCTCAAGAACACACAAATATGCAAAGCTAAATGAATGAATTAAGATTGATTAAACAAGAAATGAATCTATGTTAATCCAATTAAGCTAATTTAGATGTGATTTAAGCTTGAAAATGATCTAAAATGATGAGTTTATGCTTATGCTAGAATGAAAATGGCATTATAACTTTGCTATTTGAGTTTGAAAGTTGAAAGATGAGAGAGGATGGTTTGCTCAAAGAAGTGAGGCTATTTATAGGAAAAGGAAAGGTCTTGGGTTAAAAGGATGAGTCAGAGTTAGGGCTAAGGTTAGGGTTGAGTCAAGGACAAGTGTCCTGACAAGTGTCAAGGAAGGATTGAGTTGAAAGTTTGAGGGCATGTGCACAATTTGGTAAATGTGCCCAAGGCTAAGAGGTGGCAAGGAAGGGATAAGAAGGTCTTAAATGCATAATGAATGCATGTAAGAAAGATAAGGAAAGCTTAAATGCATCCTTAAATGCATTTGCAAGAGGTGGCCAAGAGGTGTCCCTCTTTGTTGACCAAAAAGGATGACTAAGAGGAGGTTAGCATAAGTTTTGGTAAACCTTTTGCTAATGGAATGTGACAAGATTAGAAAGGGGATTAGGATTAGGATTAGGAGAAAGGGATGGGCAAGTGGCTTTTGGTGAGATTTAGATATTTATTAAAAGTAAATTTAATAAATATTAAATATCTAGGCTTAGGGTTTGAAGGGACTAGATTAGGGATTTGACCCATTTAGAGGAAGGTTTAGGACTTTCTAGAAGAGTTTAGTGCTCTTAAGAATTTTGGCCAACTTTGGGATAAAAAATAAATTAATTTATTTTTGAAGTTTTTGGTCAATTTATTAATTAAATAATTAATAAATTAGGGATAATGTCCAAATGACATTTTTAGGCTAGATTCCTTAATTAAAGATTTTTAATTAAGAGAAAGGGATTTAATGCCATAAAAATAAATTAATTAATTAAATAATTAATTAATTAATAAATGATGATGTCATCAAAGATTTTCAGAAAACAAAAATAATTTATTTTCTAAAGGATTTTTCGGTGTCTACACTAATACATTAAATGCACTGGTGATTGATAAGAAAGTAAGAAATGAGGTTGAGCAGTTATTTAGATAGAAAGGCTTCACACAAGAAGATATTGATAAAGAAAGATCCAAACATGAAGGTGATAAAGCTATTACTTTACCTAAAGCTATTACAGATGAAGATGTAGAAGTTGTTTCTTCTACAACTAGTAGAGCTTCAACTGGTAGATAGACAAGGAGTGCATTAAAAATCAAGGAGAAACCTTCTCCTCTAGCTAAGATCCCTATGACAAGGACATTAAGATCAACTAAACCTGAGGCCACAAAGGCAAAGGAGACTGCTACAAAAAATGTTGTTGATAAGATGAAGAAAGAGAAAGAAAAAGGATACAAATAAGTTCAAGAGGAAGCTAAAAGAATAGAGTTAGAACAAGAGAAAAAGGAACTCAAGGCTCAAGATAAGAAGTCTAAGGTGGTTTTTGCTCCTACCACTAAATATGTTAAGAGAGACTTTATTAATTTTATTTCCATTGATAAAATTATTGATGAAGTCAAGAAATATTATGATAAGTTCAATGAGGAAGATCAAAGGAATATTGAAGATGTTGTTGTATAAAGTATGAATAAGATTATTCAGGTCCTTATGCAATTGAAAGGACATATTACCTCTTCATTATATGGTAATATTGAAGCTAGATGGAAGGGAGCATTAAAAAAAGAAAAAGAATTCATTGAATACGTCTTGATGTATTTAAAGCCTAAGCTAGCATCTAAGGAGATTGTAGACTATGATTTTGAACCTGTTATCTGTCTTGAAAGGCTGAAACATTCAAACATTAGACTAATCTAACATGTTCATGAACTAAAAAATAGCATAAGACATGAAAACAAAACCAAAGCCACCTCAAGATTGTTGCTAAAAACAAGTGCTATAGAGCAAATGTTTGATTCGCTTCAATTAGAGGGATGTGGGTGTGCTCTCAAATGCATGGAGAGGGATTTATGGTGATGCATAAATGATGAGAAAAGCTTGAAATATGAACTAAGATTAATCCATTAAGCTATTCTAAGATGTGTTAGAAAGCATGAAAAACATGAAGAAATCTAACAATTAAGATATATGCTAAGATGATCTAGCTAAAAATGCTCATGATAACAATGCATAAATGATAAAAACTAAGCTAATGAATTACTCTTGGAAGGAGGAGTATTTATAGGATTTCCTAAGGGCTTGGGTTAGGAGGATAGGTTAGAGTTTGGGGTAAGGTTAGGGGTTGAGTCAAGGGGATAAGGATGAAGACTTTCTAGAAGAGTCTAGGCTTTCTAAGGATAAATATGGAATTTAGGAGATAAATAAAGATTTATTTATCTCAAAAGCTTTAATGAGTTTGAGGCTCATTAGGGGAAGGGTTATCTCTTTGTGACAAGTGTCATAAGGGGATTGGGTTGAAAGATGGGAGGAATGTGCACAATTTGGGAAATGTGCCTAAGGTCAAAGGGTGTAAGAAAGGGGTGAGGGGCTTCTTAAATGCACCATAAATGCATGTAAGAGGGATAAGGAGGCCTTAAATGCCTTCAATGCATGTAAGAGAAGCCTCTAGAAGTTTGTTGACTTTGGGTCAAGCTTAGGAGTTGGCTAACCTTGTTTAGGGAATGTGACAAGGTTAGGGGGAGGATTAGGATTAGGATTAAGGGATTTTAGGATTAGGATGGGTGAAGAGGTTGGGTTGAGAAGATTCTAGAAGAGTCTAGAATTCTCCTTGGTTTTATGGAATAAAAGTTTATTCATTCCAAAAGCTTAAGTTTTGGGAATATTTATTGAAATATTTTCAATAAATATGAAAATTAAATATTTAATCTTAATTAAATATTTTGAGTTGAGATTAGGGTTAGAAAAGGTGGGATTAGCCTTTTAATCGAAATTAAGAAGGGATTAGAAGATTTTGGAAGAGGTTAGTGGTTTTAGGAAAAAAGGCTAACTTTTGGTCAAAAAATAAATTAATTATTTTTTGGGGGATTTTTGGTCAATTTATTAATTAAAATAATTAATAAATAGGGGATTAATGTTTAAATAAGATTTAAACATTTTTGGGAGGGATTTCTTAATTAAATATTTTTAATTAAGATAAAGGGATTTAATGACATAAAAATAAATTAATTAATTAAATAATTAATTAATTAATAAATGATGATGTCATCAGGGATTTTTCAGAAAATAAAAATAATTTATTTTCTAAAGGATTTTTAGGTGTCTACAGAGATAAAAGAAATATTGGATAAGACTAGAGCAGCATTTAAGACTAATAAAAGAGTTAAAAAAGACTAATGATTAGTTTTTTCAATTAGTGCAAGATGAAACAAAGAATATCTTGAAGAAGCACTTAGGTCTTGTAGAGGATGAAGAACATATTAAAGTGGAAGAAGAATAGGAGAAAGTAGAATAGTGTGAGAGAGAATATGTAATTACTCTTACTGATGAAGGATGGACCATAAATAGTGTGAAGGCCACACTTGATAATACTATTTTGAATGAGCTCAAGGATACTATGGAAACCATAGATGATGTTCTATTCATACATATTCATGAAGCACCCAAATACACAAAATAAAAATAGGAAAAGGAGATAGAGAATAGAGGAACCGGTCGGGATATGAACAAAGATGCATCAGTTGAACATCATCAGGGACTGGTAATGGAGGTAACAGGTGGAGATGAAGATATACCTTCCATTAAAGGGGAAATATATTTGTGCTCTATGAGTCCTAAGTAAATTATGGATATTTCCATGGCTATTAAGTCCAAGGAAAAGAAGGAGAAAATGAAACAGGAAGGACAATTCATTTTGAATACAAGAGATATCCTCTATGACTTAGTGACTGATGTGAACTATGATGAGAAGGTCACACTGATTGAACAATCAATTCAGTTGGTCACATCTATAGGAGAGTAGTTGAAAAAGCTAGAGGATGATTCAACAATGAGATTCAAGAAAGAAAATGAGAGGAAGAGGTCAGAAAATTTGGTTCAAGAAATTTCATTTGACAAGAATACTTTACAAGTTGCAGTGAACTGATGAAAGATAATCTAAAGGAAGGTGGTAAGATACTTACCTCTATCTCTTAATTTTCACAATTTTTCAAGGACTTAGTGTGAGGAATAAAAGTCCACCAATACAACTGAGAAGGGGGGTGAATCAGTTGTATGAGAGATTATTAAAATTTAAACTTTGAATAGCAGCAATATCAAGTCAAATGAGCACAATGAATGCCAACACAATAACACAATATTTTTTGTCGAGGAAACTCTATTAAAGGTAAAACCCCAGTCATAATTAATACCCACTAATGATGTACTAAGAGTATAATATCCTTGTTAGAAGATCTAGCCCTGTTAGGATCTGATTAAAACATTACAGTAAAAAGTCCATGTTAGAGGACAGGCCATGTTAGGAGTCAAGAAAAGAAGTAGGCTCACTGCCCAAAGAAGGTTATGACCACCTTCAGAAATCACTATTCGCAACACAAGTGTATGAAAGGAAATACACAATCCTTAAATTGTCTGATAGCAACTGTCTTTGCTTGATCAGTTCCAATGAAGTATATAGGTTATCCTCTACTTCTACATCCATCAGACACAAGCTCACAGCTTTCACAATCTTCTTTTTACATCACATATATTATGCCATCCCTTTTCAAAAGAAAAGATCTTAAATATATACCCTATTACAAAATAAATGATCAGGTCAGCCAATTAGGCTTTCCTAATATACAAATAATTGCATAACACCTTGCTAAGATACACATGGTATCTAAAAAAAGTATACAACAATTATAATTCAATAATTACTGGCCAACATTCATAATTCATGCTTCTCTATTCATGATACACGCTACAACTCTGAAGTCGGCTTCCAAATAGGTCTTCTCTAGAACACATACCACAACTAACATCATCCTTCTTTTTGTACCTTGATAAGATCAATGAACATTCTTCAGTACACTATGTATCATCTCTTAAGCTCGCATACACTAAATCCTCATCACTTGTAAGATATACCCAAAACTTACAGACTTACTCTGTCAACTTTGACTGCCATAGTCCAGTAACAAGTCTTCACTAAATCTTATGTAACTCAACAAATATGTAATATTAAATCATGTGATCTTAGATATAATATCAAAACACCTTCTTGTACACATAACTATGTTCGCACATTCTAAATCATCTGTACATAATCTATACACTGTAATAACCAACTTGTTCTCTTCATAAAAATATATGTTGACATGAGTGACAAAATACAAATAACAACAGCAGTAATTCCAACATCACTCAACATAGTCATTAAAAATATTAAATGCATCCAACAATCTCCCCAATGCATTGGAAATATCCAACAATCTCCCCCTTTGGCATTAATGACAACATATGGGAAAATCCATCAACTCAAAAGTATTCTCTTAGTACCTTTATCATATAGTCTCTTTCCCATAAGATTTTCACATAGTCTCTTTCCCCCTTTGACAACAATGGAAAAGGGTGCCATAAGTCATCAACTATCTTCAACAACTATCTTCAATGATCTTTCCCCCTCAAGAGTAGATCCATACATCAAGTCTAAAACATGATAAGGCTCTAAAAAAACTCTGGATTGATGCATCCCTGCATCATTTAATTCTCACTAGGAGGGGCCTGTACCCCAAGCATACCTCTGAGATACTCAAAGGCATATTTTGGTAATGGTTTTGTAAAGATGGTTGCTATCTATTCCTTTGTGCTAATGTATTCCAACCTTATTTCTTTCTCTGCTACCTTGTCTCTCAAGAAGTGACACTTAATAGAAATATGGTTGGTTTTAGAATGCATCACATGATTCTTTGACATATTTATTGTACTAGTGTTATCACGATGGATAACTACTGGTTCAACAAAATTTATCCCAATATCTTTCAGCATTTGTTTCATCCAAACAATTTGAGTGTAGTTAATAGTAGCAATAACATACTCAGATTCAGCAGTAGATTGAGCTATACAATATTGCTTTTTACTTAGCCATGAAACCAACTTTTTCCCAAGAAAAAATGCACCTCCACTAGTACTCTTCATGTCATCAATATTCCCTACCCAATCAGCATCAGTATAAGCATGTAGTTCAAAGTCATCATTTTTATCATACCATAAGCCATATTCCATTGTTCCTTTCAGATATCTAAATATCCTTTTTATAGAAGCTAGGTGTGTCTCTTTAGGTTATGCCTGATATCTAGCCATAATTCCATCAGCATTAGCAATATCTAGTCTGGAGTGAGTCAGATATTGTAATCCACTAACTATTGATCTATACTTGGTCTAAAATAAACTCTTTGTCTCATTATTGTTTGTTAGTTTGTGACCAGTCACCATGGATGTACCAATTGGTTTACATTCTTCCATTCCAAACTTTTTCAACATTTATTTAAGATACTTAGTCTAAGAAATAAAAATCCCATTCTTGCTCTAATTTATTTGTAGTCCTAAAAAGAATTTGATTTCGCCTATCATGGATATCTCAAATTCATTCTCTATTTCTTTAGAAAATTTCTTGCACATTTCATCATTCCCTCTAAAGATAATATCAGCAACAAAAACTTCTATTATTGTAATTCCATCTTCACTAATTCTTAAATACAAGTTATTGTTAGCGTTACCTTTTCTAAACCCAAGGTGAAGTAAGTATTTGTCTAACCTTGCATACTAGGCCCTTGGTGCTTGCTTTAGTCCATATAGTTCCTTCTTCAACTTTCATACCATGTCTTCATATACGATCAAAGGAAATCCATTAAGTTGTTCTATGTATACTTCTTCTTCAAGATCCCTATTTAGAAATGCAAATTTCACATCCATCTGATATACCTTGAAGTCCTAATGTGCAGCATAATCTAGAAATAATTTCACAGCTTCTATCCTAGCAACAGGAGAAAATGTCTCTTCAAAATCTGTGCCTTCTTGTTGTGAATAACATTTTCATACTAATCTTTCTTTTTTTCTTACAACAATTCCTTCTTCATTCATTTTTTTTCTGAAAACCCACTTAGTTCCTATCACATTTTTGTCTTTAGATCTAGGAATCAATTCCCAAGTGTTATTTTTCTTTATCTAATCTAACTCGTCCTTCATTTATTTGATCCAAGATTCATCTATACAAGCTTCATCAGTAGTCTTTGGTTCAACTTGAGAAATCAAAAAAATTTCTTCCCTTGTCTTTGATCTAGTCATTACTCCTTGACTTGTATTACCAATTATTTAATTTTTAGGATGACTTTTCTTAACATACCTCAGAGTCTTAGGAATCTTAGTAGCCTCACTTGTATCATCATCACAAGTCTCATTTTCACATTCAGTCTCAACATGTTCTTCTTATATAGTGACATCCTCCTTGATCTTAGTATTCTGATTACAATCATACAATCTTTCTTGTATATGAAACTTTTCATCTATCTTCACATTGTTACTTTCAATCATCTTTTGTAATCTTAGGTTAAAACATTTGTAATCCTTTCTCTTAGTATAATAGCCAAGAAAAATTCCTTCATCACTTCTAGCATCAAATTTCCCTATTTCATCATCTCTTTTGATGTAACATTTACTACCAAATAATTTAAAATATTTTATAGTAGGAGAATGATTAAACCACAATTCATAAGGAGACTTACTTGTACCTTCTCTGATTTGAATTTTGTTTAATGTTTATATTGTTGTCCCAACGGCTTCTCTCCAATGCCCATGGGATATATTTCCTTCTACCAATATTGTCCTAGCAACATCCAATATTGTTATGTTTCTTCACTCTGCTATCCCATTCTATTGTGGAGTCCTAGGAGCATATGTCTGCATTTTTATTCCATGCTCTTTACAATATGAATTGAATAGAGCTGAAATAAACTCTCCATCTTTGTCTGATCTCAAACATTTTATCTATAGACCTGATTCATTCTCTACTTTTTCTTTGAATATCTTGAATTTGTCAAATGCTTATGATTTCTCTTTCAAGTAAGTGATCCACATCATTCTAGAAAAGTCATCAACAAAAATTATAAATTACCTTTCACCATAGTATGATCTTGTCCTTGTAGGTCCACATAGGTCTGTATGTACTAGATCCAACTTTTCTTTTATTGTATATGATTTACTTTTACAGCTACTTCTAGTTTGTTTTCCCATAACACATTCTCTATACATGGTATTAGATGGTTTTAGAATCTTTGGTAGGTCTCTTACTGTATTAGTCAAGCTTGCCTTCACAATATTATCAAAATTGACATGACAAAATATTTTGTGCCATAACCAATTGTCATCTATCTTTGCAACAAAATAAGAAGCTTTAGATGTATTTAACTCAAATACATTACCTCTATATTTATTACCGGTTGCAATCAAGTTTCATGTCTTACCTTTGATAAAACATTTCTCATCAATGAACTTTAATTGATATCCCTTATCCATCAGTTTTCCAACACTCAACAAGTTATGCTTAAGTCTATCAACAAGCAGTACATTGTAAGTATTAGTCCTTGCATCCAAATAAATAGATCCTAATCCTATGATAGGTTTAGGAACATTGTCTCTGAATCTTACAAAACCACCATCATACTTCATTAGTTTAAAAAACTTTTTTTATCTCCAGTCATATGATGTGAGCAACCACTATCTATAACCCATTCAGATTTCTTATCAACATATGATACTAAAGCTTTTTCTTCATGTATTGGTTTTTCATCTTTAATAGAAATAAACCCAATTTCTCCATAATCACAATCATCATCATCAAATATACCTTCACTAGCATAATAACATTCATTTTCTTTTGAATAATTAGGCTTGAAAAACTTAGGTTTGTGCTTAGGAACTCTTGTAGGACATCTAGATGCAAAGTGACCCATCTTATTGCATGAAAATCATTTCAAAGGTAAATTTCCTTCAAATTTACCCTTACCTCTCTTTTCTCTTCTAGCGATTAGTGCAATAAGTTCATCTAGCTTTCTTTCTTCTTCTTGTATCTGTTCTGATTCATCAGCATATTCACCAAGCTCTTCTTTTATGTTCTCATTGTTGGTGCTCAAAATTGTAGATATTATCTTCCTGTGTGTAGATGCCTTAAATGTTGTTTCAACTTTAGATGTAGAATCTCCCATTTCTGTAGCTTCAAAGGTAGTTAGTTTTGCAATGAAAATTTATCTACTGAAGTTCAGAGTTAAAGGTATAATTTCTTCTATAGCCTGAACTTTGGTCTATAAATAGGTGTCAATGATCTAAGGATCTTGACAATGACTTCTTCCTCATCATAAGTGCCTCTAGAATTTCTGATTCCAATCATAACCTCTGTAACTCTTTTCACATAAGCCCTAATGTTTTCATCATCCTTCATTTGTAGCTTCTTCATCCTTGTTTTCAAGTTTTGTAACTTTTCTTGTTTGGTAAACTTCTCTCCTTCATACAATGCTTCTAATCTTGTCCAAATCTTGTGTGCCAAATCTAGATCTTTAACTTCAAGAAATTTTCCTGCAGAGAGTGTCTTGATCAGTGCTTCCCTTGAGACCATGCTATATGAGAATATATTATTTTCTTCATCAGTAGCTTTATCCAATTCATCCTCAGCCTTCATGGTTTTTTCATTCTTTGTAATCATCTAGTAGTCAATGCCCAAACATAGCAAATGAGTTCTTATTTTGTTCTTCCAACTGTCAAAGTTTTCAAGATCAAATTTTGGACTATCCTTCCTATAGAATGCAATATCCAAGATCACCTCAAGCTGTTAATATTTCTCTCTAAGGACCATTATCTCTAATACTAATTGTTAGGAATAACAGTCCACCAATACAACTGATAGGGGGGTGAATCAATTTTATGAGAGATTATTAAACTTTAAACTTTGAATAGTAGCAATATCAAATCAAATGAACACAATGAATGCCAACACAATAACACAATATTTTTTGTTGAGGAAACCATGTTAAAGGTAAAACCCTGATGGGAATTAATACCCACTAATGATGTACTAAGAGTATAATATCCTTGTTAGAAGATCTAGCCTTGTTACAATCGGATTAAAACATTACAATACATAGTCCTTGTTAGAGGATAGACCCTATTAGGAGTCAATAAAATAAGTAGGCTCACTACCCAAAGAAGGTTATGACCACCTTCAGAACTCACTGTTTGCAACACAAGTGTATGAAAGGAAATACACAATCCTTAAACTATCTGATAGAAACTATTTTTGCTTGATCAATTCCAATGAAGTATATAAGTTATTCTCTGCTCCTACATCTAGTAGACACAAACTCATAGCTTTCACAATCTTCTTTTTACATCACATATATTTTTCTATCCCATTTCAAAAGAAAATATCTTACATATATACCCTATTACAAAATAAATGATCAAGTCGGCCCATTAGGCTTTTCTAATATAAAAATAATTATGTAACACCTTTCTAAGATACACACAGTATCTAAACCAAGTATACAACAATTGAAATTCAATAATTAAGGACCAACATCCATAATTCATGCTTCTCTATTCATGATACACACTACAACTCTGAAGTCAGCTTCCAAATAGGTCTTCTCTAGAACACATGCCACAACTGACATCATCCTTCTTTTTGTACCTTTCTAAGATCGGTGAACATTCTTCAGTACACTATCTATCATCCCTTATGCTCGCATACACTGAATCCTCATCACCTGTAAGATATACCCAAAACTTGGAGACTTACTCTGTCAACTTCCATTGTCACAGTCCAGTAACCAGTCTTCACTAAATCTTTTGTAACTCAACCGATATGCAATATTATATCATACGATCTTAGATATAAGACCACAACACCTTCCTATACACACAACTATGTTCACACATTCTAAATCATCTGTATAGAATCAATGTTGTGTTCCCACATTCTAAATCATTTGTATGAAATCCATACACTATATTAACCATCCTGTTCTCTTCATAGAAATATGTTAGGAATGGGAACACTAAGAGGGCAGGGTGAATTAGTGTTCACTATATTTTAATGATTCACTTTAATCTTTATACTGAACTTAAATGCTTAAGTACTGAAATAAACATTCACATAAACATGAAACATGAAATCAACACATGACACCAATATGGTTACGGGGAAACCCAAATAGGTAAAAACCCTAGTGGGAATTAACACCCACTAATATTTTGCACTAGTATTTTGTGATCCTTGTTAGAAGATCCTTAACCCTGTTAGGAGTTGCTTTACAATACTTTAAGTATAGTAGACCTTGTCAAGGGTCAGACCCTGTTAGGAGTCTTTTACAATAGTCCATGTTAGGGGAGTGGACGCACTATCCTAGAGCTCACTGCTCAAGTGTTGAAGGCTACAACCTTCTGATCTCAGATACACACTATATCTGTAGGATGAACTGTCACTGTGACACTATTTGTCAGATCAGTTCCTTTGATGCGTTGATGCTTTGACCTCTAGCAAAGCTCTAATACATCTTATAGTGTCTTTGCATACTTCTTCTCTACTTATCACAACTCTCTATCAACTTCCATACTGAATACAATGGGTGCATCTTATATTTATACACACATACAAAATAAACAACTAGGTTGGCCCTTAGAACTATTACATACAACGCTTCCAAATGAATTGGCTTAAGTGTGCTTACAAAAAAAAAATTATACATGTTGGCAACCTAAATACAATAGGTGCATATCCTTTACAACATTACATTATATCTACAAACCAAAATACTAACTATCGGCTTCATGCTTTGTTCTTCTCTGGCACACATTGGCTATGCAACTTCAACTTACTGTAACTTTCTCATCCTTGCACATCTGATCATGCGCTCACAGACTAAGTATGAATATATTCTAACCAACTTAACTTCCAGGGTGCATACCTTAATTCTTCTATACACATGTGCGCTAATGCTCTTAGCTATAGGAACTATGTACATTATCTAGTCTTCAACACTTAACTGATTTGTGATCTTCTCTTCAAGTGCGCTGACTCCAAACTACTATATGACTTTGTTGCCATAATGACAACACTATATCAAGTCATATACATCAATATAGACAACTTTCCAACAATCTCCCCCTTTTTCATTGATAGCAACAAAGGAATATGGCCAAGTTGCTAACTATCCTTAATACAAAAAACTTTTGTCATCTATATATATACTTATATCTCCCTATACATATTATGATCCATATTCTATACACAACTCCCCCTTTGACATTAATGACAAAGGTGTTAAAAAAACTATATCTATACATACTCACTGAGGGAAAACATCTGAATATGCAATCTTAAGGTTATGGATCTCCTTCTTCCAAAAAGTGATCAAAGAGTTTACTATTTGGAGATGGGTGCATAATGCATATTGAAGCTTCTCCATCTTCTTCAAATCTGTGGAAGGACCTTGATCATATTTTACCATTGTGGCATCAATCTCCTTGATGTTCTGATTGAGGATGTCTAATGAGGGCACAAGAGCATTCCTCAATTGAGTCTGTCTAGACCTTATCTTTTCCATCTCTTTCTCTGCCTTCTCAATTTTTTCCAATTGACCTTGGTAGACATTGTTGCACATGTTCACATCAGTGGATGTGTCTTTCACTGAACTCTTCACCTTCTCAATCATAGCTTCTACCTCTTGTATTTTCTTAAGATGAGCATCAGTAAGCTTATCCTAATCCATGCAGTCCTCAATGAATTTCCTTCCTTGATCAGAAAATTCTTTTAAAGATGCTTGACCAGTCTTGAGTGAATTCAAATCTAGTGCAAATTTGCTCATCAACTCATTCAATCTTTTCTTCAGATACTTTTCTTCTGCAACTTGGGATGCAAATTCTTCAAGGCTTGAGAAATTACTTTTGAATCAAGAAATGATTGTACTTACATCATCAACAAAGTGTACCTTAGACACTTTCTTGTCTATAGGCAACAAACTATTCAGTATGTTCACCAATTCCATAAGGAGAGGATTTCTCATTACTTGTTTCTCCTTTACCTTCTCCATAGCTAGGACGTTAAACTTAATCAAGTCTTCTTCTCTCCATGAGTCCAAACTAGATGTGTCAGGTGTCAAACTTGACAAAAATGTTGAGGAGGGAGTAATGGGAGTGCTATCCATCACTTCTAGTTTTACCTTGGCTAGTTCAATAGAAGTTTCATCTTTCTCTTGTTCTTTTTCTTCTTCTTCTTCTTCTTCTTTCTTTTCTTCCTCTTCCATTTTCTCTTCTTCTTTCTCATCTGTTATATTTTCAATCAATACCTCTTCTTGATGAGTGGGAGGTGTGTTTCTACATAAAATCTTAGCTTCTTCTATGCTCACAAAAGCTTCCTCAAACTTGTCCAATTTTGTGCCAGTGGCCGCCATGGCTATCTCCATATTATCAATAATAATGGTGTTTTCCTTGAGTGATTCTGACATGGTCACAGACTTGTCTACCTTTGATTGTACTTCCACTATAGGTGTTGAATCCTGAGGACCTATAGAATGTACTTTGATGGTCTTTGACCCTTTGGTAACCATTATGGGTACATTAGCTATGGGCGCAGTAGGTGGATACATGTTTCTATTCATAAATACCTTCTCAAAGGCTTTCTCTATCTCTTTTGCAATTAGCTCATAATTTTTATCCATTATGTTCAGAGTTCTTGTCTTAGTTCTGAGGTGAGGCTTCACCAAATCTAACAGCAATTTCTTTTCTTCTAGTACACACAGGAAGGGTATCATCAAGAATCTTTTCCCTTATCTGTAGATCTTCCTCAATAGCCTATCTCTTTTGGAATTCAAGGATATTCCATACATTTTCAGGAATCATTATTTTTAGTTCCAAAAGTATCCTTTTGAACTTGATCATGTTCTTTATGATCATGCTATGAATCTCTGACTTGTCAATTTCACTATACTTATCATAAAACTTCCCTACTTGATCAATTCTTCCTTCGTCAACTATTTTGGTACTTAGCACACTGAGACTAGGTTTGAAGCTTACTTCAGGAGGTGCTTGAGTGTTCTTTTTGTTTCTTGTGACTCGCGAGGATGGATGAATGGTGCCAACCTTTTTCTTCCTCTTAGGCATTGCCTTATACTTGGGAGGAGCAGTAAGGTCAATGGTTACCTTGGGCATAGAAGGAGTATCATCTTCTTTACCCTTCTGACTATCATCTTTTTCAATTTTCACCTTCTTCATCTTGGGATCATCAGACTTAGCTTCCATTGTGGATGCGCTCTTAATTTCCAAAGTAATCTTTTCATCCCTTTCTTTATCAAGGTCTGCTTGAGATACACCATGAATCCTCAAGATCTCTGATGTGACTTTAGAAACCTTTCTTTTTGTTTCTACATTGTTAAGTTTAGCATCTACTTCTCTAGTTTTCTCCTCATATATTCACCACCTATGTTCATTAGGATCTTTGTAGGTTGATAGTAGTACCTGTGCATATGCTTCAAGGACTTGTTCCTCTACCTCATAAACAAGTGGATGAATCCACTTAGTTTTTGGCTCGATGGCTTCCATACAAGTTGTGTCTATCTCCACCATAAAACAAATTATATCCTTGTACTTTTCCACAATGCTATCTAGAATCCTATACCTCATTTTCATCTTAGCCCTGAAGGTCTTCAATTCCAATGTTACATAATCTCTCAATATACTCTTGGTGGATGGTTTGTTAGATATCTGTGGCATGGTTGGAATGGACTTGTCCAAATACATATTTGATACTCTCCCAACTATATGAAGGTACATGTAAATGATTAAAGACCCAAACCTGAATATTTTGGTCTTATCATGTTTGATGGCCTTGATGTTATTAATCAACTGTGTGCGTAAGATCTCACACAAGTTGAAATCCCCATCTTCCTTCACAAGTTTGATGGCTGCTAGAATTGTGCCCACAGACACACTATTCACCCTACTGGTGTGATGAAACTTGTATCCCAATATCATTGACATCAATTTGATGTATTCTTGTTCAATAGGCTTAATTGTCATCCCGCGCCTATCGCTCCTTGACTTACATGTCTGCTCCACCATCTTTCTGACATCCTTGCCCACAAGAAGGATGACACCTGTCCTAGAAAGGCATGTCATCTCATATATCAACTGGTGATTCTTACTAGCACATCACTTGTTTAATCACTTTCCAACTGATCTTTGAGATAATCTGAAGACTTCTAGATTGGCGCAATGAACTAGGGTTTCTTCAACTGATTAAATGCACTGTAAATTACTGATAGATCAATCTCCAAGTCTTCACAACAACTTCCAAGGCTCTTTCTACTCTTCAATCACTCTGAGTTCGAATGCAGTGAGTAATTAAACAACTTTCTATGTACTTAAAGTGAGAATTTCACCGTTAATGCAAGTTGCGTAAACCAAGTTGTCACTTCAAAATTTCTAACTCAAGTTTTGTTCACAATCAGCATGTGCACTCTTGCACAAAGGTACCTTTATACTCCAAAAGCTTAAGTCCAAAGGCACATACTCTGAGGATGAGTATACCAGCCATGTAGGGGTCTAGAGCTAAATTAGCTCCCCCTATGACCCTGAGGGCCATTCATCAAGATGTAGAGAGTGCATCCACTGTGGATGCATCCAATACATTCTCTTCAGTTTTGTCCTTTTTCTCTGACCAAATCATGCTTACATCATCTAAGGCTTTGACAAAATTAACTTCTCCTTCAAGATCCAAAACTGGTTCTTCGGCCTTTTTAGGGCTTCCCTGACCTTGCGCCCTTGATCTACAGAACCTTGAGATATGTCCAGCCTTGTTACAAGAGTGACAAATGACTAGAGGTCTTATATTCCTTGGTGCATTGACCTGAGTCACCATTCTACATTTTTTTTCTAAGTGACCATTATAGTTACATATCTAGCATGTAACATTCTAAGAACTTCTTACATTTGTCTAATTCTAATTTCTCTGATCTTGTTGAATCTTGTTCTTCTTACTAGTCTTGCAATTCATAGCTCTATGACCAAATTTATTGCATGAATAATAGTAACCATTAAAAGGTCTTACCTCTGTAAAGTTCCTCGCAATGTGTCCATGCTTGTTACAAGCAAAACAAGTGCAGTCTATAGGCTTGTGCTCAATCTTAGGTGGTTCACCATTATCTTTGGTTTGATCTTCAATCTCCTTAGCATCAATAGAGTCCTTTTGTGAATAATTTTTTGCTCACATACTATCAATCTAATTTTGTGCTTCATTGTATCCAATACAACTGATGTCTCCTTTGGCTCTTCTTGCATACAACTAAGATTCTATCAAATCAAAACTGGTGTGTAATTTTTCAATATGATTCTTTGCTTCTTTCAATTCAGACTCCAAGATTTCTTTTCTATTCCTTAGCTCCAAGATTTCCATGTTTGCTTGCCTTAGTTCTTCATTGAGTTGAAGGTTCTCTTTGACTTTTTCATTATGGACTTCCTAATTTTTTATTAGCTTACCATCAAATTCTTCAAGTATTTCTTTCATAGATGCATTTTCTTCATTCAGCTTCTTGACCTTTGCTCCTAGATCACTATTAGAGCATTCTTTCAAATCCTTTCTTAGCCTTTTGATAACTAATTGTGCATCACTGACTTTTTCTTTTTGTTCTTCAATTTCTCTTTCTGATTTGTCTAGGTCTTCAATTGTAGCTTCAAGATTTCTTTTCATTTGTTTCATTTCTACTTTGTCCATGATCTCCTCAAGTGGTTAAACTTCTTTACTGAGGACCAGAGCTCTGATACCAATTGTTAGGAATGGGAACACTGAGAGGGAATGGAAAATTCTTTGCTTACAAACAAACAAGTATACATGTCAGCAACCTAAATACAATAGGTGCATAGCCTTTATAACATTACATTATATCTACAAACCAAAATACTAATTGTCAGCTTCATGCTCTGTTCTTCTCTAGCACACACTGGCTGTGCAACTTCAACTGACTATAACTTTCTCATCCTTGCACATCTGATCATGCGCTCATAGACTAAGCATGCATATAGTCTAACCAACTTAACTTCCAGGGCACATACCTTAATTCTTTCATACGTATGTGCACTGATGCTCTGAGCTGTAGGAACTCTATACATAGTCCAGTCTTCAACACTTAACTGATTTCTAATCTTCTCTTCAAGTGCGTTGACTCCAAACTGCTATATGACTTTTTTTCCATAATGAAAACACTATATCAAGTCATATACATCAGTATAGACAACTTTCCAACAAAATATATGTTGACATCAGTGACAAAATATGAATGACAACAAAAGTAATTCCAACATCACTCAACGTAGTGATTAAACATATTAAATGCATCCAACAATCTCCCCAATGCATTAGCAATATCCAACACTTGGATAGGAATAAGATTTAATCTAAATAGGAGCTAAGGCTAATTATAAAAAAAATTGATCCTATCAATTGTTCAACTACAATTTCTGGAGCACAATTAAGGGTTGTCAACCATAACTTGAAGAATTATAGTAATGAGTAGAAAAAGAGGACATCTACTTTGTCAGAGTTACAAAGTCTAGTGATTCCTAAGTTGAATTTTTTACAAAAAGGTGTTAAGTAGGTTGACCTGGTGATAGTCTCACCTGATCCATGCATAGTAGGACTAGAGGATCTTCCATATTTTTTGTATGGGAATATACTTATCATGGAGAACCTACTAAACACTTGGGTTACTAATTTACAAGTATTGAAGACTAATTTTCCAGATGTATTTAGTAGATTGAAAACCTATTTCCACTTTTCTTTAAAAATAAAATTTTCCTTTTTGGATATCATTATAATACCTTTGTCATTGTTGTCAAAGTGTGAGTAGCAATGTAGTGAAAAATTGCTAAGGTATATTAGAAAGGGTGAGTAGATATATTACCTTAGGGGGAGTTATTTTTCGTAAGCTCTAAACCTTTTTTGATGCTCTAATTTTTTGTAGTAGTTTGACACTTAGTCAATTTTTCTCTAAGTGTTGCCATCAATGCCAAAGGGGGAGTGTATACACTTAAAATTGGCTTGATAAATTAATTAAATTTTTATTATTTAATTAATGTTTATTCTTTCTATTACTAAGTAAATTATTTAATTTATTTAGTACATTCACTTACATTATTCTTCTATTCCTAAGTCTTCTAATTAGTCTTATTAAAGTGATTTAATTAAATATTTAATTATACAATCACTATATGACTAAGTCCTTTAGTCCATCTCATATTCCTAGTCACTTGACACATCATCTTGGCTAAGATAATTAATTAATTTTAATTATTAATTATTTGTATTTATCCTCACCCATGTGTCCTATTTTAAAGGGCTATGTGGCCTCATGATAATTGGTCTCATGACCACATGTACTCTTTGAACTTAGTCAAGATTGCATTCCCTATTCCTTAGGAGATTCTTTAGCCACCTCAAGGAGTCAAAGGTGACTCGTGGGACACTTGTACCAAGATTCCTCATGATGAAAACATCTTCCCACCTTCTTCTCAAGATTCTTTGTTAGACACTTGACATGTGTCTTTCCTTTCCACCTTACACTCCCTCTTGTCAATGTAGGAGGAACATCTCTCCTATTCCTCCTTTCACATTCCAACTAAATCCAGCTTTTTATCAACTCCTTCAACTAAGTCAATTTTAGCCCTAGGATCCTTCATCTTTCAATCTCCACCCTTGGATCTTGCCACCTAGGCTTGAGGACTTTAAAAATCTATAAAAGGACCCTTCCTCCTCCTTTGTGAGCCTAATATAAATAGTGAATTTGAGAATTTTTGAGCATTTAGAGAATAATCCATCAAGAAATCAAGCAATCAATAAATTTAGTGTCATTTTGAGAAATTTTCATATCATTTATCTTCATCATAACTTGCATTATCCATAATTGAATAAGGAGCATTCTATATTTTAATCTAGTTTTGCACTATTCATATTCCACTATCTCCACACTTTGAAGGCATCTTGGAAAAGGAGCATATTTACCATTTTGAGAGCTCAACATTTCAAGAATTCAAGGCTAGGAGGACAATGGAGACAAGCTACATGGGAAAGTGAAGGTAAAATATTTTTTTATTTCACTTACCTTTGTAATATTCATTGTGAATGCATTTTAAATAGAATTTAAAGCTAGTTAGTAGAATAGTATTTCATTTCTAGGATAATACTCATAATTTGCATACATTTTTGGCACCCACTGTGGGGCCATACCCATGCATTTAACAATCAAAGTTTGAGTTTTCTGTGTGTAGCATCTACAAGATTTTTTCTGCGCATACATGCCTGAAAGTTGCACATACAGTTAATCTTCTTCTGCATCCATTTTAGGCCACAATAGTCATATAATTTTCTTATCTATTTCATATTTTTCTATGTATACATTTACATTTTTTACACTTATGCTCAATATATTTGCGCATTTGTTCCTATCTACACATTCATTCCATCATTCAGTGCTTTCATTCTCTGTAGCTGTGTAATTGATTAATCATGTTCTTTTATTGGTTGCTCATGTGCATTCATTTAAAGATACAAATTAATTTAGCTTTTCATTGCATTTTTGCATTTAGATAACACTTTAACAATTTGTTATTTATGTCATCTAGTCAATAGGTTATTTTACAGGATGTGTTGTTGAAGACCCCTCATTAACTACTCACTAATTTTCTTGCAAGTTCTATGGAAGCAAAGGGGTTTTTAATGAAAACCATAACTTCGTTTGGGTTTAAAATACAATATGCATTTTGTTTTTCATGTGTCTTCTTTAGTATAGAATAAGAGTTTGTTGTGTCTTTCTTTCTAAGCACTTTGTAATCCCAAAAATCTATAACAATGTATCATCTCCCCTCGCCTTAGCGGATCTTGGGTGTAAGAGAATTTTTTATATCTTTTAGAGGGAGGTCTTTGGTGGGAAAAGAGGTACTCGCCCTAAGGAATGACCCAACTAGTAATAGGCTAAATCCAAGCCCTTCCAAACTGGTATATAAAAAATGTCATTGTGATTAGTCTCACAATGAATAGGTTTGAATTTATTATGACAACCAAAATCTCCTATAGTACACGTGTGGTGCATTAAATTCTTTACATTGTTAAGGTGTAAAAATATTAATTTGAAAGGATTGGGAGAGTCCCCTTAATTAGGAGTATGGATTTATCATATCCACCTAAATGGATACCCTTACTACATACTTTTGTTTTAGTGGCCAAAAAACCTTCTATTTGTTGGCTCAAGGTGTCACCCAAGCCCGTGAAGACACCTCACATTACTCACAATTCATAGTAGAGATAGTGGTTCTTTGGGAAGTAATGACTCATTGAATTTGGAACTAGGTGTGCTAGAGAAGTGAGTGCACTATAATGAGGAGCTCATTCCTCCAAGTTTCTAGGCTATCTTCTTTGGATAAGCGTGGCTAGATTTTATCCAAGTGAGGATTCAGCAGATATTATCCTTGCCAACCATAGGATTTGTAAGTGTGTTTGTGGATTCACTCTAGTTTAATTTAGGAATCAATCATTTCTATCTTGTGTGTGTGTGTGTGTGTGTATAAATTTTCTTTCTAGAAATCCAGAAAAGAACAACCAAAACAAAAATTCAACAGCAACCAATATCAGGAATTTATTAAATTTTCCAAACTATGCATATATTTCTTATAGCTGCGCATATATTTTTTTATCTTGTGCATATATTCAATAAATTTGTGCATTAATACTTTATGTTGGCACATATGTTACATTTTCTTATGCATACATTACTACGCATTCATCATAGAGCCTATTTGCAAGGATTTTGACCTATTGAAAAATACACTTTTGGATACCCATTTTCATCTTATTGATTTTGGAAACCTTTGATATTGTTAGGACCTTATCACCCAGTTTGAACATCCTTTTCATAATTTCATCATCCCTTTCATTTATCCATGTCCTTCTAAATCAATTTCTTAGTGTTTATAATCATCCTATAAACATCAGAATCTTTTTGTGGGTTTTACCTATCAGGGTTTGTCATCCTTATCTAGAAACTTAGTAGATTTTATCCTTAATAGTCTTTGTCATATCATAGTGAGTTTTATACCTCCTATAAAACTAGATTATCATTATCAATTTCATTCAACACTTTAGAAATTATTTTCACATCTTTCTATGTATCCAACATACACATCAAAACTTTCATCCCATTTCATCTTTCACCTTTTTATGGTTCAAACTAGATCACAAAAACTGAAGGCATTGTACTTATTTCATGGCCTTGTTGAAGGACTATTTCTTTAATGTAGAATGGCTTCTCCTATTTGGGTAGATTCAACCTTCACCCCTTTTATGGGTCCAAGGTGACCCATTATGTGTATAACCATGGGAAGGGAATTTTATGTTTCTTGTATACTTGCTGTTTTTTAAGTGAATGTGCATTGAAGTATGTTTGTATACCATATCCATCTTTGTTTCCCCTAGCTTGGGGGTGGCCATGTAGTGGCCTAGGTTGGGAGGTGAGCCTCCATGGTGTATTGACTTATATTTTGTAGATTTATCAAAGAAAGACTTGCTGCTTTTTATAGAGCAAGTGGAGTGTTGACTAGATTCCTATTTGATATTATGAGTTTGGATGGCTATAAGGCCCTATGTAAAATTTTATTCAATAGGCCATTTAAATTCCTTAGGCATGTGTGATGCTTGTAAAAAAAAGGGGGATTTCTCTTTGGATGCTTAATGTTTCTTCCATTAGCTCATTGTATTTTGAAGTAAGAAAGGTTATGTATTACATTCTATGTGCTTGGAAAGAAATGATTAGTTGTTTTTTATTGTTCTCAACATAAGAAATGAAGAAAATAATTTTATTCTTTAAGTGTGAAAAATCTCTTCTATTTGGTCATTTCTTTTCCAAGATTAATATATTTGTCCTTGCACAAAGAATAGAAAAAAAGGGATTCTCTCTCAATATGTGTATAGATTTCAAAAAGTATATATATCATGCATATATAACCATGCATATATATATATATATATATATATATATATATATATATATATATATATATATATATATATATATATATATATATATATATATCAGATAATATCATCATTTGCTTCTAGAAACTATTTTCTCTCTTTTCTTGTATAAAAAAAGGGGGGGTTTCCTCTTCTGGCATGCTTATGCTTCCATAAAAATTTAAGAATACATTTGTGTATGTTTAAAATGTATAGAGCAATGTTTTTATTTTGCTACTAAGAAGAATAATTAAAGAAAATCTATATTCCTTTGAGTTAAAGAAAATTTCCTTTATGTGAATATGTAAATATATACATTTATACTTTAGTATATAAATGTATAAATATACATATAAAATAGATTTACACACATGCTTTGCAACATTTCTATTGCTTAAATATATATAATTATTACTAAAGAGGCTTTAATTTTTCTTTTATACAAACTCTATTTATGTATTTCTGCTTGTGTAACTATATTCAATATAATATATAATTATATTAATACATATATATAATATAATATATATATTAATATATATTATATATTATACTAAATATAATACAAATTTTTAATTTTACATATTATAATATAGTTTATAACAAAATAAAACTATCAAAACAAATTGCAACATACTCTGAGGTTATTCCTCACCCCCGCACACGTTGTGGCTTTAAGGCAGGGCAGAAGGCACCTGCACCACTGTCACCATACGGTGGTTGGTGAGCAGGGGGGGCCGTCACCCTCTAAGGTGTGTGGCAGGGGTTCAGCTCCCACCGCACTCCCTTAGAAGGGTGGCGGTAGGCCATGCCTCCCTGCTCGTAGGGTTTTGGGGAGTAGGCTAGGTGTCGATCTACGGTAGCAACCGATAACCCCAAAAAGAAATTTTATTTTCAAAAAAACTCGCTTAATAAAATAAAAAAATGCCTGTAGCATTTTTTTTAAATGAAAAGATACAAGAACAAATAATAATGTATGCATTCGTCAATAAATAAATGAATGCCAGTAACTATTTTAAAGGACTGCAACTTAGTAAATAAAAAGATTAATGTTTATAATAGTATTATTAAAATGAATGAATAGATTATATTCGGAGAGGAGGCTGATATTTTTTTCAACAGAGATTTACCCAGTTAGGGAACCACAGAGAACTGGTTCTATGCCCTAGCAAAGATGGGTAAATCTGAAAATTTAAACATTTCTTTTATCTTATGTTAATAAGAAAACCCAACATTAAACCAAATAATAGATTACCTTGTTGGCATGTTGTTAGACTCATGAGGAAATTCAAAATTATTCTCCTCCATTGATGAAACACTTTGATGTTGTATATACACAAGTATATTTGGGGGTATATACACACTTGTGTATGTATATACATTCATGTATACTTATGAGTATACTTTCCTGGTGTCTTTCATTTCCATAACCCTTCGCCCAAACTTACAAACCCAAAAATAATGAAATTAGGGTTTTAGGCGATGTTTTATTTTTCCCCAAACCCTAATTTCAAATTAGGGTTAGGGTTGGGCTAGGAGCCAAGACTTTTTAAAATTTTAAATTTTTTTAAATCATTACTAAATTCTGAAAAGTCCAATTTAAACTAGCATTAGTATTTAATGGTTATTTTGTCTTTTCACTTTTCTTTTCTTTTTGAAATCTGAGATTTACAATATTATTTATTTTATTTTATTTTTTATCTCAAGATTCCTTTTATTAAAATTTTGGAATATATTTGAACATTAATGCTATTTGATTTACTTTCAAAATTTTAAATGTTGGTTGTAAATTTATGGTCTTTTATTTTATTTTATTTTATTGAGATTTGAGATCTCAGATTTTGTATTAATATATTTAATATTATTCGAACAATTGTTAATGTATTATTTTTGTAAATTAATTATTTGTCATTAATTTGAATGCCCTTGCTTTTCTCTTGAATCATTTAAATTTTTAGGGGGATTAATAATCTTATAATCCCGAGGTGGGACCTAGGTAATATATTACCTAATGAACTACAACTGATTTGAATACATTGTATAACTTGAAGATCTGTGATTTAAGATCACTGAGTTGCTGATTAGATATGTAAGATGGTTAAATCAGTAATATGTTGTCATTGATGTCAACTAGTTTTGACAGTACTTATATTGTAAGTTACTATACCCAAACATCTGTAGAAAGAAGAAGAAAAGAGATGAAGAATAGAATATATCTACATGAGAAAGATGAAGATGACAGATAAGGATAAGGAATACATTGGATAACTTATGGATAAGACTATGACCTTATGTTATCGACTTGATTATGTTGCATTCATCTATGATGAAGGATAAGAGAAAAATGCACAAGGCAGTGTTGTCGGTTAAAGAACCATTTCAGTATACACCGATGCAGTCTAGTGTATACCGATCACAGTATAAACCAAGCTTGTGTTCACCGACACATTTCTTTGTTAACCGAGCAAAAGAAAATGACTAGTTTAGCCGATGGAAGTTGATGAGTTGTAAAGTACCTTGAAATCAGAGATGAAGATAATGTTTGTTACGAAGATTGACGGCTAACATAATTCAAAGAAGATGGGATTGAAAGGAAATGTGTTACTGACACATCAATCGAGGAAGGTTTAAGCGACAAAATCAACAAAGGATATTAAGTGGCAAAATCTGATGGATGGAATTAAAATGGTTTACTCGTCTATTTAAGAGACTAAGATTTCATGATGAAATCATGCCGGAAGAAGGAGACTGTAGAGATATCATGTGAACAAGCTTCATGCATGCCTAATCAGACTGGTTAAGGAGAACTGAACTGCAAAGATTACCGAGCGTCAAAAATCTATTACCAAGTGACAGTAAGTTACTAAATATTGATTGAAACAGAATTGAAATACTAATCAAAGTATTTGAATGAGCTTAACATAGATCTGATAATCTACAATTGAAGTTGTAATCAGATCAACTGTTGTTGCATTTTAACCATTGTAAATAGAGAAATCTCTTAACAGAGTGGACTAGAAAGTCTTGTAATGTCATTCATAGAGTGTACATTTGTTATCCTATCAACCCCATAGTGAATGTTGGTTGGATGATAAAAATAGGTGTAAAATCCTCTAAGAAGGTCACACCTCATAGTGTTTTTGTAACCTTTAACAGGGTTGGGTCTTCACCGACCTCACTTTAGAAGAGTGAACAATTTTTGGGTTGTCGGTCCCAGGTGGTTTTTCCCTTCACAGGGTTTCCACATTAAATCTCTTGTATTATGTGTTGATTGTGATGATTGTTTGTTATCATACTTTTCATGTTTCATATTGGATTTGGTCAGTAATCATTATATGATATTAACTGGTAATCGATAAAAACATAGATAGAATACTATTTTTGTTTACCGAGCTGCAGAAGTTTTAGTAAATTGTTTTTGGATATACATTTTGTGATTGGGACTGTGGATAACTGATTCACCCCCCTCTCAGTTATTCTAACAATTGGTATCAAAGCGTTGGTTGATTGGAATAGAGTTTTAAGGACTTCAGCACAAAGATTTCAAAATGCATAAGAGGGAAGTGCCAAAGCTAAACAAGGATAACTTCACAGTATGGCAAAGCCAAATGAAGCTGCATGTATCTGGAATTGGGAATTATGCCCTTACACTAATGGAGAATGGCTACATTGAACCACCCACTGGTCCCTTGACCCTTGATCAACTAAGAGACAGGCATGAACATAATGTTACTATGATGGAGATTGTTGTTGCCTGTACCAATGCCAAATTTGAAGATATTAAAAATTGCACTTCTTCTAAAGGTATGTGGGATAAACTTGCTCAAGTTTATAGTGGTGATGTGAATGTCAAAAGAGCCAGAGCTGACATCTTAAGGGGTATATTTGATGATATGAATATGAAGGAAGGTGAAAATATTATGTAGTACACAGATAGACTAAAAGAGGTAGTACATTCTATTAGAGAATCTGATGGTGTGATTGATGAAGAGACAGTGGTAAGCAAAGTTCTCAGAACCTTATTGCTGGTTTATGCAATCAGAATATCTGTAATTCATGAAACAAGGTCTGCAGTTGGTAACAACCTTACTCTTGATAATCTGATTGGTAAGCTTACAACCTTTGAACTAAATAACTTTGACAATAGTGTTGTACCATCTGTTGAATCTACCTTTATGTCTTCTATGAAGATTGGTAAGTCTAGTAGCAGAAATAAGAATGATGATAGTGATAGCAATATTGATGATGAGCTTGATGAACTTGAAGCTCTTATGGCCAGAAGGTTACCTAAAGGTAAAGGAAGGTATAGAGGTAAATTACCTTTATCATGCTTTAATTGTAAATAGGTTGGTCATATTGTTTCTAGATGTCCACACAGGAAAGATGATGACAGAAACAAAGACTGAACTGGTGAAGGAAGCTATGGGAGAAGAGGCAACATAAGTTACCAACACTGCAACAGAGACAACCGAGACAATAATGATAAAGGCAAGAAGGTGTGCTACATTACAGAAGAAGATGTCACCGATATCGACACTGATGAATATGTGGAGGTAGTATTTGTTGCAATGAAGGATGAATCCGAGGAGGATGAGAGGTATGTAGAAATAACATTTATCTCTAAGGTTAATAAGAATGATACATGGATTATAGATAGTGGTTGTACACATCACATGACTGGTGATGAAGAGAAATTTGATCATCTTGAAGAATTCAATGGAGGATCTCTTAGAATGGGTAATGATGCACCCTATATGATTAGAGGAAAAGGATCCCTGATGATAAATGATAAAATTAGATGTGATAATGCTTATTGGGTAAAAGGTCTAAACTATAATTTGCTAAGTTTGGCATAGCTGAACAATTCAGGCCACTGAGTTGCTTTTGAGAGCCAGAAAGTGAAGATATATGATGATGGAGGAAGACTTATTAGATTTGGAACATAGTCAAGAGGTAATGTGTTTTATCTTGATAATGATCAGTCTTCTTGTTTAATGATGAAAGATGAAAATGCATGGTTGTGGCATAAGAGGTTATGTCATGTGAATTTTGATAACGTGATTAAGATCAGTAAAAAGAAAAAGGTTAGAGGTATTCCTAAATTATCTAAGCTTGATCATGTTATGTGTCATGAATGTCAGAAAGGTAAAATGACAAAATCTAGTTTCAAAAGCAAAGATTATTCAACAAAGAAATTACTTGAGTTAGTGCATACCGACCTATGTGGTCCTATGAGAACTCAAAGTTATTATGGAGATAGATATTTTATTCTTTTTGTTGATGATTATACTAGATTAATGACAGTCATGTTCTTGAAGGAAAAATTAGAGGCATTTAAGATGTTCAAGTGGTATAAAGAAAAAGTTGAGAAAGAGACTGGTAAAGAATTGAAATGCTTAATATTTGACCAAGGTGGTGAATTTATTTCTGATGAATTTACTAACTTTTGTAATGAGTATGGTATTAAAAGACAGGTCTCTGCACCAAGGATGCCACAATAAAATGGAATAGCTGAAAGGAGGAATAGTTCAATCATTGACTGTGCAAGGACACTGATGTTATAAAAGAATGTTGCTCAGACATACTGGAGGGAAGCTGTCAGCACAGCTGTTTATGTTCTGAACCGAGTACAACTAAAGAAGGACACCAATAAGAAACCCTATGAGTTATGGTTTGGTCACAAACCCACTGTAAGTTATTTCAAGATTTTTGGAAGTACATGCTTTATTCTAAAAGATGAAAAAAATGGGAAGTTTGACTCAAAATGTGATGAAGGGATATTTTTGGGATATTCCACTAAAAGTAAAGCATACAAGTGTCTTAACAAAGTAACCAATAAAATGATTGAAAGTACTAATGTTCAAGTTGATGAGTTTGATGACAAGAATGCAAAGGAAAGCACAAAGGAACCAAAAGACTATGGTGGATTAAGTTACATTGAAAAACTAGAGTACCTACCGATGTAGCAGACAGTGACAATCAGTCTGCAAGAAAACAATGCCAAGGAACGGGAAAAAGAAACTGACAAGCAGGAAGCACCCACAAAGCAAGCAAATGAACCTACACAGGATGAACAAGAAAGAAGAGATCGGCTACTAGAAAAAAAATTTAGAAGACATCATCTTGAGACACAAATCATTGGAAACAGTCAAGCTGGCATGCAAACAAGAAGTAAAGCAAGACAAGGTACATGACTAGTTTGTGAATATGAACTGAAGAATGTAAAAGTTGCATTAGAAAATGATGAATGAGTTAATGGAATGAAAGAGGGAATAGAACAGATAGAGAAGAACAAAACTTGGAGTTTAGTGCCCAAACCTAAGGACAAGAATGTTATCCATACTAAGTGATATTCAAAAACAAGCTTAATGAGAATGGAGAGGTAACAAGGAACAAATCTAGGTTAGTATGCAAGGGATATGCACAGGAGGAAGGAATAGATTATGGTGAGACATTTGCACCTGTTTCTAGATTAGAAGGAGTCAGAATGTTACTTGCATATGTTGCACACAAAAAGTTCAAATTTTACCAAATGGATGTCAAATCAGCTTTTCTGAATGGGATAGTTGAAGAAGAAGTCTACATAGAACAACCTGAAGGGTTCGTTGATCCAGAAAACAAAGATATGGTATGTAGATTACATAAAGATTTATATGGTTTGAAGCAAGCACCGAGAGCCTGGTATGAAAGGTTGCATAACTATTTGTTGAGTATTGGATGTTATAACAAGTGAGAACAGTAATCTGTACATGAAAGGAAATTCTGATGATACTATATTGATTGCTGATATATTTGTGGATGACATAATATTTGGAGGACAAGATCAAATCTGTAAGTCATTTTCTGATGAAATGAAAAGTGAATTTGAAATGTCTATGTTTGGAGAGATTAAGTTCTCTCTAGGCTTACAAGTGATTCAGCAGAATGATGGTATATTCATTACACAATCTAAATATATAAAGGAAGTATTGAAGACATTTGGCATGGAAGATGCTAAACTTGTGGGAACATCATTGGCTACTAGATGTAAACTAACTAAAGAAGATGGAACTACTAAGGTAAATCAGACACTGTACCGATCCATGATTGGTAAGTTAATGTATGTAGTTCATAGTAGACCTGATATAGCACATGATGTTGGAATAGTTGCTAGATTTTCTACAAACCCTAGAGAGTCACACATGGTTGCTACAAAGAGAATCTTAAGATACCTAAAGAAAACTGAAGATTATGGACTGTGGTATCCTAAGAAAGGCAAGTTTGAACTGAAGGTATACACCAATGCTGATTGGGCTGGAAATGTGGATGATAGAAAAAGTACCACCAGAAGAGCATTCTTCTTTGGTGAAAGACTTGTTACATGGACAAGTAAGAAATAGGCTTGCATTTCTTAGTCTATAGCTGAAGCAGAGTATGTTGTTGTTGCTACTATCTGTTCAAATATTGCATATATCAAGCAAGTGTTAGAAGGTATGAATGAGGTAATCACTGAGCTGGTGATTATATATTGTGATAACACTAGTGCTATTAATATTTCAAAGAATCCAGTGATGCACTCTAAAACTAAGCATATATCAATTAAGTATCACTACTTAAGGGAACAAGTATAGGAGAAGAAAGTTAAGCTAGATTTTGTTACATCAAAAGAACAACTTGCTGACATATTTACAAAGCCTCTACCGAAGGATACATATGAATACTTGAGGACTAGACTTGGGGTCCGTCCCCTGTCTACCGGTCACTAAGGTGATTTGGAGGTTGCATCAGCCTAATCTTATCAGAAAATCATACATGTTGATGTAGCAGAGTTCACAATTTTGATTTCTGTCTAAAGTTGTGAAAGGTTGAAGTACTGGAATAGATTTGCACAATAGTATACCGAGATACAGAGAATGCACTAGACAACAGAGAGTTACATAGCTACTACAAAACTATATGTTTGTATTGTTCTTTGGCATTGCTGTCAAAGGGAGAGAGATCAATATGAAGAATATGGAGCCAAAGACAAAGGGAGAGAGATACAGAAAAGAGAACTGAAAATATCATATCTGGAGAACTTAGTCTGCATTTGCAAATGCTTTTATGTAACATAGTGATTAAACATATTAAGCTAGGGAGAGCTTGTACCGTTACAGCATTTGTTGACAAAGTTGTAGAATACATGTTTGGTATGTGTATGGAATATTTCATATTGCTTGTGTTGCCATCAATGCCAAAGGGAGAGATTGATGAACTACAACTGATTTGAATACATTGTATAACTTGAAGATCTATGACTTAAAGATCACTAAGTTGCTGATTAGATATGTAAGATGGTTAAATTAGTAATATGTTGCCATTGATGTCAACTAGTTTTGACAGTACTTATCTTGTAAGTTACCATACTCAAACATCTATGGAAGAAGAAGAAAAAAGATGAAGAATAGAATATATCTACATGAGGAAGATGGATATGATAGATAAGGATAAGGAATACATTGGGTAACTTATGGATGAGTCTATGACCTTATGTTATTGACTTGATTATGTTGCATTCATCTATGATGAAGGATAGAGAAAAATGCACAAGGCAGTGTTGTCAGTTAAAGAACCATTTTAGTATACACCAACACAGTGTAGTGTATACCGATCATGGTAAAAACTGAGCTTGTGTTCACTGACATATTTCTTTGTTAACCGAGTAGAAGAAAAGAGCTAAATGACTAGTTTAGCCGATGGAAGTTGATGAGCTGTAAAGTACCTCGAAATCAGAGATGAAGATAATGTTTGTTACAAAGATTGATTACTAACATAATTTGAAGAAGATCTAATGGATTGAAACAAAACATGTTACTGACACATCAACCAAGGAAGGTTTAAGCAGAAAAATCAACAAAGGAGATTAAGCGGCAAAATCTGATGGATGGAATTAAAATGGTTTACTCATTTATTTAAGAGACTGGGATTTCATGATGAAATCATGTCGAAAGAAGGAGACTGCAGAAGATATCATGTGAACAAGCTTCATGCATGCCTGATCAGACTGGTTAAGGAGAACCGAACTGTAGAGATTACCGAGCAACAGTAAGTTACTGAATATTGATTGAAACAAAATTGAAATATTGATTAGAGGATTTGAATGAGCTTAACATAGATCTGATAATCTACAATTGAAGTTGTGTTGTAATCAAATCAACTGTTGTTACATTTTAACCATTGTAAATAGAGAAATCTCTTAACAGAGTGGACTAGAAAGTCGTGTAATGTCATTCATAGAGTGTACATTTGTTATTGTGTCAACCCCATAGTTAATGCTGGTTGGAAGATAACGGTTGGTCTAAAATCCTCTAACAAGGTCACACCTCACAGTGTGTTTGTAACCTTTAATAGGGTTGGGTCTTCACCGACCTCACTTTAGAAGAGTGAACAATTTTTGGGTTGTCGGTCCCAAGTGGTTTTTCCCTTCACAGGGTTTCCACTTTAAATCTCTTGTGTTATGTGTTGATTGTGATGATTGTTTGTTATCATACTTTTCATGTTGCATATTGGATTTGGTCGGTAATCATTATATGATATTAACTGGTAATCAGTAAAAACACAGACATAATACTATTTTAGTTTACCAAATGCAGAAGTTTTAGTAAATTGTTTTTGGATATACATTTTGTGATTGGGACTGTGGATAACTAATTCACCCCCATCTCAGTTATTCTAACACCATCACCCTCTAAGGTGTGCGGCGAGGGTTCAGCTCTCACCACACTCCCTTAGAGCAGTGGCGGTAGGCCATGCCTCCCCACTTGCAGGGTTTTGGGGAGCACGCTGGGTGCCGGTCTCTAGTAACAGCCGGTGACCCCAAAAAGAAATTTTATTTTCAAAAAAACTTACTTGTTTAAAAAAATAAAAAAATGCCAGCAACGTTTGTTTTTAAATGAAAAGATACAAAAATAAATAGTAATTTATGCATTCGTCAATAAATAAATGAATGCCAGTAACTATTTTAAACGACTGCAACTTAGTAAATAAAAAAATAAATGTTTATAACAGTATTATTAAAATAAATGAATAGATTATATTCAAAGAGGAGGCTATTTTTTTTTTTCAATAGAGATTTACCTAGTTAGGGAACCACAAAGAACTGATTATGTGCCCTAGCAGAGATGGGTAAATCTAAAAATTTAAACTTTCTTTTATCTTATGTTAATCAGAAACCCCAACATTAAGCCAAATAATAGATTACCTTGTTGGCATGTCATCAGAATCATGAGGAAATCCGGAATTATTCTCCTCCATTGATGAAACATTTTGATGTTGTATATACACAAGTATATTTAGGGGTATATACATACTTGTGTGTATATATACACTCATGTATACTTCTGGGTATACTTCCCTGGTGTCTTCCATTTCCATAGCCCTTGGCCCAAACCTAAAAACCCAAAAACAATGAAATTAGGGTTTTGGGCCATGTTTTATTTTGGCCCATACCCTAATTTCTAATTAGAATTAGGGTTGGGCTATGGAGCTAAGACTTCTTTTTTTAAAAAAAAAATTTAATCATTACTAAATTCTGAAAAGTCAAATTTAAACTGGCATTAGTATTTAATGGTTATTTTGACTTTTCACTTTTCTTTTCATTTTGAAATGAGATTTAAAATATTTTTTTATTTTTTTATCTCAAGATTCCTTTTATTGAAATTTTGGAATATATTTGAACATTAATACTATTTGATTTACTTTCAAAATTTTAAATGTTGGTTGTTAATTTATGGTCTTTTATTTTATTTTATTTTATTATTTTATTGAGATTTGAGATCTCAGATTTTGTATTAATATATTTAATATTATTCAAACAATTGTTAATGTATTATTTTTAGAAATTAATTGTTTGTCATTAATTTGAATGCCCTTGCTTTTCTCTTTAATCATTTAAATTTTTAGGGGGATTAATAATCTTATAATCCCTAGGTGGGACCTAGGTAAGATATTACCCCTTAATGATAATTATTTTAACTAATATTTATAACATTATTTAAATGTTTAAAATCTCAAAGTTGGAGTAATAGTTATGAAAATTGAACATTAATTAAATTATATTTAAATCTAAAAGAATTATAATTTTAATTCATTTATTCAAACAATATTATATTTAAATAATTATAGTTTATTAACCTTAGTTTTGCGTTTGGGTTATTATCATGTTCGCATTATAACCCTCTTAATCATTAATCCAAATTATGCATTTGACCCTAAATGGTTCCCTGGTATCCGTTAGGGGCCATTAGGGTTACAATTTAATTTATGGGGTTGTCCATCTTCAAAGTAGCCCCTAGGTTTGATGACCTAATAGTTACCCTTATTTAATTGACTTGATTTGAATTCTTAGACTTAGGGTTAACCCCTCTTGTCCTTTTTATGTTTAACCATAGGGTTTCACCGGACTAATGCACTTGACGAGCAAAGGATGTTGGCAAGCCAATGCATGCCATGATTCCCCTTGTTAGATAAATGTGTTGGTCAATGTTTTACATTTCAAGTTTTAGTGCACCTTAATGTGCAACCTGTAATACCCCAAAAATGGGCTATAGGACCATTGACCTCCTACATTGACAAATTGATCAAAATTGACCTAAAGTCCTAACCTAAGGCACATCTGCACATCAAATTATCAAAACCCTAATTGATTTTATCCTAATTCTGCATCGGGGAATATTTCCTAAATATTCCTAATTTATCCAAATTATCAAAACCCTAATTGATTTTATCCTAATTCTGCATCGGGGAATATTTCCTAAATATTCCTAATTTATCCAAATTATCTCCTAATTAAATATTATTTAGCGATAAATGACATTCTTTTATTTATCCTAAATTTAACTAATTGAATATGATAAATATTTAATTAATTAGACTTAATTCTTCCACTTAATTAATTAGATTTAATTCTATTTATTCCTAATTAATATTAATTAATTTTGACAATAAATCAAAAATCCTACAAATAATTGATTAAATTCTTATTTAATTAATTAAATCCAGTTGTCAAATATTTAATGATATAGTTTTGGAATAAAGTTTGATTTAATAATTGATTAACCCATTAATTAGTTATTTTATTTCAAAAATCAATTAACTTGAGAGCAACACATGTTGAAAATAATATTAATTCATAATTATCTATGCACATTCAGAAAAGCAATTAAACTCTAAATCAATAAAACAATTCAATTTGTTATCTTTTTGAACTCAACATCTATTTTGAGTTAAAAAGTGATCTAAACTTCTGATTTGAGTTAAAAAGTTGATTTTGCATGATTTTGTGAGTTAACTATTTCTAATTTCTTGATAACTCAACAATCAATCTGAGTTAATCAGGGAGAGATTTTTGGTTTTCCATGAGCTCTCAAAAATCTTCGATTTCTATATAAACAAGGCTCAACCCTTCACAAACGACCGTTCTTTCAATTACTTGGAGAATCGAGCTCTTGCGAACAAGCGATTGTGAGATTTTTGTAATTTCAATTCATTGTTTTCAATTCATTCATAGCATTCAATAGCATTGGTAGATTAGATTTTCAATTTATTTCAATCCATTTTAGATCAATTTCATATCAATTTTTCATCATATTGCATAGAAAATTCAAAAATATAGATTAATCTACATCCATACTTTCATTGCTTTCATCATTTCAAATTCTTTGTTTAGGTGTTGCATTATCACTGATCTCGGTCATAATCTGAGAATGCCATACTCACACCTACTAGAAGGTAGTAAATCGCCTAGTTAATTCTGTTTATTCTTATTGCAGATTTTCTGACATATTAACCAATAATGTTTTACCAAAGTGTTGTGTCCACAGTTAGGTATAATTTTCACACACATATTTCTGGCACCTACCGTGGGGCCCTACAATGGGTTTCCATTTCTGATTCTATCATTTTTTGACAATTTCATTCAAGCTTCAATTTTCATTTTTTTCCTCTGTACGATTTCGTACGACATTTCAAAAAGTCATATCAGAGTCTTCTGGTTGTTGTACAACAAACGACATTCTGGATTGTCGGATGGGTTGTTAGGTAGTGTCATTTTGAAGCTAAATTTTCGTATGAGCATAGACCCATTGGCGTATCATTTCTCGATTGTCATATGGGAAGGTGTAGAAACTCGTATGAGTTTTGATGCCATTTTTGCATAGTTGTATCATATTTTTTATTAGTTTTTGGAAATTTTGATTTTAGATTTCTACTGACGGCTAATCCTAACAATTGATGCTTGTTGTTTCTAATCATTTTTGGCATCCTAACAATATCTATGCAGGATGAAAGACAAATATTGAGCATAAAAACCCCATTCTTTGGCCTTTCTTGTCTTGACTTCTAAGCCATCTTTTTCAAATAACCCTACTCTCAGAGAATTCGCTGGTCAAAGAAAGCTCATTCTACAAAAAAAAATTGATAAGTGGTTTTGCAGGTTGCCTAATCTACGTCAAGAAAATATTTTGTTTGCTTAGATTTCATTTTATTTTCATAAGCACCTAGTTTAATAGGTACGTGCATCTATTGCCATTGAGGAAAATACTCAGGGGATTATGCTCTTCTCCTTCTTAGGAGAACCAGAAACCCAAAAAGTGTCTTCATTGGTGCCAGCTTGTGTACTCTCTAGATTTATCTGCTTGATGTGTGTTGGATAGGGAAAAGGACAAGGTTAGGGGATTATGCTCTTCTCTTTCAGAGAATCAGAAACCCAGATCATATGGTCCCCAACCTTACATTTGCTTTAATCCTTTACAGGGCCTGTCGAAGAGGTAAAAAGCTCTCAAGAACAACCCAAGTGGGGACCAATCTTACGCTGACTCTTCCACCCCACTATAAAATTTGATGCTTCCTTGAGGTTAAAGCCTCAGAAGATATAGATGTGTTTTTTCCTTGGACTTGTGCCATGAACACACTTTAATATTTTGTAGAGCAGAGTCACTTAAATCTTTCTTGCGAGACTACACTTGTCATAGTGCTCATAGGGTTAATAGCCTCAATCCTTCTTGTGGGACTATGGGAGATAGTTGTGAATAGATGCCTTGATTAAAAGACTAAGCTAGTTTTCCATTGATCCACCCCTGAAGGATTTGTAGTGCTTGTGTGAGGTGAATAGTAATCACCCCAAGAAATTTTTCATATGGAGCCCTCTTCAACATTTGAACTTGGATAATATGGGCTTCAACATCCATTACATGTTGTTGGACCTGCATATTCTGAGGATTCCATGAGTGTGTTCCTAAGTCAACGAGCAAGTAATACATCTCTTCTCTTAGCTAGGGTAAGATAGGTGTGATTGATTCATTGAGTCAGTTCCCTCTTTTTTTTGTGATTGTGAGCCTACTACTATGTTAAACAACCTCAAATAATCCATTTCACTGATCTACAAAAACTTGGATAGAGAAATTTACAATCAACTTAATACTAAAAACACCAAATAGCTAAAAAATTGACCAAATCTGAAGCAAAAATACTTTTTGGTGTCAACTATCATCCTAAAAAAATCAAAAGTCATACAAGTTTTACAATTGTCATTTTAGAACCCATAAAAACTCGTACGGTAACTTGTACTTTGTCATACGATTGTTGTCAGAAAACCTAAGCAAAATTTAATACTGGAGTCGATTGTCGTACGAGTTTTGCCAATTATTGTATCAGACCCCATCCTTACTCGTAAAAGCCTGGATAAAGTCATACGAGAGTTGTTTCAAAATTGTCAGAAAGCCTTCAAATTTTTCATAAATTTAATCATTGCAGTCAACCACCAAATTCTATCAGAATATTCACTATGTCAAGAACAGAGCAGAAAAACTAGAAAAATCCAATTCATTTTCCTAAAGTGGTCTCTTGAGTTTGATCTAGCCTTCTGATTTATCAATTTGAATCATGTTTCATCTTGTGTCAAAATCATCTTCAAATTCAATCCTCAAACCGGCTAAGTGTTGTGAGCTCGTGTTTGCTATCTTTTTGGTGTCTGCCCATACATCTAGGGCATAGTATCCTACACTTATGTCCAATCAATCTTTTCATCAATCAACCAATCCAATCTTGATAAGGTTGCATCATTCAATTTTCCTAAATTAGATCATTCATCAGTTGCCTTAATCTTGCTCTTCCGATTCACCCAAGGTTAATGGTGGAAACCAAAGCTTCCTCACATAGAAAACCTAGAGAAGAACCAAAATTATCACCTTTGTCTTCTTACATTATTCAGACCATTAATCAACCTTATGATACAAATCTTTACAAAGAAGATGCTCTAGGTAATCTACATCTAAAAGAAGGTTATTCTAATCCTCCTCAATCAATCCACAGAGGTAATCAATCAATTCCACATCAATCAATCCTCAGGAGTCCTCACAACACCACAATGTCTCAAAGAGGAGAAAACCAAGGCTCCCAACGTCATCACTCTAATCATGGCAGAGATCCCAAACCAACACCATCTGAAGTTGAATGATATAGAAATGATGATCTCTTTCAAAAAATTATGAAACACTTCTTTCAAGAAGAGAAAGAGGCCTATTTCTTATAACTAGCTCAACAAGGAGCCAAACTTCCTCAAGACTTTAATGTCGATAATATCATCACACAAGAGGAAGAAAATCCCATCACATCCATGATGAAATAGATGCATTCCATGCAAGTTAAGCTCAACAAGTTGGAAAAAGAGAAGGAACCTAAAGAATTCTCTATGGAGGCTCTATGCCCCTTTCCATTCGATAAAAACTTGTACATGCCACCATTCCCAAAAAGAGTGGAGATACCAAAATATGATAAATAAGATGGAAACTCTGACCCCCAAGATCATGTCAAAGAATTTTGAACTCAATCCATGGATTTTATGCATGAACCAACCTACATAATGTGTCTTTTCCCATGATCTCTAGGAGGAGCAGCCATTCGTTAGTTCTCTAAAATGCCTCCAACAATCAAAAAAATTTGAGGAGATGATCAAACTATTTTACCAACAATACTCCTATAATATTCAACATCTGGTCACTATGATCAACATCTACAATATTAAACAAAAGTTGGGAGAACCCTTCTTGACCTTCCTCAAACACTAGAGGAAGAAATTTTAGATGAACTAGTCTATGCCAGACAAATCCCAGAAAATGAGAAATTCAAAATATTTATCAATAACCTAATTCTAAAAATCAATTATCACCTACAAATGCAAAATCATACTTCTTTTGATAAAATGGTTGAAAATGCCATAAAGATCAAAAATGTGCTTGTTCGTAAGGGAGATATATCACTTAACAAAGACAACATGTATGAATTGGGTTCTAGTTCCAACAACAAAGATAAAGTCAAATTCTAGAACAAGAACAAAAATGTTGTAATAGATGGTGTTGTCAATCACATTAGTGCTCCAGCAAAGGCACCAGCATTCGATCTCACCATTGGCACCCAAACCATAAAAGCTTCCAAACTAAAGGCAACTAAATCTTCTAAAAAGTCTAATGACTATAAACCATGGGTTACAAAACCAAAGCACGAGTTCACTCCTTTGGGTGAGTCCTTAGAATCTTCCATGAAAACACTATTGGCAAACAAAATCATCACATTGCCTGAGATAAAACCATATGATCATGAAGTTAAACCTAAATTGTGGAAAGAGACTGATTTTTGTGACTTCCATCGAAACAAGGGTCATAAAACCAATAACTACATGCACTTAAAGCATCTCATACAAGACAAAATTGATGATGGATAAATTATAATTAACAACCATAAAACCAACAATGATCATACAGCATTCACAGAACCATTTCCAAAGCATAATCAAGGAGATTCATCTTCTAGACCTAACATAGGTGCTAAAGTCAATTACGCCTACTCTGGAAACAATTATGTCATAAGCATGGTCGAACCATGCCTATCTAAAAATTGCAATGTCATCACCATTGTAAGAAGAGATAGAGATAGTCAATTAGCAAATGCATTAACTTGATCACAAGCTCAAGTACATCTACAAGGATAAAACTTCAATTCACCAAATACCCCTAAGGTGGCTTTCAATATTTCATCTGCTTCTAAAAAGAGGGTTGCCTCAAAATCATCAAACCCTAAAGAGACCAGGGCAACATCATATAGTATTGTCCAACAACTCCAGCATACCAATGCAAAAATATACATGTTTGAGTTGCTTCATATATCTCCTGCTCATAAGGCTATTATGGATAAAGCTTTACTCGGTTCCAATGTTCCTAACAATCTTGATCTAGATAGATTTCAGACTATGGTTGGTCATCTAACATCACCCCAGTATATCTCCTTTTCAGAGGAAGATGACAATTCATTGAGTCATCTGCATAACCATCCCTTGCACATTGAAGTCTTAATCCAAAATCATCGTGTTAAACATGTGTTGATAGATGGAGGCACTGGTTTAAATATTTGTTCCTACAAATTGGTCACACAACTAGGATTATCAAAAGATGCTATTGATCCTAAAAATAAGATAACCATAAAAGCATATGATGAACAAGAAAGATCCTCCAAGGGAACAATTGTACTACCTATTAGAACAGGACCAGTTATCAAAGACATCACCTATCAAGTTCTAGATCTTCTGTTGGCCTACAACATTCTTCTAGGGAGACCTTGGATACATGAAATGCAAGCTATTCCATCAATGTACCATCAATGTGTGAAATTTCCTTATGATGGAGTAGAGGTAACAATTCCAGCTGACATATCTACATCTTGTAATGCCTTGAAAGAGAGTGCCGACAAACTTGTTCCACATAATAGGGAATCTTCCACTAAGCAAAAAGACATAGCATCTATATCCAAAATGGAAGACATTTCCAAAGAGGTCAAAATCAAGGACACAGGCATGGGAGAATATACTATGGAACCAGTCCTATCTCTAACATCTCTCTCGGTCTCACCTAAATCTTATGGGCACCCTTTAAAAGTGACAAAACAAGCATCTAAAGAACCTCAAGCTATCTATAATGGAAGTTTTGTCATAGAGCAAGTGTCCAAGAGAGAGTTTGAAGAGGAAGAAGTTGTGCTTGCATGGCTATACAAAGATGACTCTCAATCTCAATCAGTTCAAAAATGTGACTCCAAATCAAATAAGATTCCATCAAAGTCATATGGACCAGGTCACAAACTCATGTCTAAAATGGGATATACTAGAAAAGGACCTCTAGGAACATGAGGTAAAGGTCTCATATCACCAATTACACATTGTGGTCAAAAAAACAAGGAAACTACAGGAATTAGATATCATAAGAAGCCCTTCCTGTAATACCCCAAAAATGGGCTATAAGTTCATTAATCTCCTACATCGACAAATCGAACAAAATTGACATCAAAGTCCTAACCTAAGGCACATCTAACATCATCGAATCATAATTGATTATCTTAAATTCTGCATCGGGGAATATTCCTAGTAATATTCCTAATTATCTTAATTATCTTTAATTTAATGATTATTTGGCGATAAATTACATTTATCCTAAGTTTGATTAATTGAATATTTTCATATTTAATTAATTAGATTTAATATTTGCCACTTAATTGTGTAATTAAATTTAATTCTATCTATTATTAATTGTATTATTTAATTTTGACAATAAATCAAAATTTCTATCTTTAATTGATTAAATTCTTATTTAATTAATTAAAGCATGTTGTCATTATTTAATAATATAATTTTTAATAAAAGTTTGGTAAAATAGTTAATTAACCCATAAATTAATTATTTTATTTCAAAAATTAGTTGAGTTGAGGATAAATCACTTTATTTATTTATTTAATTCTTAATTATTATGCATATTCAAAAGAAACAGTTAAACTCCAAATCAGAAAATCAATGCAAGTTATTGACTTTTTGGAACTCAACATCATTTTGGAGTTCAAAAAGCTGATCTAAACTCTAATTTGAGTTAAAAAGCTGTTTTTGCATGTTTTTGCATGATTTTGAGAATTAACTATCTTTCATGATCAGATAACTCAAAAATCAAGCTGAGTTTATTTGAGTGATTTATGGCTTTTATCCATGCACCTCCAAAGCCCTGGATTTCTATAAATTAAAGGCTTCAGCTCTTCACAAATCATCTCATATTTTGCACAATCACGCTGGAGAATTGGAATTGAAGAATCAAAGCTCTTGCGAATCGACATCTTTGTGAGATCAATCTTTTTTTTTTTTTTGCATTCATTTAGATTCATATTTCATATCATTTCTAGATTAACATAGCATATCAGTTTTCAATAGCATAGATTCATATCAAGTTTTTATCATTCTTATTGCATAGAAAAATCCAAAAAAAATAGAATAATTGCATTCAATCTCATATCTAGATCAATTGCATTCAAATCCTTCATTTAGGTGTCGTCTAGGTCACTGATCTCGATAATAATCTGAGAACATTAATCTCGCACCTACTAGAAGGCATTAAATTGCTTGGTTAGATTAGATTTCAATTTTGCACGATTTCAATTTTTGCTAACCTCTAATGTTTTACTGAGTGTTGTGTCTACAGATCAGGTACAATTTTCACACACACAATTCCACCTCAATGGTAACTCGGCCCATGTCCTAAAATAGATAAGTCCAACAATAGAAACTCAGCTAAGGGAAGAAACACAACAATTAGATAGTGATGATTCAGACACCACTGATCTTATTCCTTATGAATGTTTACCTCAAAACATACTAGATCTTCTTAAGGATGAAGAGAAACCTAAGGAGAATATCAATGTGGTAGATACACAAGAACCTACTACTGAACAAGAAGAAGGTAAACCTCTCACAATAGCTGAAGATTTGGGACATTCTAGTGGTTCTAAGATAGACTCCCATGAATATGAATTCTTCTCATAATCTTAAGGTAATCCTGCTTGGAGGATTCATCCTGACTTCACACATGTTCTCAGATTTCCCAAAAATCTAGAAGAAGAATCAGAGGATGAATCAAATGACTATGAATGGGGAGTTATTCTAGAATAAGATGAGCTTATCACCAAAAAACACATTGATGCCATTCACCAATATTCTCCTAAATTAGATGTGAGTCTAGAAAGAAATGACAAACTTCATGAGTCTGATCTACCTACTACTGAAGTGGAATCCAATAATGACATTGAAATGATTCGCGAACTGAACATTCTGAGTAGTAATATCACCTTTGAATTAGAGAGTTGGGTTAGGACTAATGATGACAACACCATATGCGTGAACACCATTTCCCAATCCTCCCCTACGTTGACTATCCAACATCCAGAGCTTATTGACCAAACATCTACTGATCCAAACTGAGATATCCACACCTTTCAAATTGACTACGCTCTTGCTTGCTACCTCAATGCAGTGGAACCTATGACAACTTCCATCAGAAAACCTAGCATTACAATGAAAAAGTCGGATATCAAATATCTCAATTAGAAAAACAAAAGCAAAAAGAAAAAGAGTTCTGAGGGTGAAAACCACTATGTGACAGTCTCAGAACCTAAAATAGTAAAAATAAATGATGTATCTGAAGGTGAAAACCTCTCTGAGGTGCCTAAGGATGAGATATTTGATGTTCTTCTGAGTCATTTACAAGATAGATCTCTGGTACTAATAGAACCAACTCAATCTATCAACTTGGGTACAACAAAGGAACCACAACTGATTCATGTAGCACAATCCCTATCAGAGGAAGAGAAAAAAGCATTCACTACTTTCCTAACAGAAAAAAAAAAAAAAAAAATCAACTTTTCATGGAAGTATTCTGATATGCTAGGGTTAGATCCAAATCTGATCATGCATCATCTTTCCATATCTCCACGAGTTAAACCTATAAAATAGAAGCTGCATAAAATGCATCCTCATGTGGCACTTCTTGTAAAAGTTGAACTGGAGAAACTACTAAAAGCTGGATTTATCTGAGTTATTGATTATGCTGAATGGATCTCCAATATTGTTCTAGTATTGAAACCTGACAAATCTATTAGAGTGTGCACAGACTTTAGAGATGTAAACAAAGCATTCCCTAAGGATGACTTTCCACTACCAAACATCGATATGATAGTGGATATGATGGCGAGCTTTGAAATGTAATCTCTCATGGATAGTTTCTCTGGATACAACCAAATCAAAATTTCTCCAAAGGATCAGGAGAAAACAACTTTCACATGTGCATGGGGTACCTTCTATTGGAATGTCATGGCATTCTGTCTTAAGAATGTCGGAGCTACTTATCAACGAGCTATGACATCTATCTTTCATGATATGATGCATCAAACCATGGAAGACTATGTTGATGACACCTTAGCTAAGTCTATGACAAGATCAAAACATCTGAATGACTTGAGAAAAATACTGGATAGAATGGAGAAGTTTAGTATCAGACTGAACCCTAAAAAGTGTGCTTTTGGTGTCACTTCTGGAAAGCTCCTGGGCTATATTATTTCAAAGAAGGGCATTGAAGTAGATCCTGCTAAAGTCAAGGCTATCATGGAGATGCAACCCCCAAAAAGTATCAGTCAAATGAGATCCTTACAAGGAAGGGTGCAATCAATCAGACATTTCATATCTCAGCTAGCAAATATATCACAACCTTTCACAAAGACATTACATAAAGGTGTGACTTTTTCATGGAATGAGGAGTGTGAGAATAATTTCAACCACATCAAGCAATATCTATTGAATCCTCCTATTCTGATGCCTCCTATACAAGGGAATCCATTGATTCTGTATGTCTCCACCACAGATACCTCACTGGGGGATTACTAGCACAACATGATTGAAACAAGAAGGAAAGAGCTACTTATTACATCAGTAAAACATTGGTAGCATACTAGAAGAACTATTCAATGATCAAGAAAGCGTGTCTAGCTATGATCTTTGCATCATATAAATTGAGACATTATATGTTGGCTCATACAACACAATTGATAGCTAAGATAGATCCATTGAAATACTTATTGATAAAAGCTTCCCACACATGTAGACTAGCTAAATGGGTGATGATATTCAGTGAATTTGACATAGAATATGTTGAAAAGAAAGCTATCAAAGGCCAAGTCATTGTAGATCAGTTGGTTGAAGCACCAATTTTTTATGATACACAATTACAAATGTAATTACCTGATTCATCCATCATGCACATATCGTATAGGACTTGGCATCTTTTCTTTGATGGATCTTACACATAGAATGGATCTGGAGTAGACATATTGTTCATAACACCGCAAGGCTACTCAATACCTAAAGCATTCAAAATAAAATTTCCTTGCACAAACAATATTGTTGAATATGAAGCTCTACTTAATGGCATGAAGATAGCAATTGAGTGGCAAGTGATAGATTTTCACATTCGTGGAGACTCATAGCTAATCATACACCAAGTCAATGATGTGTACCAAAAAAAAGATGAGAAACTAGTTCCATACAAATGCATGGTTGATGACCTTAAGAAGTATTTCATCTCAGTCACTTTTGAGAAGATTCCTAGAATGGAGAACAAGGTTGTTGATGATATGGAAATGCTATCATCTCTACTACAGCAGCCCGAACATGAGCTACGTTATGAGTTCCTGGTGAAAGCACTGTCATTTCCTGCATATGATTCCCTCAAAACCCACATGATCTTTACTATTGTTGGTCATGATTCTTCTAGATACAAATACCTTTTCTCCTACCTTCAAGACCAAATCATCCCTGATACCTTCAACCGCTATGAGAAATGATACCTTATTTGAAATGCATTGCAATATGTCATCATAGGTAATGACCTATACAAATGGAGTCTAGATGGTACGCTCCTTTGATGTTTAGAACATGAGGAGTCTCAACAAGAATTAGAGGAAGTCCACAAAGGTATATGTGGATCACAGTCCAATAGGTTAACACTATCTCAAAAAATTATTAGGGCTAGGTACTATTGGCCTGAAAAGGAAAAAGAGGCAATCAAATATGCTAAGAACTATCAAAGTGCCAAGTACATGGTAACTTAATACATGCACCAAGGAGAGATCTTATTCCCTTTACTACATAATGTCCTTTCCAACAATGGGTGTTTGATCTTGTAGGGGCTATATCAACATTCTTCCAATGGACATACTCATATTATTATAGCTACAGACTATTATACAAAATGGGTAGAAGCAGTTCCTCTGACTCAAGCAATTGGCAAACAAATTTCAATGTTCATTCTAAACTATATCATTTGTCGGTATGGAATTCCACATTTGATAGTCACAGATAATAGTGGCTAATTCAAGAATAAGGACTTAGATTCCTTGTTCTCTAAATTCAAGATTACACAACATTGGTCATCCATATACTATCCTCAAGGGAAAGGACAAGTAGAAGCATCAAACAAAAATATGTTGAAGATCCTACATCGCATAGTCAACAAGACAGGAAGAGATTGGCATCTCATGATTAATCCATCTCTTTGGGCATACAGAATGAGTATCAGAATGCCCACTGGGGCTACACCATTCACTTTAGTTTATAGGTTTGAAGTGGTACTACCTATTGAGGTTGAAATCCCATCACTAAGAATCATAATGCATGGTCTAGTAACCAATGATGATTACAGAATGTCTAGGTTACAAGAACTTGAACTACTAGATGAGCATAGACAAGTTGTGTATGATCATCTCAGAGTATATCAGAAAATAATGTTTAGAGGCTACAACAATAAAGTCAGACACAAATAATTTTAGGTTGGTGATCTAGTCTTGAGAGAGAATACTAAAAATCAATCCCATCGACAATGCAAGGGGAAGTTTGAATCCAACTGGCTGGGCCCCTTCATTTTCATTGCTACTTTTGGCTCTAGAGCCTATCAACTCTCAACAATTGAAGGAGAACAGCTCTGAGAACCAAACAACATTCTCCATCTGAAGAAATTCTATGCCTAAGGCATTTAGTCTATGGTAAAATATCTTGAAAAAATCAGAAAAAGTCCTGAAAAAATGATCATCCTGGTGAAAACCTAGCAATAGGGGCCTTGATGTATCACAAAAAAATTGAAAAAATGGAAAAATACAAAAAAATTGAAAAGATGAAAAATACAAAAAAAGAAGAAAAAAAAGAAAAAGTGCCTTGGTGAAAACCTAGAAACAAGCACCTTGGTAGAAAAAATAGAATCTCTGCCAACATGGTGAAAACCTGGTAAATGGGTGCCACTTATTCAAAATGCTCCATGTATCAATGCAATCTTGGTATTTCCTAGCTTTCAGTCTACTTGAGTTTGTATATATCCTTGTTTTCAATAATGTCAGTTTGTACACCAATTAGCAAAAGTGTTTGTATCATATCAATGTTCCAAACTTGGGGGCAATCAATGTCATATTCTACAGCCCTCAGTACCTCAAATGAGTCATGTCCAATCATATTCCTTTGAAGCTACATCCGAGTCAATCTATCTGTCTCCTTACCAGAAAGGGATTTTGCACCTACAACCAAACACAAACAAACATCAACAACACCGAAAATAATCTTTGCTACGTGATTTTATCTTTTTTGTATGCTTACTGATTCAGATTGAGATTTTTGCATATTGTGTCCTTTCAAGCTCTTCGATGATGTCCTTTAAAGGATTTAGAGAGTGATGACTAGGGGCATAATCTTTTCTTTATTTTCTGCTTTGAGAGAAAATCTAATAACTTTGGAAATTCTAGATTGAATTGTTGTCCACTATAAGTGCCTCCATTATGATTGGATGGCCAAGTGTAACTCGACCATTGATACCTATAAAATTCAAGGAATTTTGATCTAACTTTGTGTTTTTGAGTGATTTCTACTTCTACATTGTGAAACATACTGATACCCAAGGATGTGAATGATAAAGGGTCACTGCGGGTAAATTCACATGAGAATGAGAATGATCTCTCCTTTGCTTGGTGTGTTTGTACACAAGGCATATTCAGGTCATCACAACATTTATGTTTTGATGCTTATACAAATTGCAATATCAAAATGGACATGATATTCAGGTCATCCTAGCTTTTGTGCCTTGGTGCTTATATCTAATCTGACATTTCTAACTAAAAGTTCATATTCATATGTCCATGGTTGTCTAGCTAGTGGGCATCGTATCGACTATCTGGTTACCTAATAAATATTCAGTGATGAAAAAGATCGACACATGATCAGTGACTAAGTCCTAGGTCCTAGGTCTGCATTTCATTTTACACTTTTCATGGTTGTATTTATCTCATGATTTCAAATTCAGCTTGATGCTTAATGATTCTCCAAAACTAATCTAAACATGACACAAGGACTGAGTATTGCATGAAGGTCTCCTTAATAGATCAACAAGCAGTCCCCATCCTAGGTTAAACATCTATTTTGACAATGACTAAGCACTTGTCTTCATCATTACCTGCAAAAAACATATCATGTGTATCGTTGCATTTACATTACATTTTTATTTCATTCATCCATACAAACATCTATGTGCCTTTATTCATCTACTATATATCATTGCATTGCATAATTCATACATTCCACAATAAAAGAAGCATTTCATACATTTGCATCACATGATATTACATCATAAACTAAAATGACAAGTGCATATGAAGTCACAACCAAAAAAATCAATCTCATATATATATAACCCATTTTCGGGATCAAAATTGAAATCTGAGATCATTTACTTTGTCAAAATTGTGATTTAAAATTTTTGGACTCAGGACGGCCGACTGCTTGCATAATCAACCTTCAAAACATCAATGAAATTTAGTAATCAACTTAATTGATTATCTAACATCAAACTATCAAAATTTCAACTTGGTCGACCATGGTCAACTCATGGTCAAACCTAGTCAAACTTGGTCTTCAAGACCACCAAACGATGCAGAATGCATCTCCAAATGTGTACAATCACTTCTATAATCGATTAAAATGCTTCAACAATCTCTCAATACTGACTTTCTTGTCAGATTTCAATTTTCATCTCAAAGGGGGCATGGTATTACACGTCATTAACTAATTATGTCAATCAATTTTTCTTCAGTAATCAAGACAACAACCACATCTAGTTGTTGATTCATCAAAAGTCCTCATCGCTTGGGGAATATCAGATTCATCAAAATCCATATCAATTTGGTGTTCTCTCACAAACTTGTAAACTGTATCAGCTCTTCGTAGCCATCGATTCATTAGAGTTATTTCCTTGATTCTTCATAACTAAAGGGTTCAGATTTGACATCCTTTTGATTCCTTTAGACAATTAGTTCTGGATTCAGGATAGTCACTTCTTCATAATCATAAGGTTTAAGATCGGGTGTTTTGACACTTCTTCATAATTACCGGTTCATTGTTGATATAGTTAGCATCATCTCGATTCTTTGGTCAATCAGGACATGAATCACCAAATCTTCAAATCAATCAATCGGTTTATGTCTCAAAATTGGTTAATCTTTCGAGATCAGTTTCTCCACCACATAACTGAGTCCACATCATCATCAAGAATAGATTAATCTTTGAACCATTGTGCTTCACCTAGTAATTCAAAGAGGGGCAAAATGTAATAACCCAAAAATGGGCTATAGGACCATTGACCTCCTACATCGACAAATCGATTGAAATTGACCTAAAGTCCTAACCTAAGGCACATCTACACATCAAATTATTGAAACCCTAATTGATTTTATCATAATTCTGCATTGGGGAATATTCCTAAATATTCCTAATTTATCCAAATTATCTCCTAATTAAATATTATTTGGCGATAAATGATATTCTTTTATTTATCCTAAATTTGAATATGATAAATATTTAAATAATTAGACTTAATTCTGCCACTTAATTAATTAGATTTAATTATATTTATTCCTAATTAATATTATTCAATTTTGACAATAAATCAAAAATCTTACAAATAATTGATTAAATTCTTATTTAATTAATTAAATCCAGTTGTCAAATATTTAATAATATAGTTTTGGAATAAATTTTGATTTAATAATTGATTAACCCATAAATCAGTTATTTTATTTCAAAAATCAGTTAAGTTGAAAGCAGCACATGTTGAAAATAATATTAATTCATAATTATCCATGCACATCCAGAAAAGTAGTTAAACTCTAAATCAATAAATCAATTCAATTTGTTATCTTTTTGAACTCAACATCTATTTTGAGTTAAAAGGTGATCTAAACTTCTGATTTGAGTTAAAAAGTTGATTTTGCATGATTTTGTGACTTAACTATTTCTAATTTCTTGATAACTCAACAATCAATCTGAGTTAATCAGAGAGACATTTTTGGTTTTCCATGAGCTCTCAAAAATCTTGGATTTCTATATAAACAAGGCTCAGCCCTTCACAAATGATCGCGCTTTCAATTACTTGGAGAATCGAGCTCTTGCGAACAAGTGATTGTGAGATTTTTGCAATTTCAATTCATTGTTTTCAATTCATTCATAGCATTCCATAGCATTGTTAGATTATATTTGTAATTCATTTCAATCCATTTTTTATCAATTTCATATCATTTTTTCATCATATTGCATAGAAAATCCAAAAATATAGATTAATCTGCATCTATACTTTCATTGCTTTCATAATTTCAAATCCTTCGTTTAGGTGTTGCATTGTCACTGATCTCGGTCATAATCTGAGAATACCATACTCGCACCTCCTAGAAGGCAGTAAATTGCCTAGTTAATTCTGTTTATTCTTATTGCATATTTTCTAACATATTAACCAATAATATTTTACTAAAGTGTTGTGTCCACAGTTAGGTGCAATTTTAACACACACACAACCTAGTTGTTGTGTTTTAAAAAAAAGTGTGTGTATTGCCCTAATTTTTGGGCATGAGACCAAGAAAAAATGGTAGGAACTAATAATGATGAAAATCCTTGGTCATATTTTTCTACTAGAGATACAATTTTTACAACTAAAGAGGAACCAACAGATCAAGAATTAAAAGAATCCATATAGGATCCTAGATTTCATACAGTTTTGGAAAGAATCTTAGACATAGATAAGGAGAAATACTTCCTCATTCTTGTTCATCAAGGAGTAAAATTACCATCTAATTTTTATGTCTCTCTTCTTACGGAACCACCTAAAATAAATGATTAAGAAAAACCTAGTGGTTCCCCAAAAACACATGCTCATGAAGCTATGGGAGAAAAACAACCTAGTAGTTCTCACAAAACACAAGGAACTAATACATCTTTGGACCCTATCTTACAAAAAATCCAAATGCTTCAACAAAAAATTCATGACATCCAACCTGGATCTTCTACAAAGATATATTCCTTAGATGATATATGTCCCTATCCTTTTGACAAGCATCTAGAAATGATTTCATTCCATTTCATTCTCACTTTGAGATTCCTAAATTTGATAAATACAAAGGTAATTCGAATCCTCAAGACCACATACGTGAGGTTTGTGTTGCTTTTATTGAAGTAGCTCACAATGAAACATATCTTATGAGATTATTTCCACTTAGATTAGGAGTACAAGCTATGGAATGGTTCTCAAAATTACCACCAAGAATCAAATCATTCAATGAGCTAATAGATAAATTTGTGACCCATTAGTCATATAACATTAGGCATGAGGTCATAATGCTAGATCTTTGCAATGCACATCAAAAGAATGGAGAACCTTTCCTTACTTTTATGCAAATATGGTGTCAACTATTTGCCAAATATCTATGAAAATTTCCTGAATAAGAAAAGATAGATATTTTTGTGCATAACCTTACACCAAAAATGAGCTATAGATTGGAACTAAAATTTTTGGCAATGGGCTAGCATCCCTCATAGGGTTTGCAACATGGCTTAATGGCCTCTTGTATCTTCTATAAGTCTAGTGGTTGTATCTAGCATTAACAGGTAGACCTTTTGGTGCAACGAAAACCCTAGCTTGTAACAAGTGGTAGTATATCTTGGTCACAGGTTTAAATCCATGCAGGCCACTACGAGTGACATTGGGAGGGGGATTGTTGGTAGTGGGCCAGCATCCCTCATAGGGTTCACAACATGGCTTAGTTGCCTCATTTATCTTCTATAATTCTAGTGGTTGTGTCAGGCATTAACAGGTTGATCTTTTGGTGCAACAGAAACCCTAGCTTGTAACAACAATGTCCTCCTAATTTTAACAAGTTCATTGAGAATGGAATCAATAGTGAGGAAGCTGTCATTTGAAAAGGTGATATCAAACTCTACACTACAGATAATGTTGGATCCTCAAGTTCTAATAACAATAATTCCAATAACAACAATAATGATAAATCAAAATTTTGGAATAAAAACAAAAATATTGTCAATGATGGAATTGTTGATAACCGACATGTCAAACCAACACAACATGTCCTAAATCTTGCAAGTAAGGCTAAGGATACTCAACCTACTCAAAGAAATAAAAACATGCCACACAATCCAAATAATAATCCATCAAATTCAAGGTTACCTTTTATGCCACTAAGAAGAACATTCACTCCTTTAGGTGACTCTCTTGAATCTTCTTTAACAAAATTAATCACAAATAAACTCATAGTACTTCTTGAGATTAGAGACTATGAACCAAGAGTGAAACCATCTTGGTGGAATGATGATGATTATTGTGAATTTCATAGATGCAAAGGTCATAAAAGAAATGAATATAAAAGACTCAAACATGTAGTTCAAGACTTGATATAAAGTGGTGAGATAAGTGTTAATGGACATACCTCAAATGAGTCAAATGTGGCTTTTAAAGATCCACTTCTTGAACATGAGAAGGGAAGCTTGTCCAATACTAAGAGCGACAACCAAGCCAACTACAACATGACATCTTATAAGTATGTTAACCATATTTTAGAGTGCGATCCATCTTGATATTATGCCAATGTGATTACTATCAAAGAAAAAGTATGATAGTAAACCAGTTAATGTTACTACTCGATCTCAATCAAAGGTAACTCTACAAGGTGTCTCATCCAAGTCCTCCACTTCACAAAAAAAGTTTTCCTATGTGCCAAAGTCTACTTCTAATATCTCGAATCAATATAATCTTTTGGATAAATTGAAGAAAAGGCCTACCAAGATATCCATATTAGAGATTTTACGCTTGTCACAATCTCATAAAGATATTCTTGAGAAAGCTTTACTAGAGACTCGTGTCCCTACTAATTTAGATCAAGCCCAATTCCAAGCTATGTTGGGACATTTGACTACTCCACATTTTTTATCTTTTACTAATCATGATGATCTAGCTATTAACCAACCGCATAATAATATTCTTTATGTGGAGGTCCTTGTTCAAACCATAATATCAAAAGAGTTCTCATAGATGGAGGAGTTGGCTTGAATATATGCACTTTAAAACTAGTCCTTGTATAGGGATTTTCTGAAAATATCGTAGATCCAAAGAAGAAAATTATGATTAAGGCTTATGATGAAGAAGAGAGATAGTCCAAGGGTTTTGTGGTTCTACCTATTAGAGTGGGTCCTATAGTTAAATATGTTCTTTTCCAAGTACTTGATATGGAACTCATATATAATATTCTTTTGGGATGATCCTAGATTCATTCTATGAAAGTTGTACCTTCAACTTATCATCAATGATTGAAATTTCCTTACAATGGACAATAAATAACCATCAAAGGTGATCCTAATCCTTTTCAATATTGTAAATATGTGAAGGTTACTCCTGAATCTATAGTACCATACAATCTTGTCGTATATTATACAACAACAACTACTAATCCTAGTAATATAGCATCGACATCCAAATCTAATGATATTAATGTGGACATAAAAGAAAAAGACATGGGGCCGGAATATACTTTGGGGAAAACATTTTGTATAACATAATTACCATTATCTCCTAAGTCATATGGAAAATATTTGATTACCAAACAAAAATTAGATGCTCCTCCTACAACTATTTTTGACACTTTTATAAGTGGGGGCACTATATCTAATGAATCAGCTAAGAGAAATGTTAGTCACTCACTTTATAAAGAAAAGAATGAGGAAGATGTAAAACATGTACATGTATCACCTGATATATATGGTATGGGATACACTTTATTGAAAAATATGGTATATGAAGGCAGTGGACCTATAGGATTGCAATAGGAAGGTGTCATAGAACCAATTTTGAAAAATCCAAACTACTAGAGAGATACTACAGGGTTGGGATATAAAGCAAAAGGATCATATGAATATAAAGGAAAACAAAATATTACATCTCAAACTATCAACAAAGTTACAGATACATATGGATTGGGATTCTGAAAAGATGGAACGTATGTGGATAAATAAAATAAATGAATAGCAATAGAACTTATTGAGAGGCTTAGGGATAATCAAGGACATAGTGATGATACTGAGTCTAATTATTATGAATGGGATTTATTATTTTACTATACTAAAGAGATAGGAATCGATGTAATTCATACCTATAGTGATAATTACCATGAGGGGGAGAGCTCAAAGATGGAATTTAAAATTAATCCCATATAATACTACTCGTAATGATTGTGAGGAAAGCAAGAATCATCTTGTGAGAAATAATTTGAATGGGAGTATGGAAATAGACTTTGTTGATACTATTATAACCCTTGATAATTTTTCTATCAATACCATTACTACCTTTGAGACTAACCCAAATGACCCATTACCTCTTGTCCATCCCAAACTTATAGATTGGGATTCTCCTAATAATCTTGAACTTGACATTTTTCATAATGATTATGCAGTAATTGACTATCTTGGAATCAGGGATCATCTACCTCCAGGGGATAATAAGGTAGGATTCCTTATTGAACTTAATGATATGTCTTATTTTGGAGAGGTTTCCAATCCTTTGAGTCATAAAAATGTTATAATAATAAATCAATCTAATGGTGAAACCCAATCTGTGGCAGTATTAATCTGGAAAAAAAAAGCTAAAAAGAAAATATGCATCTGAGGGTGAAAACCTCTCTAAGATGCCTTAGGATGGAAGGATTGACACTCTCCCCAATTATTTTTATTGGGAGAAATCAAAAATACTCATTGAACTAATAGTGCCTCTCAACATTGGAATTGAAGAATCCAAGCGTCTTCTACAAGTAGCTGCCTCTTTAACAGATTTAGAAAGGGAAGAATTTTTATAATTTTTTAGGGAAAAACAAATAAATTTTTCTTGGTATTATGTTGACATGCTAGGTTTAGATCCTAATCTTATCATGCATCATTTGTCTATAGCACCATGGATGAAACTAGTAAAACAAAAACTCGAAAAGGCATCCACATATTACAGCCATCGTTAAAGTAGAATTGAAGAAACTTTTGGATGTTGGATTTATTAGAGCCATTGATTATGTTGAGTGGATTTCAAATATTGTACCGCTATCAAATCTTGACAAGTCTATCATAATATGCACAATTTTTGGGGATCTAAACAAAGCTTGTCCTAAGGATGATTTTCATCTACCTAATATTGATATCATAGTTGATTTGACAGCTGGTCATGAAATGTTTTCCTTAATGGATGGGTTTTTGGGCTATAACCAGATCAAGATTTCCCTAGAAGATCAATAAAATACTTCTTTTACATGTCCTTGGGAACATGTTGTTGGAATGGCATGCCTTTTGGGCTCAAGAATGCAAGAGAAACTTATTAGAGAGAAATGACCACTATCTTCCATGATATGATGCATACTATAATTGAAGATTATGTAGATGATATCCTTGAAAAATAAAAAACAAGAGAAGGTCATTTGAGAGTTATAGATAAGATATTCATCTAGATGGAAAATTATAAGATCAGACTTAATCCCAAGAAATGTGCATTTGGGGTTACATTAGGAAAATTGTTGGGGTATATCATTTTAGCTAAAGGAATAGAGGTTTATCCTAAGAAAATAAAATAAATCATGGAAATGTCCTCTCCTAAAAATATTACTCCATTTCAAGGATGGATCCAATCTATTAGATGATTTATGTCCCATTTGGCAAATAGAAGTCATCCTTTTCAACACCTACTGCATAAAGATATATCATTTCAATGGGATGATAAGTGCAAAAAAGCCTTTGATGAGATAAAATAGTATTTGACTAATCCACCTACTCTCATGTCACCAATTCCTAGCATACCACTTTTTCTTTATATTTTAGCAACTGAAGATTATTTAGGTTCTCTCTAGCACAACAAGATCAAGTGGGAAAGAAAAGGCTATGTATTGGCTAAGTGAGTTATGCTTCTTAGTGAATTTGATACCGAGTATGTGGATAGGAAGGCTATTAAAGGGAAAGTAATTGTGGATCATTTAGCTAAAGCACCATTGATAGATATCATCCTATACAGACTGAGTTTCCATATGCATATATTTTGATGTTATCTACACAAGCATGGAGATTATATTTTGATGGTTCATACACTCAACATGGTTCAGGAACTGGAGTGTTATTTATTACACCACAAGTATGCATAATACCAAAGTCTTATAAGTTACTATTTCCATGCAGAAATAATATGGCTAAGTATGAGGCATTGTTGATAGGACTTAAGATGTATTTGCAATAGAAGGTTAGAGAATTGAATGTCTATGGAGACTCTCATTTGATTATCAACCAAGTGAATGATGATTATCATACCAAAGATGATAAGTTGTTTCCATATAAACGTATGGTAGATGACTTTAAACAATACTTTTCTATAATCATGTTTGAGAAAATTCTGAGACAAGATAACAAGGCTGAAAATTTCATGGCTTAAATTTCTTTTCTTTTTTATATGGAAGATACAAAAGCCCACTTTGAGTTATTGGTGGAAAATTTGACTTATCCTGCGTATAATGATCCCAAGACAAGCATTATATGTCATATCATTGGACAAGAATCTCCAACTTATGGAAAGATATATACCTATCTTAAAGACAATACCATTCCTCCTAATTTATCTAGAAACCAAAAGCATACCTTTCTTTACCAAGTCTTTCGTTATATCCTAATTTCTGACACCCTGTATCGGTGAGGTCTTGAACATGATGAAGCTCAAACTGCCTTGTGAGATGTACATGAGGGTATTTTTGGGACACATTCAAGTGGTCCTTCCTTGGCTAAGAATATCATGTGTATGGGTTACTATTGGCCCACCATGGAGATATATTCCTTTCAATTTTCTAGGAAATGTAAGATGTGTTAGATTCATGGGAATCTTATACATGCACCAGCACAAAAGCTCACCTTTTACAACTACATTCCCATTTAGTCAGTGGGAACTCAACCTTGTGAGCACAATTCACCCTCCATCTTCTGATGGACATAAGTACATTATCACTACAACCAAGTATTTTACTAAATGGATTGAGGCTATTCCATTTATCACTACCACTAGTAAACAAATATATATGTTTATCCTTAATTACATCTTTTGCAAATATGGAATCCCTATGCATCTTATCATTGATCATTGGAAACAAAATCCAAAATTAGGATATGGATGAATTATGTGAAACATTCCACATTACCCATCATTATTCCACCATCTACTACCCTCAAGGAAATGGTCAAGCCAAGGCGTCTAATAAAACCATTGTTAAAATACTTCAGAAGACTATTAATGATGATGGCTTTGACTGGCATATCCAATTAAATCCTTCCCTATGGGCATACTGCACATCCATTCATATTCCCATTGGAGCCATGTCATATTCTCTTTTTTATGGTTCTAAAGTGTTCCTCCCCCTTGAGGTCAAGTTACCCTCTCTACCAGTATCATTAAGAAATCTAATTCCAGATTTAGATTATAGGGTATCATAGTTGCAAGAGCTAGAATTGTTAGATGAGAGAAGATAAAGAGCCTTTGATCATTTGAAGTTTTATCAACAAAGAATGTCATGTCAGTATAAAATTAAAGTGAAGCCCAAAGAGTTTCAAGTAGGTGACTTAGTTCTCAGAGAAAATCCTAAAAATCAGCAGCATCGTGAGAAGAAAGGGAAGTTTGAAACCAATTGGTTGGGTCCTTTTTTTATTATTGTAGCCTATGGATTGGGATTTTATTAGTTATCTACATTAGAAGGTGAGATTTTTGATGAGCCTCTCAATAGTATGCATCTTTAAAAAATCTATGCTTAAAGTCCCAATGCAAGGGGCAAAAAATACAAAAATACAAAAATTCAAAAAATCAAAAGAAACTGCAATAAAAACAAGTGCTGAAAACCTAGAAACAAGTGCTATTTGTGACAAGTTATCTCTTTTATCTAGTAAGGTTCTTATATCATCCCACCCTCTTTATATATCCATAATAAACTTCCTAGTATGCGCCATCCATTTCTAATTGTATATATCCATAATAAAACTTCCTAATCTATGTTATCCATTTCCACTTGTATATACCCATAATAGAACTCCCATCATAGCTTGGTTTTGTACTTAATATTTTTTCACATTCATGTGTCTTTCTCCATCCATAATAATTCACTCTTTTACCTAATTGGGGGCATGTATTTCACCTAGTTTTGGAATTGGATCTTTGATAGTTGTGACTCACAGAGGATAAAAATGGAGCATGTTTTACACTCATCAGAAAACAAACACAATCAAATTGTGTTTCACAATGATATCCTGATTATGATTCTTAACTTGTGATATATTACCAAACATAATTTCCTACCTACACATTCAACTTATTTAACATAATCATACCAAATTGAAACATTATCAAAGATCTTTTGGCAATAAATGCATATTCATGGCAAGCATGTTGGTGTGATTATTATAGGTTATGCATTCATCTTTTGATTTTATTGTTATCATGTTTCCTATTCTATTTAGGGATGTCCTTGGCATGAGTTACTCACTCCTATATGTCATTGACTAGAGTAGTCGGTATGGGGCATGATATTTTTCTTTTGATTACTGTTTGTAGGATATATTTTTATGAAGGAAAATGAACAAGTAAATGGGGTGACTATGCATAAGTTCCTTCATATATTTAATAAGAATCCACTCATACAATTCATATTATTTTTAAAATTCTATTGATAATGATGTGCCACACATACCTCGACTCCAAATATGTGTTCATCGATGGAGGGTAGAATATTCCTTGTCTGTTGATCATGCAAGAGAAACTCAGGTCATCTTGCTTCAATTATACTTATATTATTGTAAAGATTGCTATATTAAAATCCATGTAAGAAGTTCTCAGGTCATCATGGTTTAATTATACCATGATGCTTTCATTTTCTTGCAACAATAAAGAGCTCAATGATGATAAAAAATCATGTTAACGTGATTCAAGATGTATTTGGAAGTTGTGGACATACACATTTATCATTATACTTTGCATTCATAAGTTATTTTTCACATTTTATGGTATCACATTCTCTTAGATTATTTTTCCAAGGTGCTCCTTTTATAGAGTTTGGTAAGGTTTCTTAAATTCTTAGGTTTTCTGTTTCATTTTGTCTATTATTCTAAGTGTCGAGCATTTAGTTATTATTTTGAGGACATTAGACATCATCAAAAATATTATGCATATAATTAATTTTAATTATTCATTTAATTTATCTCATTATCATTATTAATCATTTGTCTATTTCCATGTATTAAGTTCTATTTAGCTTCATTTTATCATATATATTATTGCATTGATCATTCAGCATTTTCCATTTATAGGTATCCATCTGCATTAAATGATAAGTATATATGCATTTACATTTTCATTATTTTACATCATTATATAAATCATTCATTATGAACATATAAATCATGTAGGATATATTTCACATAGTCATCATTGCTCAAATATATCAAATTAGAATGCATTTCATTAAGTGGGAAAATATAAGTACCATGACATCATCTAAATACTCACATAACATCCATATATATGCATGAGATAAATCATATAGAACCATCATCAACATTTAGAATCATAAACATCTATAATCATAGCATGTAGAATTATAAATCATATGAATATATATATCTGCATAGTCATTAATCATCACATCCTGCAAGTGTCAATATCCATATCATGTAAACATAAAAATGTGTGTATGTTAATGTTCATCATAAAATGTCCATCATATAGAGTCCATACATCATAAAAATGATAAAAGAATCAAATGTATAATGTCCAATGATATATCTCAAATAAAAAAATGTCCATCAAGCCTAACTACATAATGATACAAAGTACAAATTGATAGTCTATGAAAAGTTATCTAAGCTCCACTACCACCTAAATTAGTATGTCTCTACCTTCGTACTGATATAGAAGGACCAACTATATCTATATCACTTGTCCCTGCATGTGGTCTAGGTCATGAAGTTGTGCCCCCACTATCCCTTGGTGCCTGTTGATATATTATAGTCCTCATAGCATATGATCTCTCTTAGAAGCTTCCTATCCATTGATCTCTCAGTACTACATGTCTATATGCATCCTTCTAGTAGGTGATCTCTCTACCGGCTCTCAACATCAACTATAGACTATCTCTATCAGGCCCCAAGGACTATGTAGTCTCAAAATAATATAATAAAGTGTAAGCCTCCCCTAGTATCTCTATCATTTATTCTTTCTCTCTCCTCACCTCTACTAGCTCCCCCTCTAGCTGTTCTATCCACCTCTCAAGATCTAGGACTATGTCTGCTTGTACCTGAGTAAGTGCTAGTCTGACTAGCAATGCATCTATGTCTACCTCCACCTCACCATGTACCTCTCTTTGTATGTATGGATCCTCACCCCCAATCCCCATACCTATGGGCTCATCCTATGTAGATATGTCAAGCATATGATCATCCTATGTGGCCTCATCTATAGGAACCTCTTGTATCATGGAATCTCCTTGTCCTCTTATCGCTACCTATACATGTGTTGGGGGAGGCCTAGGTACCTCTCCCTTACCCAAAACTTCTTGAGGTACCTATCTCACTGGAGGTGGTATCTATCCATGTGGTCTCACTCCTCCTCCTCTCATATGAGTTCCCCTTCTATGTCTTCTCCATCCATCTGGACCACCACCAAAATCATCATCATCTCCATCTCCTCTACCACCTCTACCTCATCTCTATCTTTTCTCCCTCTTCTCATCTCTTGCATCTCGATGAGGTGGTCTCTCATCAGGTGTTTCCAATCTCATAAATTGATGATCTCTAAGGTATCTTGCATACTCTACTTACATTCCTGGATCTACAATGCCTCACCTCATGGTCTGGGCCTAGAAAGGTATCTCCCAGAAATCCTATCATGTGGTCTCAAATGATACCATGGGTTCCCAATCCTACCTCTCCTAATGATTCCTAGAAAACTTTTTCATCCCCTATGGCATCCCCTGGATGCGGCCAAACTATCTTACTACTCTTCTAACCATCTATCTCTCAATGATAAAGGGAGTCCTCCCTACCAACCATCTCATCTCAAAACAACATCCTAGCTATCTCTCATCCTCACAAGACTCACATTCTAGATAAGGCCTCCATATCACTGTATCAATAGTATATAAGGCATGTCACAAGTACTAGAGTTTTCTCATCTTGTGCTAGGACTGAATAGATGCATATTGGAAAATTTATGGCTTCCTTGTGCCTCTTAAGCTCATAGTTGTTGGATGTATCATAGCTATATGATCCCATGCCCACACATGAAGTAAGGCAACCTATTGAGAGTGATTCTCCCCTCTGGTAGACAACTTAGTGTATATCATGGTATAGGTGCACAAGAAGGCACACTCCCCAAGAAAAATGGGTCCCTTCCTCCATCATCCTCTATAAAGTATGACCCCAACCCACTGCAAATCCATGTGATTGATAATTTGGATATACATACCCACCTATAGCCCTTGCCAACACTATAGAAAGTGGCCCATATAGATCCATCATATCCTCCCAACTGATCTTTGCCTCATCTATCTCATCATCTCCAAACACAGCCTTACACTCTTCTAATTTTTTGTGTCTTTCATGTTGCACTATCTCTCCTATGATGGGAAGCTAGAGGATACGATACACATCCTCTAATGTAACTATCATCTCTCCCATCGGGAGGTGGAAGGTACTGGTCTCAGAGTGCCATCTCTCTAGGAGCACCATCAACATCCCTAGGTTTGCCCTAATCTCGAGTGTGTATATAATATGATATAATCCAGTAGCACCAACTAGAACTCTATTTGTCTTTGATAATGTTGGTCTCAAGTTTTGAATGATGGGATATCTCTCCCTTGACATCAGAACATTGGTAATATCCTCATATTAATTCACACAACAATCAATCCATCAATTATACTACAAATATCATGCACTTATTAATCTATCTATCTATCCTATGCCTATATTTATCACATGTTTATCTCATGTTTATCAGATAGTTCTATCAATTATCTTATCAGGAATGTTAACTAGTAAGCACACAATGATGTTGACTAACCTACACAAACCTACCTGCACACCGATAGGAAAAAATCACACAATCAACCTTTGGTTTTTCCAAATCTATAAATGTACCTTCCTTATTTCACTTTCTCTCACAAATGTGCAGCTCAGTTATCTGATTGCGCAAGATCCCTAATTTATTGCACAGAAGAAACAATTGTGCATTTTTACCTCACATTTGCACAATGAATTTAAATATTTGTGTAGATATAACATTTGTGCATATTTATGTAACAAATAGTACGCAGACCCTCTAACTTCCTAAAGAATTTGTACAAGTGCCCTAAGTAAATGTGCAAGAATACCATGTAGTTATGCAAACAAAGTATTTTGTTGCTCATTTGTACTATAGTTTTGGATAATTTTTATCCCTAAATAATTCCTACCAACCTATCTATACCTAGTTATAATCAATCAAAATCAACTCTAATCTAATCAATAACATAGGAGGATCATAGTAGGCTGGCCTCTGGAACCATCTAACACTCTCGAATCAGTGATCTAATAGAGGGAAAAAATTCTTGATGGCTCTAATCTTCTTTCTCCAACACTCCAATCTCCAAATGAAAAGTGTGAAAATGATATCCCATATGACCCTTTCACCCCCATGTATAGCCTGTGGACCCTATTTTCTTGGTGAGTGGACCCTACTTTCTTAATTTATTTTGTCACACCATTTTTTCTCTATTTCATTTTTGTGAGATTGATCATTGCCATCCTTCAAAAAAAAAATACCCACCTCTTCTAATAATTTTTTGATCAATCTCCCAAGGGGGCATGCTAGCATCACTTTTGACCAAGGCAGGGGCAATGTGCTGAAGTCTAAATTTTCATTTGAAACAATGTGACAAGCGCATTATTTCAAAGAGGGGAAAAATGAATACACTTAAAATTAGCTTGATAAATTAATTAAATATTTATTATTTAATTAATGTTTATTCTTTCTATTACTAAGTAAATTATTTAATTTATTTAGTACATTCACTTACATTATTATTCTTATCCTAAGTCTTATAATTAGTCTTATTAAAGTGATTTAATTAATTATTTAATTATACAATCACTATATGACTAAGTCATTTAGTCCATCTCATAGTCCTGGTCCCTTGACACATCATCTTGGCTAAGATAATTAATAAATTTTAATTATTAATTATTCATATTTATCCTCACCCATGTGTCTTATTTTCAAGGGCTATGTGGTCTCATGAGACTTGGTCTCATGACCACATGTCCTCTTTGAACTTAGTCAAGATCACATTCCCTATGCCTTAGGAGATTCTTTAGTCATCTCAAGGAGTCAAAGGTGGCTCATGGGACACTTGTACCAAGATTCCTCATGAGGAAAATATCTTCCCACCTTCTTCTCAAGAGTCTTTGTGAGACACTTGACATGTGTCTTTCCTTTCCACCTTACACTCCCTCTTATCAATGTAGGAGGAACATCTCACATATTCCTCCTCTTACATTCCAACTAAATCCATCTTTTTCTCAACTCCTTCAACTAAGTCAACTTCAGCCCTAGGATCCTCCATCTTTCAAATCAACCCTTGGATCTTACCACCTAGGCTTGAGGCCTTCAAAAATTTATAAAAGGAGCCTTCCTCCTCCTTTGTGAGCCTAATATAAATAGTAAATTTAAGAAATTTTTAGCATTTAGAGAATAAGCCATCAAGAAATCAAGCAATTTAGTGTCATTTGATCAATTTTCATATCATTCATCTTCATCACAACTTGCATTATCCATCATTTCATAAGGAGCATTCTATATTTTAAGCTAGTTTTGCATTATTCATATTCCATTATCTCCACACTTTGAAGGCATCTTGAAAATGGAGCATATTTACCATTCTGAGAGCTCAACATTTTAAGAATTCAAGGCTAGGAGGAAAATGGAGACAAGATACAAGGGTAAGTGAAAGTAAAAAAAAATTAGTTCATTTGTCTTTGTAATCTTCATTATGAATGCATTTTAGATAGAATTTGAAGCTAGTTAGTGGATTAGTATTTCATTTCTAGGATAATACTCATAATTTTCATAGAGGGAGATTGTTGGCATTTGATGAGGATTTGATGAAGATGGTGATGTGATGAATGTTGTAGTGTTTGCATTACTAACAAAAAGTCTTCCAGGATGATTGGATCATATATACCAGTGAAAAACTTGATTGCACAAGGAGTTCTCTTAGTATCTAGTGTATCAGAGATTACACAGTCAATTATGGTAAATGTGATGTGTGGAGATGATAGTTATGGTGATGTGATTTAACAAGAAGAATCTACAGATTCATGTTAACATACATCTATGATCATGTAAGAATAGTTTAAGTATAGATGAAGAGTTAATGGAAACATCAGTGTTATCAGCTAGAAGAGCCAATTGGTTAGTCAAGGTGATAAAATCAAGGCAGCAGTTGGATAAGAGTTTGTAATTGTTTTGTTTTTGAATTTTAATATTGAGGACTGGCCTTGAGGATTTCAATTTACTATGTTAGTGTGAACACTTATAAATTTGGATATATTTTGAAGGCTGTCATTAGAAACACATTCTAGTTTTTTCCACCAACCTAAATGTTTGTATAAAGAGATGAAATTGAAGATAAAATGTAGAGTCAAATGTTGCAATGATTTTGATTGATGAAGGTGAAGTGTGTATGATCAGAATAGTGATTTGATAAGTTCTAAAGTGGATCTTTTAGGCAGAGTGTGCTACATGCAGATCATTTATATTGAGTTCATTCTCAAGGCAAGTTCTAACAGGCATGTGGTCAAAATCCTCAAACCAAGTTACTCTTAACAGGCTATGCAAGATCCTAATAGGTCTGAATTTTAATTCCTCTAGCCAGGTGACTCTTAGAAGGAGTTATAAAATCCCCTAATAGATTAGTTCCTAACATGACTTTTTAATAGCTTCTAACTAGGCTATAGATACTCTTAACTGGGTATATCCTTAGTAGGGTGTTGTAATGCTCCTAACAGGGTAGATCTTATTGGTGAACTAGTGAGATTATTGGGTGATAATTCCCACCATGGTTTTTCCCTCTGACAATGGTTTCCATGCAAAAATATTGATGTTTTTGTGTTGGTTATGTGAGGATGCTTTATGTGTTATGATTTTATGTTTTAACTACTTTTTCATGTTGGATAATTTGTAAATTTATAAAAAGATTTTGTAGATCTATGGTGGGACTGATTCACCCCCCCTCCTCTTAGTGTCTTATAGCATTAACAAAAAAACACAAGGAAATTGAGAGAAAAATAGAACTATATCCTTATTTTATTATCAAGAATATGTACAATTGACCAACAACATATTAGTTTACAAATTCAGCACACAATCCTAATTATAGAACATGTCCTAAAGAAAAAAGGATGATCTTTAGACATACAGACCTAAATTTATCCTTTTATTCAGTTCTCTGATATTCTATTTACTACATAGGATGATTTTTACTTTGAATTAAATACCCTCCAAAATTCCAAAAGATTTGTGTCAGCCCAATTAGATTTAATTTCCAAAATGTAGATCAAACATGTTGCACAACCATCTCAACTCCAACATGAGAAATCCTTCGGTGATTTGCATAGCATAATGTACGGACCTAAGGGAAGTTATCCATGAACTAAGAAACATATAATGATGTGCTAGTCAGATCCAAGCTTTATAGAATTGATCTGATATGAACTGGTGAATCCAACTAGCCAATTTAGTTCAAAATTGGTCCTGAAGAACTGAAGACTCTCAGAGTGATAACTTGTTGAAAACAAAACCAATCTATCAGAAACTCCATAATAAGGTTCAAGAACATGTCCACAAAATAAATCTAGTTCCATAAGGAAAAAATAATAATAGAAAATACAAATCTGATATTTTTGGTTGATACAAGATTGCAATGAACCAGGAATCCTAATAAATCAAACATCTAGGGTTGATTGAAAAGTGATCCTCTCTCTTTTATGGGGATAAAGGAAAACCAAGATGGTATACCTCATCCTAAGAAATCCAATAAGAATCTTCAACTGGTTTTTCCTTCCATTTGATAAGGTATTCTTTGTACTATTGGTTCCAAGTGTTATGTCTGGCTCTATTATCCATAATCTCCTTAATCTGGTCCATTTATATCTTCTGATGCATCTGCTACTCCATCTCTAGAATACTAGTTTCACTGTACTCTACCTCATGATACTCATGTAGGTCAACAACATTGAATATAGGTGATATACCTAATTCATCTGGTAATTCCACTTTATAAGCATTTCCTAAATCAAATTTCCTCAAGATCCTACATGGTCCAAACTTCCTTATCTTTAGCCTATTGTGTGTGCCTATTGGATATCTTTCCTTCCTTAAATAATTCATCACTTCATCTCCTACTTTAATCCTGTATGTCTCCTCTTGTTGTATACACTTTCCTTATACTTATTGTTCATGTCTTCTAAATGTTGTTTTACATGTTCATGCAATGACTTCACAGAATCTGCAAATTCTTCTACTTCTACAGTCCTTTTGTCTTCATTATTAATGTATCTCAACTTTTATATATCTTTAGGATTCATTCTAGTAATAATATCAAATGGTTTTTTTCATGTTCTCCTATTCACTAAATTGTTATAAGAAAAAATTTCTTGTACAAGAATCAAATCCCAAAAATAGAGTTTATTTACAATAAGCATCTCAACAAATTACCCAAACTTATATTCACAGCCTCTATTTTTCCATCATTTTACGAGTGAAAACTAGAACTAAACTTAAAATTTGTCCCCATCTTTTTCCAAAGGGTCTTCTAGAAATAGCCAACAAAATTGGTATCCCTATCCAAAACTATACTCCTACGCAATTCATGCAATCTCATAACCTCCTTGAAAAATAAATATACTACATGCACTACATTTGTTGTCTTCTTACAAGGTATAAAATGTTCCATCTTTAAAAATCTATCCACTACCATAAATATGGAATCATTACCCCTTTGTCCAAGTTCAAAATCCATGCTTATGTCTTCCCAAGGTCTCTCTGGTACTAACAACAACTTGTACAATCTGATATTCTGACTTCTTCCTTTTACCACTTGACAAACTCTGAAACTTTGAAAAAAACTCCTAACATCCTAATAAATTTAAGGCCAAAATTAAACCCCACTTCTCAAAAATATTATATTGCCAATACCAAAGTGTCCTAATCCTCCACTATGATTTTACTTGATCAAATTGTCTCTCATGGAAATCTAAGGTATACACATTTGATTTCCTCATAACCACATTTCATCATGAATTAAATAATCCACCCACTTTCTTTGGTCTGCAACAACATGTTATTTACAAGATTTCCATTTTTCAACAAAATTAGGGTCTTCCTCATACAATGTCTTCTATTCATCAAATCCAAACACTTTAATACTCATATTTTTCATCAAATTTATTCTCCTACTCGATGCATCAGAAACCTTATTTGACTTCCTAATCCTATGCTTCAAAACAAAAGTATAACTCTACAAGAATTCCACCCATCTCATGTGTCTTTGATTCAACTTACCTTGACTATTCAAATATTGCAAATCTTGATGATCTATATACAAAAAAAAATCCTTAGGTATGAATTAATGTCTCCACTTCTTTAAGGATTCTTGATCATAATTTGAATATATTCTCCTTGCATCATTCAACTTTTCACTGAAATAAGAAAAAGGTCTACCTTCTTGACTCAATACTGCTCCAATTGCATTTCCACTAGCATCACGGTCTACCTATAATACCTTATTGAAATATGGTAAGGATAACAGAGGTTATTCTATCACCTTTTTCTTCAACATTTCAAAACTCTTATCTACTCCTGATTATTGGAGATTTGCCAGCAGGCCAGTACTGACTGTATGTTTGTCATTGATGACAACATATGGAAAGTAGTATGCATGGAAGTCTTATGTAGTAAGCCTTATGTATATGTTGCATGGACATGATATTAGTATGATATCATGGGTGTAGAGGTTGAATGTGAGTACAGATAGTTATACAGTAGCTTGTGTCGGCAGTGTTCCTGACAGAGTTACAGGCAGTGTTCTATATATGGTTGTCTGTATAGTTGTCTTATGGGCATGTGCCCTAGGATATATGTTAAATACATGTTAGTGATGTTTTATTTATGAATGCATAGTCTAATGATGAATACAAGTGAAGTTATGCAGTCGCTATTCACCAGTAGCAGTTTCTTGTGTTTGTTCAGAAGAGCTGACTGAGAGTTTATTGTTTCTTGAGTTGTGCCTATCTTGAGGATATGTGCCCTTGGATTTAAGCTTGGAGAAGTTTTATTGATGTTTGGTTAAGAGTGCATAATTTAATTTATCTTACAGAGAAAGTTCCAGGTGTTTTGGTAGAGCCAATAGTGTGTGGCGTGCGTCTACAATTATTTTATTAGATAGGTCCCAGAATGAGTTGCATGCATAATAGAGCCAACAGAATGTTTTTTGGAGTTTATTATGATTTCTCTAATATGATTTCAAGGTGGTTCTAATAGGTTGACTTGATTATATCATTTGGAGGAAAGATATTTATAGGCAGTCATTTGTGATTGCTTGAGTGTGGTTCATGGTTGATTAAGCAAAGCAGAGAAAAGTGTGTGAAGTGTTGAACCATCAGAAGAAGGTCAATGTGACCAAGAATAATATGTTTTCTATTCATTGGAACTAATCCAGATAGTAGGTCAAAGTGCAGCTCACCAAGATCTAGATATAGTGTGTATCTATTATTCAGAAGGTTGTAGCCTTCGCCCCTTTGAGCAGTGTGCTCTCGAACAGTGCGTCCTCTCCCCTAACAAAGACAATTGTAAAAGACTCCTAATAGGGTCTGACCCTTAACCAAGTCTACTGTACTTAATATATTGTAAAGCTACTCCTAACAGGGTAAAGGATCTTCTAAGAAGGATCATTATACACTAGTATAGAATATTAGTGGGTATCAAGTCCCACCAGGGTTTTTACCTATTTGGGTTTCCCCGTAACCAAAATATTGGTGTTGTGTTCATGTGTTCTTTCATTGTGTTTATGCTTTATGTTTAAGTATACTTAATTGGATAAAGAATTGAAACTTGTAGATAACTGATTCACACCCCCCCCCCCCCTCTCAGTTATCTCTTGGGACTATTCCTAACAATTGGTATCAGAGCCAAGTGCCTTGGAGAGAATTTTAATAGCTTGAGGTTGATTAGATGGCATACTTTAGGAAAGAGAGTCCTAAGTTTGATGGAGAAAATTATCTTGATTGGAAGAACAAGATGATGACTCATTTGCAGTGTATTGCTTATGAAGTTTTCAATGTAACTATCAAAGCAGCCAAGATTCCTACTTTAGAAGACCTTGAATGGGATGATGCTACTAACACTCAAAAGGAATTGTTTCATCATAATGCTATAGCTAAAGAAGCCCTTATCAGCGCACTATCTGATAGTGAGTTTTTAGAGATAAAGAAGGTAGACACCGCCCACAAGATATGGAAGTACCTTACAGACATATTTGATGGAGACAAGCAAGCAAAGGATACGCGCAGAAAGACATGGAAGAAAAGATTCAATGCATTAGAGATGTTGCCTAAAGAAAACATCAAAGCTTATAATCAAAGGGTCAATGAAGCAGTTGCTGGAATCGGGAATAATGGTGGAGAGATCTCAAAAGAAGATATTATGGACAAGTTGATGACTACTCTCACTCTAGAATATGAAAGAAAGATCAATATCCTTGATGAGACCATGTAGCTTACATCTAATTTCAAGAGAGAGACCTTGATCAGCAAAATCTCAGCTTTTGAGATTTCAAGATTGAAGACAGAACCTAAAAGTGAGACAGCCTTCAAAGCAATAGTTCATGGTACGAAATCTGCAAACACTTCTGGTAATTTTGATGATGATGATGATGAAGAAAGAACTTTAGATGATTTTATTGCTATGGTTGCTAAAAGAGAAAAGAAAGGAAAAGGAAAATATGAAGGTCAATTACCTTTCAAGTGCTTTTCATCTAATAGGATAGGTCACTTTGCATCTAAGTGTCCTACTAGATTTAGAAAGTTCAAAAAGGATTACAAGCCTAAATACTCTAAGGAATGTTACTTTGCTAGAGATGGAGTCTCAGATGATGAATCGGGTGAAGAAGAAATTGGATTCATTGCTATTGTAGACAAAACAAATATTAAGTCAGTTCCTAAAAATGAGAAAGTAAATCAAGAGCTAGCATTGATTTCCCAAGCAAATATAAGAACAGACTGGATTATAGACAGTGGTTGTTCACATCACATGACAGGTGATAAAGGCAGGTTTGTTCATTTGGAAAAATACAATGGTGGTATTGTTAGATTTGTAGACACCACTCCTAAACCTATAGTTGGTAGAGGAGCCATCACTTTGGATGGAAAGAACAGTACTGATGATGTTCTTTATGTTGATGGTTTGAAAAATAACCTTCTCAATGTTGGACAGTTACTTGGTAAAGGCTATCAGTTAGAGTTCAAAGATGACAAATGCATCATTAACAACAAAGATGGTGTTATGATTGCATCAGGCACAAAGACAAGAGGTAATGTTTTTCAACTCAATTTAGAAGCAAGTTGTTTTGTTGCTAAAGTTGATGACAGTTGGTTATGGCATAAAAGACTATGTCATATCAATTTTGATAACATAGTGAAGATAAGCAATGTTAAGGTAGTAAGAGATCTACCTAGCATAGAAAAGCCAGTTGATACTATATGCAAGGAATGTGTGATGGGAAAGCATGTGAGGAATTAATTTAGGAGCAAGCATAATTCAGTAGAAAACAAGTTGGATCTGATCCATACAGACCTATGTGGACCAACTAACACAAGATCATACTATGGTGAAAGGTATTTTATTTTGTTTGTTGATGATTATACTAGGATGATGTGGGTTGCATTCTTAAAAGATAAGTCAAAAGCTTTTGAGAAGTTCAAAATATTCAAAGATAAAGTTGAGAATGAATCTAGATTAAAGATAAAATGTTTGAGATCGGATAGAGGAGGAGAATTCACCTCTGATAGATTCTATGAGTACTACAAAGAACATGGCATAAAGAGACAGTTAAGTGCACCTAGAACACCTCAGTAGAATGGAATTGCAGAAAGAAGGAATAGCATCATTTTGGATATAGCATGCACCATTATGATAGAAGGAAAAGTTGCACACACCTATTGGAGAGATATAGTCAATACAACAGTCTATACAATCAATAGAATTTAGTTAAGGCCTGGCACTGACAAAACACCTTATGAGCTATGGTTTGGTAATGTTCCCATAGTAAAATACTTTAGAATCTTTGGAAGCAAGTGCTACATCAAGAGGGATGAAGTAGTAGGCAAGTTTGATGCAAGAAGTGATGAAGGTATTTTTCTTGGTTACTCTACTAAAAGTAAAGCTTATAGATGTTTCAATTTAAGATTGAAAAAGATCATTGAAAGTTCTCATGTAAAGATTTATGAAAGTTTATGATTCAAGAAAGATATCATGATTATTCACCCATGATTGAGGAAGAACCTAGACCCTCTACTAGTGAGATGGTAATTAAAGAAATGTTTGACAACATTGATGTGTTGTTCAATGACCCTGAGACAAGTGAAGAAGGTACCCCTAAGGCTAATGAGTCAGCATCACCTAGAGTTCCAAAGTTTACATCAAGAAATCATTCCAAGAAAGACATCATTGGAGATCAGAGCGGCAAAGTCTTAACAAGATCACAAGCAAAGAACTCAACTAGTAGTGATGTGGTATGTTTATTATCTCATATTGAACCTTTAAGTGTTTAAGATGCTTGTAATGATTCAGATTGGCATGATGCTATGAAAGAACTTGATCAGATTATTAAGAATGACACTTGGGAACTGGTTCCAAGACCTAGTGATAAGAATGTGATTGGAACAAAATGGATATTCAGAAACAAGATGAATGAAGATGGTATAGTAGTAAGAAATAAAGAAATATTAGTATGTAAGGGATATGTGCAAAGAGAAGGCATTGATTTTTTAGAAACATTTGCACCTATGAGTAGATTAGAAGCTATTAAGTTGTTTTTAGCTTATGCTACAATTAAAAACTTCAAAGTTTATTAGATGGATGTCAAATTAGCATTCTTGAATGGAGACTTAAAAGAACTATACATTGAGCAGCCTGAAGGATTCACCTTATCAGATAGACCTGATATGGTATGCAGATTGAAGAAGGCCCTCTATGGACTTAAGCAAGCCCCTAGAGCATGGTATGAGAGACTAGATGGATACTTAACAAAGATTGGATTCAAGAAAGGAGCAGCAGATTGTAATTTATTCATTAGAGAGACGTCTGAAGGTTTGTTACTTATAGCTATATTTGTTGATGACATTATCTTTGGAGGTAATGACAAACTCAGTGTTGAATTTTCCAAAGAAATGCAGAATGAGTTTGAGATGAGTATGATTGGTCCTATCAAGTACTTTTTGGGATTAAATGTGCAGTAGACAGAAAAAGGGATTTTCATTAATCAATCAAAGTATGTGAAAGAAATACTGAAGAAATTCAAGATGGATGATTTCAAGCCAATAGGAACCCCTATGATTACTGGATGCAAGCTTACAAAGGAAGATGACTCACCATCAGTTGATATAACATTATATAAGTCTATGATTGGTAAACTCATTTATCTTACTCAAACTAGACCTAATATTTCAAATGCAGTTGGCATAGTTGGAAGATTTGTAGCAGAGCCTAAACAAAGTCACCTTATGGTAGTAAAGAGAATATTCAGATACTTGCAAGGCACTATAGATTATGGTCTATGGTATCCTAATTCAAAAAATGTTGAGCTTCATGTGTACACGGATGCAGATTGGGCAGGATGCATTGATGATAGAAAAAGTACTTCAGGTGGAGCAGTGTTTCTTGGTGATAGACTTGTCACTTGGACAAGCAAGAAACAAAACTATATTTCTCAGTTAACAGCAGAAGTAGAGTATGTTGTAACAGCCTTGAATTGTTCTACAATTGTTTAGATCAAGTAGATGATAAAAGATTTTGGAATTCAAATTGATTATCCTAGTGTTATTCACTTTGATAACACTAGCACTATCAATATGTCAAACAACCCTATGATGCATGCAAAGACAAAACACATTGAGATCAAGTATCACTTCCTAAGAGAGAAAGTGGCAGAGAAAGAAGTCAAGTTGGACTATGTGAGTACTAAAGAATAGTTGGTAGATATATTCACAAAGCCCTTGCCTAAGGATACTTTTGAGTATCTCAAGGGGAATTTGGGAGTAATTCCCTTCCCTAATTCTGCTTAGAAGGAAGTAGGAATGGCATCAATCCTCTGGGACTGATGGAAGGTTGACTACTCTACTTTTAGAGTAGTATCAGTGCTTAAAATGATTGGTGCCCTTTTCCATTGATGTTAAAGGGGGAGTAGTATATAGAGTCATGAAAAATAGGAGTAATGTACTTAGGGGGAGCAGTATTCAGTTGTGACAGCAGCTCAGTTGAGGAAATGGAGAATGTTGGAATATATTGCAGTAGATGGAGGTTTCATCTTTGGGGGGGTTTTGAAGAGGAAATGGATAATGTTATGAAAGAATTATTCATTTGGGTTGGTGGTGGTTTTTCATTCCACATTTTTCCATCAATGCCAAAGGGGGAGATTGTTGGAGATTTGCCAGCAAGCCAGTACTGACTGTATGTTTGTCATTGATGACAACATATGGAAAGTAGTATGTGTGGAAGTCTTATGTAGTAAGCCTTTTGTATATGTTGCATGGACATGATATCCGCATGATATCATGGGCACAAAGGTTGAATGTGAGTACAGATAGTTATACAATAGCTTGTGTCAGCAGTGTTCATGACAGAGTTATAGGCAGTGTTTTGTGTATGGTTGTCTGTATAGTTGTCTTCTGGGCATGTGCCCTAGGATATATGTTGAAGACATTTTAATGATGTTTTAGTTATGAATGCATAGTCTAATGATGAATGCAAGTGAATTTATGTAGTCGCTATTCACCAACAGTAGTTTCCTGTGTTTGTTCAGAAGAGTCGACAGAGAGTTTATTATTTCTTGAGTTATGCCTATCTTGAGAATATGTGCCCTTGGACTTAATCTTGGAGAAGTGTTATTGATGTTTAGTTAAGAGAACATAATTTAATTCATCTTACAGAGAAAGTTCTAGTTGTTTTGGTAGATCTAACAGTGTGTGGCGTCCGTCTACAATTATTTTATTAGACAGGTCCCAGAATGAGTTGCGTGCATAATAGAGCTGACAAAATGTTTATTGGATTTTATTATGATTTCTCTAATATGATTTCAAGGTGGTTCTAACAAGTTGAATTGATTATATCATTTACAGGAAAGATATTTATAGGCAGTCATTTGTGATTGCTTGAGTGTGGTTCATGGTTGATTAAGCAAAGCAGAGCAGAGTGTGTGAAGTGTTGAACCATCAGAAGAAGGTCAATGTGACCAAGAAGAATATGTGTGTTATTCATTGGAACTGATCTAGACAGCAGGTCAAAGTGCATTTCACCAAGATCCAGATATAGTGTGTAACTATTATTCAGAAGGTTGTAGCCTTTGCCCCTTTGAGCAGTGAGCTCTTGGACAATGTGTCCTCTCCCCTAATAGGGATAATTTTAAAAGACTCCTAACAGGGTCTGACCCTTAACCAGGTCTATTGTACTTAATATATTGTAAAGCTACTCCTAACAGGGTAAAGGATCTTCTAACAAGGATCATTATACACTAGTACAAAATATTAGTGGGTATCAAGTCCCATCAAGGTTTTTACCTATTTGGGTTTCCCCATAACCAAAATATTGGTGTTGTGTTCATGTGTTCTTTCATTGTGTTTATGTTTTATGTTTAAGTATACTTAATTGGATAAAGAATTGAAACTTGTAGATAACTGATTCACCCCCCTCCCCCCCTCTCAATTATCTCTTGGGACTATTCCAACACTGATGTCCATCTAAAATCCTTTTGGTCACCTCTCATTGTTTCTATCATAGAACTACATACTGAACTAAAATTCCTAATGAACTTCTGGTAAAAACTAGTCATTCCATGGAATGATCTTACCTCACCAATACTTTTAGGTGTAGTCCATTCAATAATTTATTTCACCTTCTCACAATAGATCTTTAGTCCTTCAGTAGAAATCAAAAAACCCAATTACACAAGTTATTCCATCATGAAACTACACTTCTTAAGGTTTATTAGCAACTTTTCTTCTCTCAATAACTACAAAACTTACCTCACATGCAAAAAATCCTCTTCTCTAAAAATTAGAATATCATCCAAATAAACAATGACAAACTTACCTAATAATTTCTTCAATACCTCATTCATCAGTCTCATGAAAGTACTTAGTGCATTAGTCAAACCAAATGGAATTGTCAACCACTCATAAAAACCTTCATTTATCTTGAATGTAGTCTTCCATTCATCACCTTCTTTGATTTTGATCTGATGATACCCACTCTTCAAATCTATCTTTTTGAAATACATAGCTCCACTCAAGAAATCCATTATGTCATCCATCTAGGATAAATGAAACCTATACCTTTTTTTGATATTTTTTATAGCTTTGGAATTAGTATACATTCTCCATTGTCCATCCTTATTAGGTGCTAACATTTTTGGAACTGCACAAGGACTCAAACTCTCTCAAATCAACCCCTTCTTCAATAGATCATGTACTTGTCTATTCATCTCATAATTCTCTTCTAGTTTCATTTGGTGTGTTTATTTATTTGGAAAACTAGCTCCAAGTATCAAGTCCATGCAATGACTGATACTTCTCATAAAACGTAATCCATCAAGTACATTATCTAAAATGATATCTTCATATTTAGTTAGCAACTCTTTTATCTCCTTTGAATGTTCTCCTTCTGATTCTTGATCTTTAATCTTCTTAGGAACTATAAGAAAACACACCTTCTCATGTCTCATTCCATCAAATAACTTTCTTCCATCTACCAAATAGATTCTATCACTAGTACACACTTCACTTTTAAGAGATTCTTCCAAGGGAAACAAATTTTGCTTCATACAATTAGCAACAATAGTATACACATTCTTCCTACCATCATGTATAGATTTATTATCATACTATCATGGTCTACCCAACAATAAATAACATACACCCATAGGCATAATATCACACAAGACTTCATCATGATAATTCCCAATTCCCAATTTGACCAAGAATTTCTCACTTATAAGTACTTTGTGATCATCTTTTATCCATGCTATCTAATATTTCTTAGGTTGTTTCAGTCTCTACAACTTTAGTTTTCTCACCATCTCCTCAGAAGACAAGTTATCTAAATTTCCACTATGTATGATAACTTTACATACTTTATCTCCCACCTTGTCTCTTGTGTGGAATATATTCTTCCTCTATATTGGCTCCTTATCCAATTCATCTTGACATAGGGTCATTCTCATTATCATGGTTTCTCCAACCTTCGCTTTATTTTCATTCACTAAGATTGATCCAGTAGATTCTTCTTCAGCAAAGATTGTTCTTCTGCTATTTTTTTCCCTTCTTCCAAAATTCCCTTTTTTGTGCTCAAAGACTCGGTGACCTTCTCCACACTTGAAACAAGTTCCTTTAAACATTCTCCTATCATCTCTCCTTTGCCCTACATTTTGGTAACCACTTTTTCCTCCATTTTGATCTAATTTTCTATCATTACTCTCATTGGAAGTGGCATATTTCTCTTCTACTTTTCCTTTGCTCTAATCCACAAGAGATCTACCACCTCTTCCTCTTTGAAATCTTCCACCTCTTCCTCTTTTCCTTTTTCCATCTCTTTTTTTTTACTTATCTTCATCTTTTAAGGTGAATTGATATGCTTCTTCAACAATTCTCATCTTAATCAAACCAGTCTCATCTTGTATAGACATCCTTAAACCATTTAGATACCTCACAATTTTTTCATCAGCATGTTCAAATTTTATGTCCAACTAATAAAAATATTTTGTATGCTCCTTCACACTCAAATCCTTCTATCTCAAATGCTAGAACTTTTGGAACAAATTAATCTAATAATCGGATGGCAAAAACTTATCTTTAGCTTATTCACCATCTTATCCCAAGATTTGATCTTCTCTTTACCTCTTCTCTCGTAATTGTTGGAAAGTTATCCATACTAGTGTATATGACTTGTTAGAGTGTTTTCATTATGGCAAAAAAGTCATATAGTAGTTTGGAGTCAGCACACTTGATGAGAAGATCAAAAATCAGTTAAGTATTGAAGACTGGACAATGTACAGAGTACCTAAAGCTCAGAGCATTGGTGCACATGCGTATGACTAAGTTATGGTGTGCACCCTAGAAGATAAGTTGGTTAGACTATATTCATGCTTAGTCTATGAGCACATAATTAGATATGCAAGTATGCCAAAGTTACAGATAGTTGAAGTTACACAGCCAATGTGTGCCACAGAAGAACAGAGTAAGCAGTCATCTATTAGAATTTTGATTTGTGTTTATATTCTAATGTTGTAAAGGCTATGTGCCTATTGTAATTAGGTTTCCAACATGTAAATATTTTTTTTTGTAAACGTGCTTAAGCCAATTCAATTGGAAGTGTTGTATGTAATCGGTTAAAGGGCCAACCTAGTTGTTTGTTTTGTATGCACATATAAATATGAGATGCACCCATTGTACTATGCATGGATGTTGATATGGAGTTGTGATAAGAAGAGAAGAAGTATGCAAAGAGTCTATAAGATGTATTAAAGCTTTGCAAGAGGTCAAAGCATTAGTGCATTAAAGGAACTGATCAAACAAGAAGTGTCATAGTGACAGTTCATCCAGTAGATATAGTGTGTATCTAAGATCTGAAGGTTGTAGCCTTCACTACTTGATCAGTGAGCTCTAGGATAGTGCATCCACACCCTTAACAGGGTCTAACCCTTGACAAGGCCTACTATACTTAATACATTGTAAAGCAACTCCTAACAGGGTTAAGGATCTTCTGGCAAGGATCATAAAACACTAGTACAGAATATTAGTGGGTGTCAATTCCCATCGGGTTTTTTACCTATTTGGGTTTCCCCATAACCATATTGGTGTTATGTGTTGATTTCATGTTTCATGTTTATGTGGATGTTCATTTCAGTACTTAAGCATTTAAGTTCAGTTTAAATATTAAGAGAAAAGATAAAATACAGTGAACATTGATTCACCCCCCTACTCAATGTTCTCATTCCTAACAATTGGTATCAGAGCTCTAGTCCTCAACAAGGAAGTTTAACCACTTGAGGAGATCATGGAAAAAGTAGAAATGAAACATCTAAAAAGAAATCTTGAGGTTGCTCTTGAAGTCCTAGACAAATCTGAAAGAGAAATTGAAGAACTAAAAGAAAAACTCAGTGATGCTCAATTAGTCATCAAAAGGCTAAGGAAGGATTTGAAAGAATGCTCTACTAGTGATCTAGGGTTAATGGTAAAAATATTGAATGAAAAAAATGCATCCTTGAAAGAATGGCTTGAAGAATTTGATGATAAGCTGACTAACAATCAGGAAGTCTATGATGAACAGATCAAAGAGAACCTTCAACTAGATGAAGAATTGAGGCAAGCAAACATGGAAATCTTGGAGCTAAGGAACAACAAAGAAAGCTTGGAATCTGAATTGAAAGAAGCAAAGAATCACATTGATAAATTACAAACCATTTCTGATTTGATAGAATCTCAGTTGTATGCAAGAAGAGCTAAATGAGATACTAGCTGTATAGGATACAATGAAGCACAAAATCAGATGGACAACATGCAAGAAAGAATGAAAGCACCAGAAGACACCTCAGATGCTAAGGAGACTAGAAGACAAACCAAGGATATAATTGAACCACCTAAGAAGGAGCACAAGCTAGTAGACCGCACTTGTTATGCATGTAACAAGCATGGACACATAGCAAGGAACTATACAGAGGTAAGACCTTTCAATGGTTATTGTTATTCATGCAATAAATTTGGTCATAGAGCTATGAATTGCAAGACAAGTCAAAAGAATAGGACTCAGTACAATCAAAGAAATCAAAATCAGTCAAATGTAAGAAGTTCTTAGAATGTTACATGTCAAATATGTAACTATAATGGTCACTCTACTAAATAATGTAAAATGGTGACTCATGTCAATGCGTCGAGGAATATAAGGCCTCCAGTCATTTTTCACTCTTGTAACAAGGCTGGACACATCTCAAAGTTTGCAGATCAAGGATGCAAGGTTAGGAAGCCTTAAAAATCCTAAAGAACCAATTTTGGATCCTGAAGGAGAAGTCAATTTTGTGAAAGCTTTAGAGGATGTGAGCTTGATTTGGTCAGAAGCAAAGAAGGACAAGGTTCATGAGTATGTATTGGATGCATCCACAGTGGATGCACCCTCTACATCTGGATGAATGGCCCTTAGGGTCATAGGGGGAGCTAATTTAGCTCTAGCCCCCTGCATGGCTGGTGTACTCACTCTCAGAGTATGTGCCTTTGGACTTAAGATTTTGGAGACTAGAGGAACCTTAGTGAATGAGCGCACTAGCTGATTATTTTCAAGATGGAAGTTATAAATTTTCAAGTGACAACCTGGTTTACGCGGCAAGCATTAATGGTAGATTTTTTACTTTAAAGTACATAGAAGTTATAAGATCTCTCATTGCATTTGAATTGAGAGTGTTTTGAGAGTAGAATAGACCTAGCAGTTGATTAAGAAGGATTGCAGTTTGATTCATCAAGTGACCTACTATGCATTTGATCAGTTGTGGAAACCCTAGTTCATTGTGCTGATTTAGAATCTCTTGGAAACCTCTGAGAAAGTGTTATACAAGCCTCTCAAGAACAAGTGTCATCCTTTCAATGGGAAAAGATATGAGGAAGATTGTTGAACATACTTACAAATCAAGAAGTGATAGGCACAGAATGACCATAGAGCCCATTGAACAAGATGACATCAAATTGATGTCTATGATACTTGGATATAGGTTTCAACACACCAGCAGGGTAAACAGTGTGTCTATGGCCACAATTCTTGCATCCATAAGAATTGTAAATGAGAATGGAGAGTTCAACCTATGTGATATCTTGTGCGCATAGCTAATTGACAACATCAAGGCAATCAAGCATGATAAGACCAAGATATTTAGATTTGGGTCTTTGATCATATACATGTACTTCCATATTGTTGGAAAGGTATCTAATTTATATCTAAACAAATCAATTCCCACAATGCCACAAATATCTCTCAAGGCATGTACTGAAAGCACTTTGAGGGACTACATGACACTAGAGTTGAAGACATTCAGGGTTAAAATGCAGATGAGGTACAGGATACCAAAGAACATTGTTGAGAAATACAAGGATACTATTTGCTTCATGGTTGAGACTGACACAACATGTATGGAGGTAGTTGAACCAAGAACAAAGTAGATTCATCCACTAGGATATGAAGTGGAAGAGCCTATTCTCAAAGCATATGCACAAGTATTGATTTCAGCCCCTAAAGACCCTAATGAGCCAAGATGGGGAACCGATGTAGAGAAGACAAGAGAAGTTGACGCAGTCTTGAATAGTGCAGAAACTAAAAGAAAGGTTGCTAAAGTTACCTCAGAGATCTTGATAATTCATGGAGTGTCTCAACCAGACCTAGAAAAAGCTAGGGAACAAAAGATTGCTTTGGAATTAGAAAGCACAGATGTAGCAAAGGTAGAATCAAATGATCCTAAGTTGAAGAAGGTGAAGATAGAAAAATATGATGATCAGAAGGGTAAAACTGATGTTACTCCTTCTACACCCAAAGAAACCATTGACCTTACTGCTCCTCCTGAGTATAAGGCAATGCCTAAGAGGAAGAAAGAAATCAGCATTGGTCATCCATCCTCAAGAGTAACAAGGAACAGAAGGAACACTCGAGCACCTCCTGAAGTAAGTTTCAAACCTATTCTGAGTGTGTTAAGCACAAGAATCATTAATGAAGGTAGAATTGATCAAGCAAGAAATTTTTATGAGAAATACAGTGAGATAGACAAATCGGAGATACATGGAATGATAGTCAAACACATGTTGAAGTTTAAGAAGACAATCTTAGAACTAAAGACTATGATCCCTGATAATGTATGGAATATCTTAGAGTTCCAAAAGAGACAAACTATTGAAGAGGATCTAAGGATAAGAGAGAAGATTTTAGATGAAACCCTTCCTATATGCGAGCTAGAAGAGAAAAAGTTATTGTTAGATCCAGTGAAGCCTCACCTTAGGACCAAGTCAAGAACATTGAATACAATGGATAAAAACTTTGAGTTAGTTTCCAAAGAAATAGAGAAATCCTTTGAGAAGGTCTTTATGAATAGGCACATGTATCCACCTACTATGCCCAGAGCTCAAGTACCCTCAAAGGAAGTCAAGATGGTAGAGCCCACCAATGCATTAGTGATAGGTCCTCGGGACTCAGCACCTGCAGTTGAAACAAAAATAGAGGTAGATAAGTTTGTGCCCATGGTAGAGTCACTAAAGGATAGCACCATTATCATTGATAATGTAGAGATAGCCATGGAAGCCACTAACATTGAGTTGGACAAGTTTGAAGAAGCTTTTGTGAGCACACAAGAAGCTGAAATTTTATGCAATAACACACCTCTCATTCATCAAGAAGAAGTATTGATTGAAGATATAACAAATGAAGAAGAAAAGAAAGAAGAAGTAAAAGAAAAAGAAATAGAAAAAGAAGAGAGAAAAGAAAATAAACCAATAACAATAAGAGTAAAAGAGGAAGTTATGGATAGTACTCCTATCACTCCACTTCCTTCAGCAGCATTGTTGTCAAGTTTGACACCTGACACAACTAGTTTGGATTCATGGGGAGAAGAAGACCTAATAAAGTTTAGCATCTTAGCTATGAAGAAAGCCGAGCATAAAAAATTAATGAGGAATCCCCTCCTTGTAGATTCGATGAACATCCTGAATAGCTTGTTACCAGCAGACAAGAAAGTGTCCAAGGTACACTCTTTTGATGATGTGAATTCAGTCATTTCTCAGTCAAAACCAATTTCTCTAGCCTAGAAGAATTTGCATCCCTAATTGCAGAAGAGAAGTATTCAAAGAAAAGGCTCAATGAATTAGTTAGCAATTTTGCACTTGACCTAAGCTCACTAAAGACTGGTCAAGCATCCTTGAAGGAGTTTGCAGAAAAAGGTAGAAAGATCACTGCTAACTGTATGAACCAGGACAAGTTGACTAGTAATCTATAAAAGAAGATTCAAGAGGTAGAAGCCATGATAGATAGCATAAGGAAATTAGTGGAAGATCCATTTTTTGATATGAACATGTGTAATAATGTCTACCAAGGGGAGATAGATAAGATTGAGAAGGCATAAAAAGAGATGACCAAGATAAGGGCTAGGCAGACTCAGCTAAGAAATGCTCTTGCACCCTCATTAGACATACTCACTCAGAATATCAAGGAGATCGATGCCACCATGGTGACATATGATCAAGGTCCTAGCACAAATTTGGAGAAGATGGAGAAGATACAATATGCATTATGCACCCATCTCCAGATTCTGAATTCGCTGATCACATTTTGGAAGAAGGAGATCCAAAACCTGCAGATAGAATATCCAGATGTTTTATCACAATAAGTAGTTGTATATATAGTTTTGAAGCACCTTTGTCATTAATTTAAAAGGGGGAGTATGTATATAATATGGTATAGATATGTATAAGGAGATATAAGATAGAAAGTAATGAACAAGGGAGATATAAGACAAAAGTTTTTTGTATTAAGGAACAGTTAGCAACTTGTCCATATTCCTTTGTTGCCATCAATGAAAAAGGGGGAGATTGTTGGAAAGTTGGCTATATTGGTGTATATGACTTTTTATATTGTTTTCATTATGGAAACAAAGTCATATAGTAGTTTAGAGTCAGTGCACTTGATGAGAAGATCAGAAACCGGTTAAGTGTTGAAGACTAGACAGTGTATAGAGTACCTAAAGCTTAGAACATCAGCACACATGCATACGATCTAGTTATGGTGTGTACCCTAGAAGATAAGTTGGTTAGACTATATTCATGCTTATTCTATGGGCCCATGATCAGATATGAAAGTATGCCAAAGTTAAAGACAGTTGAAGTTACACAGCCAGTGTGTGCCAAAGAAGAACAGAGTAAGCAGCCGACTGTTAGCATTTTGATTTGTGGTTATATTCTAATGTTGTAAAGGCTATGCACCTATTGTAATTAGGTTTCCAACATATAAATATGTTTTTTTAAAAACACGCTTGAGCTAATTCAATTGGAAGCATTGTATGTAATTGTAGATCTCTATAGTTTTGTTGACCATTAGTGCCTCACACTTAGTCATATATCTAGGCAATGATGGTCGGTCATCGCTACGACCGAGTCATTTTGTAAAGGTTGAGTTATGTATTGTATACTTACTGAGTAGTAGTACTGCCAAGTAAAGTCATGGTCACTACATGTTTGTATTATGTTGAGTATAGTTTTTGCCGAGTTACATATGTAATGATTACCGAGTGACAGAGAGTTTAGAAGATGCCGAGTATAGTGAATACCGAGTACTAGGAATAACATTTGCTGAGTTAGCCAGGAATGACATAAGTTTGGAATGGCACAATGATCAAGGTAAACAATTTTTTGGTGATAGTGGTGTTTTGTATTTTGTTTGTTGAGGGAATTATGGAGATAATTACGCATTCATCTTGTAATCATTGATCCATATGTAATACCTAGAGCCAACCAAAAAATTGTATAACTTAAGTGGCAATAGGAACAAATCTGGACTGTAGATCTTGAATCGTTAAGATGTTTTGGTTACTATATAAGGTCAAGATATAAACCCTAAAACATAGTAGCAAGGGATAGCGAATGTGAAAGGTGTAAGTAGAATGGTATGATTCAGTAAAGGAAAGCTTATAGAGATAGAGTTCAGTGACCAAGCTAAGTAGTGAAAGGACAAAATCAAGAAAGATCAGATAGAAGAGATCACTAACATACAGTAAAGAGGAGATATGTAATCAACATATAAGTGCAAACCGAAAGATCAGGTACTGAGACATTTTAATCAGTGTATTAGGGTAAATCTCTTAACCGAGTAGTCCTAATAGACTTTATGTAATCTCTTTACCAAGTGCTTACTTTGTTGTAAGTTTTAAATCCTTCAGCAAGGTAGACTGTATAAGTCTTTTAGCTTTTAACATAGTAGACCTTTCATAGGGTAGATCATGAATTGATCACATTTTGTAAGCCTTAACAGGAAAAACTTATTACTATAGTAGTAAAGATTTTTGGGTGTCATCCCCACCCTATTTTTACCTTTCAAGGGTTTCTGGGTTACCAAATTATTGTGTTATGAGTGATTTCATGTATGATGCTTAATATGTTAAGTTACTTAGAATGCTCAAGTTTTGTTAATGTCATGCATAAATTTTTATCAGTAGAAAAGGTTAAAGTAGGTGATATTTGATTCACCCCCCCACTCTCAGTATTACCTTCCCATTTATATTTCCAACAATTGGTATCAGAGCTACAAGGTTTCTTATAGGAAAGTCTAACCACTTGAAGAAAAAGATCTTAAGATGGAAGCTTATAAACTTGGGAAGATCATAGAGAATCAAAAGATTGAGTTAGGAATAAGGTGTCTCAACCTTGGATAATTCCTATTCTTATCATTTGTTTTGTAAGATGTATTTCTTGCAAATAATGTAATTAAGTGTGAGTGTACATGTCTAGTTGGCATGTTGATGTGTCACTCCACTTGATGTGTCGGCATCTTGAATTGTGTGTAAGGAGATCATGGCTAAAATGGTTATGATGGATTCCTATGACACGTAAGAGCTATGTCTGGAAGATTCAATGATGAGTGAAGACATGCAAGACATGTGGAAACTGATAAAGTTGAGTACTGTACACTCTTCCCCAATTGTAAAACCCTAATACAGGTATCTTTGGAAGTTTCCCTAAAAAGGGAAGCGCATGGTATAAGCATTTTTTACAGTTGCAAAGATAGGTGAAGTAAGTGTATTGTTGGAAAAAATTTATGCCGCCATGATTTGTCTTCAAGAGTTGGAAATCTTCTGAAAGAACTTGCATTGCAAGTGTATTGTAAACTGTAATAGTTTTGATTAATACATTGTGTAGGTTTTGGAGTGTTGGGGTTTTTACCGAAAGGTTTTCCCTAGGGTAAATCATTGTGTCATTCTCTATTTTCTGTATGCATGGTATATGGTTGCAATATCATTGTTAAAGTAGTTAATGAATCTGAAATTGTAAGGATTTAAAAGAATTTGCACAATACTTTCCTTTAGAGATTAGTGTAGGAAGTTGTTTTTGCACCTAAGTTTCCTTACAGATTGATGTACAACTGGCATTACAACAACTGGAAGCAGCCAGAGGGGAATTGAAGAAATCTTTGAGCAAAAGAAGAGAATTTGATATTCAACAAAATGAGCCACAGTACAAAGAAGAAGAAGACATCTATGGACTATTTGACAATGGTAGCTCTGTAGAAAGTGATAAATCTATAAAGAACTACTAGAGAAAAATACCATACTAAATGATGACATCAAAACTCTAAAGAGAGAATAGGAAACTCAATCTATCAGACTTTGTGAAGTAGTGGAACATAAAAAGAAAGTTGAAGATGATAAGGAAATGGCTGAAGAAGATAAAAAACAAATTGCAACAAGGCTATATGAAAGAACAAGTGACATGCAAAGGTTGACTAATAATCAACTAGATATGGTAAATCAACTACTGCTGGCAAATCAAGAATTGGGCAAGAAAGACATGGAAATCAATCAACTAAGGTCTGAAAATGATCAGCTAAAACATGAATTGAGAACTAAAAAAGAAATCAATGAAAGGATGAACAAACCCAATGAAGCTGTAAAGTATTTTGAAGAACTGTTGAGATCACCTAGAAGATCTAGTGATAGAGCTGGACTTGGACTGAATGAACATTCATCATCTACTGAAGAAGGAGAATCATCAAAGAATGAAGAATAGAAGATTGTGAAACCAAAGAACACTAAGCCCACATGTCATCGCTATGGAAAGCCAGGACATACAGCCAACATATGCAGAAGCAAACATGGTAAGTCTAATCCTAAACCTAAGTTTAATGGGCATTGTTTTAACTGCAAGAAACATGGGCATCAAGCACATGAATGCAGATCTAAGGCTAGAAATTCATCCACCTCACCTAAGTTTCAAGGAAGTTGTTTCAACTATCATAAATATGGGCACAAAGCATTTGAATGCAGATCTAGACCCAAGTGGTCATAAAATGAACAAATTAAGCTAGTCACAAAGCATAGCTCATATAATTGGGATTACAACACTTGGTATAATTGCCACTATTGTGGTCAATATGGACACATTGGAGCAAATTGCATGAAGACTCATTTTAGAGGCAAGTCTAAAAGTTTGATGAATGGAAGCATGGTATGTTACAAATGTAATAAGGTCGGTCACCTAAAGAAAGATTGTAGATCACCCATGCCGAACAATGATAAGAACTTGAATGAAGATATCCATGAGAAAGTGAAGAATCAGATGGACAAGACAAGAAGAAAGAAGAAGAAACCACAAGCAAAGCTAGCACATCTATGGTCACCCAATCCGAGGGATCAGATGATCACACTTCTTCTAACTAAGCATGGAAGGTATGTTTGGAACTGAGTCTTGCAAATTTTTATTTTTCATCAGTTCCTAACATAGAATTGAGCAAAAGTCCATATCTACATAGATTAAGATGCATTAGGACATATCTGAGAAAAATAAGGAATTTCATTTTTGATGTTGAGCATCAATGTCTTGACCGAGTTATCAATGTATGTTGAGCACCTGTTATGGCCGAAATGCTATATATGTCGAGTTGTATCGTAACAGTTATATCAACTGAGCTTGTAATTAATCGAAGTTAATGTGAGTCTGTCGAGACAGCTATATTCCACCAAATCTTGTACGAAGCATTAATGAGGCCCTAATTCTACTTTTTGGATTCTACAAAGTGGAAAGTTGCTATTAATTTCATTTCACAATGCTACTTGAGATTTCAGAGAGCAATTCAAAGTTCGTGCAACTAGTCTAACAAAGGTGATTCTGAATTTTCTCAACATGCCATCGGCAAAATCTATCTACAGGTTATTGACAAGAAAGGTATTTTATCAAGTAAATATTTATTTTTAGAAATTATTGTTTAAAATGGCATCATTTTCATCTGCATCAGTCAAGAAACAAGGGATGGAAGTTTTCATCTGCATCAATTTTTAATGTGTAATTAGTAAGAAATGAAGTATGCAAGCTGAAGGTATTCAAGGCAATATCGGAGAGAGTGATCAAAGGCAATTTAAATGGAGCCCTATCTTCCATTCCAGAGAATGTGTTAATAATGAATGACATTAGGTCTTGCTACATGTGTAAAATTGGAGAAATCGGTGATTACAAGATCAGGGAAGCTTATGACAAACTATGTTAACGAAGTGTCGAAGCCGGAACATAAGGTTGTTGCCAATCAAGGGTTAGTGCATGCCCTAGATTTCCTACAAAATTTTAAAGTGGAATGGATAAAGATTGTTTTGAGTCGAGTACATGACATGCAATTATGGCTAGAAGATGGACTAGTAAAGATTACAAAGGAGATGATACATCGAGTCACTAGGTATCCTACAATTGAAGGAAAAAGAACAATGAAATGTGCAGGAAAGGAAGATATTCAAGCCAACACCCAGGCAATTTGGAACAAATGAGGAATGATAATTTCTACCATAACTAATCTGAAAATTGACTTTGTTGTTAGAGTTATCTCGCACAAGTTTTATCAATCTAGTCAGTTGGACAGTGTCCCCTGTATGGCAGTGGACCAGGCATGGAAGATAATCAAGAAAGGACACACGTATGACCTTGCCGAGCTCCAGCTGACTCAACTTGCCAAGAATCTAAACTCCATCCAAACCACAAAGAATTCTATGTGTAAGTTTGGTTCCTTACTGATCTTTTTGTTCTTTTATGTAAAGAAGTGTTTTCCTACACATGGAGGTGTTATATGGGATAAGAAGAGACCCATCACTGCTCAAATCAATGAATTTATAAATCAGATTGGAGATAACTTTAATGGACTAATGGACAACTATTTTGTTGAGTTTAAGAAGAAGAGGAGAAAAAAGACTAGAGTCCATGTGTCTTTGATTGAAAAATATAGTAAGGATATATGTTTTCTGGTAGACACATATTTTACTTATGCACAGGCAGTCCTACCTAGTGTTTCATGGTTAATGTCATTACCCTATGAACTAAATATAGATGAAGCTATTGGTGTAATTACAGCCCTCCTAGCTGAAGAAATTGATAGTAAAGCACCTTACTTTGGAACTTTTGATGGAGCTAAATCCAAGATCTCTTTGGGATTAATGGTTGCCACCACAGAGAGGAAAAGAAAGAAGATAGTGAAGAATTTGGAAAAATATGTCAAAGAATCTGACAAGGATGCACCACTAGAGTTGACCCAAGGATTGGGAGAAGATGAACCAAGTGAAACTAGTAATAGTGAAGAAGAAGAAGAGAAAGAAGAAAACCAGTGATTGTCGAGCCTCTAGCTAAGAAAAGAATTTTAAAACCTAAAGTGTCATCGACACCAGTACTTAGGCCTAGAACAAGGAAATCTACTACTGAGACTCCTAAGACACCCCTTGCATCTGCTAAGTGAAAACCCACACTACCTAAGGCAGTGTCGAATAAGGTTATAAAGAGGCCTAGAAGGAAACTTGTTTTAGAACAAGATGATGATGAAGAAATAGAGAGTGATGAAGTAGTAAAGAGGAAGGTTCAACAATAGGATACTCCACTCACTATTGATGAAATATGCAATAAGATTACTAGCTCTGCAATAGTGGATGAGTTGAAAGGATTAAAATTTGGGAACATGAGCATTGGAGACAAAGAAAAAGTAGAAGATGTTATTCTTGAAATGTTGTGCATTTTCAAGATGCTGTCAATTCAAATAAAAAATAGAATTCCCAAGGAATTAAGCAACAAGGTTGCACAAAAATGGGAATATGCTTTGCAAACTGAAAAGGAAATAAGGGAGAGCACTTTAGCTCAAGTTGAGTCTAGTCTCACCCCTGCCAGCATCAAATAGATAATTGAACAATACATAGCTAAGTTTGATCCCAAACTTAGAGCTTATCTAATTCTTCAACACAAGGTTGAGGATGTTGTACAAGAAAGTCTCAAAATCTAGAAAATAGTGTTTGGATTATTGTGTGACACGAATGAAGAAAAGGGTGCTAGTACTTTGAAAGTTGTTGAACCTAAAATAAAATAGAATAAAATGGAGATTGGAACTCCTAAGGAAGTGGAAGATCAGGAAAAATCAGAGGTTCACATTGTTGACATAACCGAGGAGAGCCCCACCAAGAATTCAATTTTGACTGAGGTTGATTTAAAGACTATGAAAACAAATGATATATCCTTGCCAGGTAGTAACACGGTACTTTTGTAGGTCAAGGATTATCCAACAATTTCTGGCACACATTCAGTTGATATGAGTTCTACCAAACCTAAAGTCGCAACTATTGACAAGTTAGTCGGTACAAGCCTTACTAAGGAACCCATAAAGTGGGTACTGGTAACTAAATCTACATCTTCCGAGGAAGAGGACAAAGCAAAAAATCTTGAAAGCAAAATCTAGTGTCCTCCTATGGAAGATAATAGAAAACAAGAACAAGGAGATAAGTTAGATGGACAAGTTGTTAGTCCTCATGCTGAGGATAAGGGTAAAGGAGAAATAGATATAAAAGGAAAATCTATTGAGGTGCGAGAGCCTAAGGAGCAAGAGGCAATACAAGCTCTTGTAGAGATGTCGAGTGGAAGAACCCCACTGAGAATACAGAAGGAGAAAACTAAGGTAACAATTGACGAGGTCATTGTTATTCCTAAATGGGATAATGATAACCTATCTTATGAGCAAATGCAAATATTGAAGGATCTGTTGATGAGGAAAAGAAGACAAGCAGAACTCTAAAGGGAACATCAGCAAAAATAGGTCATATATGAAATAAAAGATATATTTAATGAAGTTTATGAATTATTAGATGTAAATAGTTCCACCCCCATATTGGAACAACTTGTACACATTGTTCAAAAAGTAAATAATGAAGCTAGTAGTGCAAGTGATAAGTTATTTGAGAGGTCAGAATGAAAGTTTGAGACCAAAATGCTAGAGAAGGTATCTACCGAGATAGAAGTGAAATAGGTCGAGCTATCTACTTTGGCAAAAGAGACTGAAGAGGTAGTTGTGAATGGACAGTCTCTGTTGGCCAAATTCTGTAATGTTGAACTATTCACTGATAAGAACCAATGACTGGTTGACACACTAAAACAAGAACTTAAGGCTGCCAGTCAATCTCTAAGCTTGGATGCAGACACTAGTGCTGAACATTATGCCAAAATCCTGCATACCCAAGGTAAGTTAGCTGAGCTAGTGGCTAATGATGGCAAGATTCAATCTTGACTACTTTCTATGCAAACTATCTTGACACCTCATCTTGAGTCCATACAGAGAAAGTTAGTCAAGGCCAAGGAATTAGCTCAGAGAAATCCAAATTTTTCCATACCCGAGAGCTTAGTCAGTCTAGCTACCGAGTGAGAAGTGCAGATAAAAGTTCTAAATCTTGCTACAACAGCTTGGGAAACTGCACTACACATGGTCATGGTGTTGCATAGACCATTTCTAGAGAAATTTTGGGAACTCCCTACTAATGAAGAGATTCATCGTGCAAAAACAAGGAGGAATCATCATGACAGGATTAAGGATAGGTAACATAATTTTGAATGTATATATATCTCAGGGGGAGTATTAGGCTAATACAACATACTTTTGTAATTGTAAGTACAAATGTCATGACAAAGTGTTTTTGCCACTAATGTCAAAGGGGGAGATTGCAGATCTCTATAGTTTTGTTGACCATTAGTGCTTCACACTTAGTCATATATCTAGGTAATGATGGTCAGTCATCACTGTGATCGAGTCATTTTGTAAAGGCCGAGTTATGTATTATATACTTACCGAGTAGTAGTACTGTCGAGTAAAGTCATGGTCACTACATGTTTGTATTATGTCGAGTATAGTTTTTGCCGAGTTACATATGCAATGATTACTGAGCGACAGAGAGTTTAACAGATGTTGAGTATAGTGAATACCGAGTACCAAGAATAACATTTGTCGAGTTAGCCAGGAATGACATATAAGTTTGGAATGGCACAATGATCGAGGTAAACAATTTTTTGGTGATAGTGGTGTTTTGTATTTTGTTTGTTGAGGGAATTACAGAGGTAATTATGCATTCATCTTGTAATCATTGATCCCTATGTAATACCTAGAGCCAACCAAAAAATTGTATAACTTAAGTGGCAATAGGAACAAATCTGGACTGTAGATCTTGAATCGTTAAGATGTTTTGGTTACTATATAAGGTCAAGATCTAAACCCTAAAATGTAGTAGAAAGGGATAGCGAATGTGAAGGGTGTAAGTAGAATGGTATGATTTAGTAAAGGAAAGCTTACAGAGATAGAGTTTAGTGACCGAGCTAAGCAGTGAAAGGATAAAATCGAGAAAGATCAGATAGAATAGATCACTAACATACAGTAAAGAGGAGATCTGTAATCAGCATATAAGTGCAAACTGAAAGATCAAGTACTGAGACATTTTAATCTATGTATTAGGGTAAATTTCTTAATTGAGTAGTCTTAATAGACTTTATGTAATCTCTTTACCGAGTGCTTACTTTGTTGTAAGTTTTAAATCCTTTAGCAAGGTAGACTGTATAAGTCTTTTAGGTTTTAACAGAGCAGACCTTTCATAGGGTAGATCATGAATTGATCACATTTTGTAAGCCTTAATAGGAAAAACTTATTACTACAGTAGTGAATATTTGTGGGTGTCATCCCCACCCTAGTTTTACCTTTCAAGGGTTTCTAGGTTACCAAATTACTGTGTTATGAGTGATTTCATGTATGTTGCTTAACATGTTAAGTTACTTAAAAAGCTCAAGTTTTGTTAATGTCATGCATAAAGTTTTATCAGTAGAAAAGGTTAAAGTAGGTGATATCTGATTCACCCCCCCTCTCAGTATTACCTTCCCATTTATATTTCCAATAGTAATCAGTTAAAGGACCGACCTAGTTGTTTGTTTTTTATGCGCATATAAATATGAGATGCACCCATTGTAATATGCATGGATGTTGATATGGAGTTGTGATAAGTAGAGAAGAAGTATGAAAAGATTCTATAAGATGTATTAAATCTTTGCAAGATGTCAAAGCATTAGCACATTAAAGGAACTGATCAGACAAGTAGTGTCACAGTGACAATTCATCTAATAGATATAGTGTGTATCCGAGATCTGAAGGTTGTAACCTTCACCACTTGAGTAGTGAGCTCTAGGATAGTGCATCCACACCCCTAACAGGGTTTATTGTAAAAGACTCCTAACAAGGTCTGACCCTTGACAAGGTCTACTATACTTAATACATTGTAAAGAAACTCCTAACAGGGTTAAGGATCTTCTAGCAAGGATCATAAAACACTAGTACAAAATATTAGTGGGTGTCAATTCCCACTGGGTTTTTTACCTATTTGGGTTTCCCCGTAACCATATTGGTGTTATGTGTTGATTTTATGTTTCATGTTTATGTGGATGTTCATTTTAGTACTTAAGCATTTAAGTTTAGTTTAAAGATTAAGAGAAAAGATAAAATACAGTGAACACTGATTCACCCCCCCTCTCAGTGTTCCCAATCCTAATAGTAATTTTTGTACAAGTGTTCCCACCATATGATGCAGGTCCTTTAAAATTTGTGCAAGAATACTTCACCTTCTTATCTTCACCTATAACTTCAAAATCAAAGTATTTCTCCATATCGGTAATGCAATCAATTAAATCATCATCATCTAACTTACTACATTAATTGGGTGGATTGAAATGGGGTCTCTTGTTCACACTTGTCAAATCTCTTAATATTCTCTCATCTCCCTAATCAAGTTTTGACTGGTTTTCTTCTAAGATCTCTTCTTCATCTTCACTCGCATCTTCAATATATTGGTCTCTTCATTGATCCATTTTGACAGCTTCCAATCTAGTTGCAATATGTCTCAACATATCCATTACATCTATATATGAATCTCTCCTTGCTCCACCTTGTGCATTATTCTTGACATCTTGCAAGAAATCCTTTGCAACTACAGGTTAAATCCATAATTTTTCCACCCCATAAAAAAATCTGATGGGACTTCACAATCCTTGATTAGATAGTCACTCTAATACCACCTAATGAAGTCACAGCAAGAGGGTTCCCAAAGGAACAATCCAAATCATGTAGCAAGATTAATCACAATGGAAACAACACAAGGAATGACGCAAGGCAGGGAGCAAGAGGGGCCAAACAATGGTGCACCCTAATGATCCAAGCCTGCCCAACACATGTGGAAGCACACAAACACAACAATGAGAGAGAGAATGCAGTCACTATCATATATTATCATCAAATAGAACCATACATGCCAGGTTGTAAGGCCTTCCCAATTAGGGCCAAATATTACAATGAAATACAGTAGTCCTCAACATGTGAGGATCTACCAAATCTCTACTATTATCTTCTATCAACTCCTATCTCCTAAAACTACCCCCTAAACTCTAAACCAACAACTACAATTATACAAGAAGACACCAAACTGATACAGCCTTTAGATCCACAATCAACGGAGGGAATAGTCAAATCTAGGACCACACACTCCCCAATGACGGATTCCAACATTAAATTCATGATCCAATATAAATGCACAAGTCGACCACAATAGAAACTAAAACAAAACCTATCGGTGAGCAAGGTAACCGAGCAGCAGACAGGCAATGTTGAGCACCAGTGAAACAACGGACCGCCCAGGAGATAACTGACCACACTCAGTAACCAAAGGAAATTGACCAACTACTGACCAACTTGGCCAAAGCAGAAATCGATCAACACAGACAAACTCCAAATTGTTTTTGGTGACACAGGATTGCCAAGGACCCAAGATGCTCCTACATCAGACACCTAGGGTTATTTTGAAATGATTCTCTAAATCATTTGGTAGGTTTAGTCTGAGCTATATCCAACTCAGACTATGAAATCTATGAACTATCTTCCATCGGTCTATTCTTCCACTTTACCAGATATTCCATATATTGTTTTCCTCTTGTACTCTTGCCAACTATTTCCTTCAAAATATGTTCCAGTTCATCATTCTACTTCTTAGGATACTATGTCAATACTATCACTTCTTCATCAGGTTCATGATACTCATACAAATCAGCAATATCAAAAATTGGTGATATGTCCATGTCATCAGGTAACTCATTCTCATATGCATTTCCACTGTCAAATTTCTTCAAAATCTTGCAAGGTCCAAACTTCTTCATTTTCAGCTTCCCATATGTTCCAACAAAAAATCACCCTTTCTTCAAATGAACCATCACTTCATCACCAACATCAAAAGCTTTATACCTTCTTGATCTATCAGCTTTGTCTTTGTATTTCTGATTACTGTCTTCTAGCTTCAGCTTCACATCTTCATGCAATGTCTTTATGTACTCAGCAAACTTTACTCCTTCAGCACTTTTCTTATTCTCATCAGCAATGTCTCTCAAATTAGATATTCCTCTCAGTTGTGTGCCATTCATGATCTTAAATGGTGTTTTTCCAGTACTCCTATTCATTGAATTATTGTATGCAAACTCTACTTGTGCCAACACAGAATCCCAATTACTCGATGTGTCTCCAACTAAACATCTCAAAATATTTCCCAAACTTATGTCACAACTTCAGTCTGTCCATTGGTTTGTGGGTGAAATGTAGAACTATATTTCAACTCAATGCCAAATTTCTTCCAAAGGGTTTTCCAAAAGTATCCAACAAATTTATTGTCTTGGTCAAAGATAATACTCCTTGGTAATCCATGCAATCTAACAATTTCCTTAAAGAAAATATCTGCTACATGTACTGCATCTGATGTCTTTTTACATGGTATAAAATGTGCCATTTTTTAAAATCTATCCACAACAACAAATATTGAATCATTACCTCTTACTATCTTCAGTAAGCCAAGAACAAAGTCCATACTGATGTCAATCCAAGGTTTCTCAGGAAAAGCAATCGGTGTATACAATCCAGTATTCTGACTTACTCCTTTTGCAACTTGACAAATTCCACAACTTTTCACAAATTTCTGAACATCTTTATACAACTGCAACAAATAGTATTTCTCCTTAAGCAAATTCCAAGTTTTATTAATACCAAAATGTCTAGCCAAACCACTACTATGTTTCTCCTTTATCAGATTAGTTCTCATTACTCCTCTTGGTATACACAACTGAATACCTTTAAACAACATACCTTCCTGAATGAAATATTCATCCCATTTAGTGTCTTGTTGATCTTGAATAGGTGCTCTGCACTTTCTCCATGGCTCATAAAAATCAGGGTCAGACTCATAAGAATATCTCATCTCATCAAAACCAAGAACTTCAATTTTCATCTCAGTCATCAAAGATCTTCTTCTACTCAATGCATCAACAACTCGGTTAGTGACTCCACTCTTATGCTTTATCACAAATTTATAACCCTACAAATACTCAACCCATTTCATGTGTCTCTGATTCAGCTTATTCTACCTACCCAAATACTGTAAAGCCTTATGATCAATGTACAACACAAATTCACTCGGTATCAAATAATGTCTCCATTTCTTCATTGCTTGAACAATAGCATAGAATTTTTGATCATACACAGAATATTTCCTTCTAGCATCATTCAAATTTTCACTAAAGAAAGCAATAGGTTTACCTTCTTGACTCAACAAAGCTCCAATTGCACTTCCACTTGCATCACATTCCACTTGAAATACTTTACTAAAATCAGGTAATGCCAAAATAGGTAATTCAGCAACCTTCTACTTCAGAGTCTCAAAACTTTTTTCAGCTCCATGTTTCCACTTGAAATCTCTTTTGTCTCCTCTCATAGTCTCAGTCATAGCATTACAAATTGAACTAAAATTCCTTATGAACTTTCGGTAAAAAATTGCCAAACCATGAAATGATCTTACCTCACTAGCATTCATAGGTGTAGGCCAATTCAAAATATCTTCAACCTTTTCAAGATCCATCTTCAAACCATCAACTAAAATAACAAATCCCAAATACACAATCTCTTCTTTCATGAATGAACACCTTTTCAGATTTATCAGCAACTTTTCCTCTTTCAATCTCTGCAAAACTTGTCTAACATGCAACAAATGTTCTTCTCTGGTCTTACTGAATATCAGAATATCATCAAGATATACAATTACAAACTTGCCCAAGAATTTCTTCAAAACTTCATTCATCAACCTCATAAAAGTACTCGGTGCATTAGTTAAACCAAAAGGCATAACCAACCACTCATACAAACCTTCTTTTGTCTTGAAAGTAGTCTTCCATTCATCACCTTCTCTAATTCTGATCTGATGATACCCACTTTTCAAATCAATCTTTATGAAATACTTTGCTCCAATCAAACTGTCCATTATGTCATCCATTCTCAGTATAGGAAACCTATACTTCACTGTTATCTTATTGATTTCTCTAGAATCAGTACACATTCTCCATTCTCCATTCTTCTTCAGTGCCAATATAGTAGGTACTACACAAGGGCTCAAAATTTATCTGATCAAACCTTTCTCCAGCAACTCTTGAATCTATCGGTTTAATTCCTGATTCTCGATAGGTATCAACCGATGAGGTGCCATATTCAATAAACTAGCTCCAGGGATTAGATCCATACAATGATCAATGCTTCTTTTCAGTGGAAAACCATCAGGTACATTATCAAAAATTATATCACTATACTCAGTGAGTAACTTATCAATCTCCTTGGGGACATTATCCTTTATTTTCTTAATCGGTTTGTTAGGGATCACAGCAAAACATGCATCATTCTTATTCAAAGAGTTAACAAACTTTCTTCCTTCCATCAAACAAACTTTCACAGATGTGCAGACATTACTAACAGGTTCTTCCATCAATGGTAACAAGATTGTTTTCCTTTCATCAGCCACAATAGTATACTTATGCAATCTCCCATCATATATAGCATGTCTATCATATTGCCAAGGTCTACCCAACAAAATATGACAACAGTCCATAGGCATGATATCACATAACACTTTATCAGAGTACTTTCCAATCTTCAAATTCACATAGCATTATTCACTTACCAGGAGTGTATGCTCATCTTTGATCCATGAAATCTGATAGGTCTTTGGATGTACCAACCTTTCCAACTATGATTTTGTGACCATCTCTTCAGATGCCAGATTCTTCAAGCTACCACTATCAATGATTACCTTCCAAACTTTGTCAAAAACTCTACATTTGGTCTTAAAAAAAATTTTCCTTACCGGATCTTCCTTTTTACTTTCATTCCATAGTGCTCTCCTTACCATCAAGTTATTTTATTTCTTAGGTTCATTCGGTGACTCTTCTTGTATCAAAGCATTTCTACTACTACCAGCCTTCTTACTAGCTTGTGTACATTCAAAAGATCTATGTCCTCCTTCTCCACAATTGTAACAAGTCCCTTGGAAAATTCCTCTACCATAACCACCTTGGTAGTTACTGCCTCTACCTATAGATGAACTTTCACCTTTCCACTCAGTCTTGCCTTTGTCCAGATTTGTCTTTTCTGGTTCAGATCTACCAGTTTCACCATTAGATCTACCTCTTCCTCTAGGGAATCTACCACCTCGACCTCTTTGTCTTTGCTCATGTCTCTTGTTCAATTTATCCTTAGCCTTCAAAGAAAATTGATAAGCCTCTTCAATGTTCTCCAACTTGACCATACTAATTTCCTCTTGGATGGAAACTCTCAAACCATTTAGGTATCTACCGATTCTTTCCACATCATTTTCGTCATGTCCAAATCTGATATCTAATCTATAGAATTCCTTAGTATAGTCCTTTACTGAGTTATCTTTCTACCTCAAACTTTGCATTCACCGAACTAGGTTAATCTGATAATCACAAGGTAAGAACTTTCCTTTCAATTTGTTCACCATTTTATTCCATACCTTGATTTTTTCTTTGTCTTTCATCTTCCTATCCAATTGCAGATGTTCCCACTGTACACACAAAAGTAGTGCACTTCTATGAATCCTTACAATCAAGAACACTCAAGAATGAGGTCTCAAAAATTGATCCATAGCTCTCTATGTATGGAGTTGCAAGATTGTAAAATTTCTCTCAGCTAGAGCTAATAAGCTTAATGACCTTGCTAGTCAACCACACAATGAGAGATTCAAGTGAAGACAATGGAAAGAATGCCAATATCTCCAAGAATCAAATGAAATGCAATGCAATGCAAGCTAATCTATGAAAATGAAGGATGCAAGCTAGTATATAGAAATGAAAGAACAATGCAACTAATCTATGAAAGGAAAGAACAATTGTTACAAATCCTTCCTATTTAGACTATGTGATATTAATCTATAGCTTGAAGGAAATCTAAACTATGAATGCCATGATAATGACACTACTATGCAAGAGTGAAAGCTATGAAAGCATGTAAATATGAGATCCAAGAATGCTCCAAATCTTCAAAAGCTCCAAAGTGACCTAGAAAACCTGCAGCATAACATTAGCATAAAAATGAATGACCTAGAATGAGGAAGAGAGCTCTTCTTTTATAGGAAATGAGGAGAAATGGACCATGGAGATTAAGAGGCAAAAGACTTAATCAATGGTGGAACATCAAAGAGGAGAAATTCATGTGCACAATATCCTCCAATGAGAAAATAAGAGTTGACTTTTGTGTCCATATGAGACAAAAAGTGTTTTTTCTCCTTTTTATAAAATAAGAATAATGTTTTATTTATGCAACTTAGGATAAGAGGAAAAGTGGGGGCTTTTTATTTATAAAAAGGGGAGAAAATATTCATTTAAAATAAATAAAGACTTAGGATAAAATGGTTAGCCCAAGGCAAATAATCAAAAATGATAAAATAGGACTTGATCAAGGAAATTGATATAATTTCAAAAATGCTAATTTTTAAAAATATTGATTCAGGGATTTGATAAATTGTTGAATGGGGGCCCAAAGTCTAGGTGACCATTTTAGGGTGCATACATTTGCCCCTCTTTGACTAATGTGTGATCATTTTAGGAACACATATAGTCAAAGAAGAATTGAAATGTGAGTTCATTTTGGGATCACAAAACAACTCAGACGTGTGTTCATTTTGGGAACACATCAGGACAAGCATAAGCATAAGCTAAAAGACAAGATCAACATCATCACTACTAGGTGCAAATCAAGCCTTAGACAAAACTATCACTGTTACTGCTAGGCAATAATCAAGTCTAAAAAATAAGAGATAAAAATTGAAAGAAAAATCACCACTGTCGCTGCTAGGTGATAATCAAGTCTAAAAATAAGAATCTCAAGCTGAGCTGAATGATAAAGCTGAATCAAAGATTAAAGCTGATAGGTACTGCCCCCTCAAAATCAAAATTAAAATTAGGTAGAGGAGAACAAGAAATTGATAAACTTGATCAAAGTACTAGAAATCATAGTCGAAGAATAGCACAATAGGATAACCATCAAGCAGTGAAGACATGCCCCAGGTTGACTAGGTTTGACTCAGAAAGATATAGGATAAAAATTAAGTCAAACCTTAGAGAAATGAAGCAAATGAAAATGAATGATAGACTAGGATTTTGAAAGAGATGGGGGTGAAGAAATGAAGATGCCCCAACAAAGATCGAAGGATCGGGCCTAAAATGGTCAGCCAACTACGTAGATGAGGGTGAAATTTAGAAAATGTGATTTTGACTATCAAGATTAACTTGGATTTCGATTTCAAGTCCGAAAATGGATCCAAAATGTTGAAATTAGCTAGAGGTGCAATTTTTGCGCAATTCCAAGGAGTTTTGAAAATTAGGTCAAAAAGTCAAAATGCTATAAAAGGGGCAAAAAGTGTCATTTTCAAAATCATTTGTCATTTAGCCATTTAAGAATTTTGAGAGCTTAGAGAGAGAAAATGGCCCATCAAGCAGTGATTCCCATCCACAAGCATCAGTTTGAGCGTGGTCGGTTGCACAACTGGCCTCCACACTATGTTGCCCCGGTGAGTTTTCAAAAAAACTTCACTTTTTTTGAGTCATTAATGAGCATTTAAGATATTTAGCACATTTTTTCAAGAATTTAAAAATTTAAAAATCTCAATTTTCAAGAACTGGGTGATATATCGCGTGATACTTTAGAAGTATCACTCCCTTTAGAGAGAAACATCACGCGATACTTCGTGGGTCGCAAGTGTATCACACGCACGTGGACACCAGTATCGCATGATAATTGGTGAACTATCATGTGATACCTGGTGAAGTATCATACAATCAAGGGTATATCGCACCACTATGGGAGGAAGTATCGCATGACACTTGTCCCAAAAGCAATATTGCCCAAGTTAAAAAAAAATTGATATTTTTAAGTATTTTTGAGCAAAAATGACATGGGTCTAGACAAGTTTACGTTGTATATGTCTTGTACTAATTTTTAGACATTCATCATGATATGTACTGACATCTAGCTTGGTTTAATGGTTTGCAGGAGCACTTTCTGGCATTACTCATCAGAGCATCGAAGGTGGTGGGATTGAGATGCATCCGAGATCTAGATGATCTGGGTGAGGCTGATATCCGAGCGATGGGATTCTGATACTTATTGTAGTTCCCATATATCTAGGCTAATCACGGTATACTAACAGCCTTGGCCGAGCGATGGCACAGTGAACATAACACCTTTCACTTGCCCACTAGAGAGGCATCCATCACATTAGAGGATGTCTACAGGATTCTTAGAGTACCATGCCATGGCGAGCCTGTAAGTATAATCATGCTTAAAGATATAATCATTTAAGTGTAATGTTTCCATATGATGAAAACTAACATGATTGTTTACTGGCACAGGTATATTATGATCAGGACACCACTGAGGGCTGACATGCTATCCAGTGCATGTTTCAAGATGTCACTATTGTTGATAGATACGTCAGCTGGGAGTGACTGATGGACAATTTTGGCAGAGACTTCTCAGTGTTGTGCATTGTTGCTTCCATCATCTCACAGGCCCTGATGATTGATCATAGTCAGAAGGGATTCCCTCTCAGATGGGGCAGACTACTGGTGGACTTGGTAGGCAGACCTCGGTGCATGGCATGGGGACCTTCCATACTTGCAGAGATGTATCATGAGTTACATGAGATTGTCTACAAGGACAGTCAGACATGGGCTTACGGTGCCATCCTGGCATAGGTGTGGGCTTGGGAGCACATCACTGTGGTGCACCCCAGGGTTCAGTCGAGAGAGCAGAGATATCCATACATATATAGGTACAGAGGATTTATATCATATTCCCATACTGGGGATGTGACATACTACTGACGGATCCTAGATGAGATGACCTCCTTCATATGGAGGCCATACAAGGAGGTTGAGTCTTGGGGTGATGCAGAGGATGAGCTAAGCTACATGTTATGTAGCTGGCCATTAGTAGGATGACATGTAGAGATAGTCAAGAGATTCTACATCACTCAGGTATGGTGATAGTTTGGGCGGTAGCAACGGGTCTCGACAGAGACCACCACTTATGTGAGGTCTAGGGATGAGGAGGGACATGGGTGGCTACCCATGTTAGATCATTAGCTGGCCATTATAGTGATAGATGGCATCAAGAGGGAGCCTTGGGAGTACCTTCCCAATATGGCTAATGTAGGATCTAATGCATCATACAGGGCTGAGCAGCAGAGGGCACCATTCCCTCGTTTCACAGTACCTGATGCCCCGATAGCAGTTCAGGGTGGGGATGGGGATGATGGGGGAGATGGAGGAGATGGAGGGAGAGGGGGAGGGAGAGGGATGGAGAGAGGTGAGGGCTCCAGATCAAGTGGCCAAAAATGGTCATGAGGATGGAGATCGGTGACTCCTAAGGATGAGGTGAGACCAGCTCGCCAATAGGTAGAGGTATAGTAGGATCAGCCTGTGGGAGGAGAGGACCTGAGAGCCAAGATACAAGCTCTAGAGGCTAAGATATAGTAGCTCAAGATCACCATAGCAGTTAGAGAGAAGTAGCTCACTAATCAGCGGGTGGAGATAGAGCGGCGAGAGAGAACCCTACAGGTTTCCCTTACAGAGAGACAGAGAGAGGTAGCGTGAGCCACATATTACCATGGTCTCTACATATAGGTAGTACCAGTGGGTCAGAGGGCTCCTTCCTACTCAGTAGTAGTGGGTAGATTGGATGGGGTACCAGATGCAGCACGACCTCCTCCACCACTAGGTCCTCGGGATAGTGGCAACGAGTCCTAGGTTTAGAGCTTAGGTTTAGATGTTTTGGACATATCATGAGACTTTGTGATCCAGATTTTGGGATCTCATATTGTATATTGTATGATGACATTGTTATATATATGAGATTACTAGATGTTTGATATATCTTGTGTTTATGTCTCACTTGTGATGGATGTATCAGTTTATGTATTGTCTTGTCATTTTGCTCAAAATGTATGTTATAAATGCTCAAGTATATTCTCTCTCATAGATGTATGGTTGATTCTCATGTGTATGATGTAGACTCATGTTTCTAAAAATGACATTTTTGAGATATAGATATGATGATATGATTAACCCCTTGTGATGATAGGAATAGGTCGTGATGAAAGATAAGGAGTGAAAGACATGATCGAGAAATGGGAAGATGAGCGCAGTTGACTGACAGGTCCACGTAAGATGAAAAGGAGAGGTCTCTCCATATGTAAGATGCAAAACTAATCTAACATGACCCTAAAAAATGCAAGCTACTATGAAAGTGGTTGACTTTCAAGGTCACAACACCAATAGACATCTAATTATCATCATCGAGCTTTATTGGTAGCATCGTAAGATCATATAAGACACACTAGTATGACTATGGGTATATGAATATGATCTATATCAGATGAAATGCGGGAATCTCACCTAGGCACCAAAGACATGTAGGTCAAGATGACTAGTACAGTGAGATTACCTAATTTTACTATATCGAGATTATGCTTGCATCAAGACATAAGAAGGTCAAGATGGCTATAAGCATGCACTCGCAAAATAGTCAAGGATAATACCTTGTCAATCCCTAGTGTCAAGTAAGACCAGCATAAATGCTCATGACAGTTAGGATCAACAAAATATACCCACAAGTAGATAAAGAAATAAAACATGTTCTCATACCCTCAGTCTTCTAGCTATGCATCATCAAAAACTTCTCAGGGAGAGACCACTCATCAAAGAAATTCTCATAGACAGCACACAAAGAAAAATAAAGTCAACATATCTCAATCGAGTTGATTGTTTAAGTGCGTGTGTGTTGGTCATAGAGTCAAACTTTGAGTATCAAATTTGCTAATGAGTGATATTGCATCATACTTAGACTGGTAGGTAAGATATCTGATAAGTGTTGATAAACACTTGACCCTAGGGTAGTGTTGAAAAACACAGTTTGGGATGGTGTTGAGAAACATCATTTGCAAGATGTCCTAAAGACCAACACATCCTAGAGACCAAAGCCAACACAGTTGTGCCCCCTAGACAAAGATAAAGACCAATTCCAAACCAACGCAACAAGGTCAAGGCATGATGGAGAAAGGCTAAGTGTCGAGGACGCATGCTAAGAAACAAGGGTGCAAAGGCCTCAAGTAGTGCCTATTTCCAGGTTTTCACCACTTGGAGATTTTATTTTTTATTTTTATTTTATTTTTTCAATTTTTTTGTATTTTTTCTACCAAGGCGCCTGTTTCCAAGTTTTCACCAAGGCACTTTTCTATTTTATTTTTTTGAATTTTTTGAATATTTGATTTTTTTGTATTTTTTTCAGGAGTTTATATGCTTTTTAGAATTTTTTAAGCATCATATATGAATTTTTTTATGATTTTTTTAGGATCAATAAGTATGTACAAAGGATGCCCCTAGATAGAATAGGCATCATGGATAGAACTTCTTGAGGTGCAAAACATTAATAGGATCAGGGAGCTGTTCTCCATCCTCATTAGATAACAAGTAAGCACCTATCCCAAAAGCAGCAGTAATAATGTATGGTCCAAGCCAATTAGGTTCAAATTTTCCCTTTTGTTCTCGATGTTGTTGGTTCTTAGGATTCTCACACAGGACAAGATCTCCTACTTGAAATTCTCTAGGGTGAACCTTCTTGTTGAATGCTTTGGACATACGCTTTTGGTAGACTCTCATGTGATCAAAAGATGTTCTACGTTTCTCATCAAGAAGTTCCAATTCTTGCAATCTCATGGCATGATAATCATCATCTGTTATCAAACCTTTGAGAGAGACTCTAAGTGAGGGAATCTCAACTTCTAAAGGTAATACTGCATCAGCACCATAAGTGAGGGCAAAAGGAGTAGCCCCTGTGGGAGTATGAATACTCATTCTGTAGGCCCATAAGGTTGGATTGATCTGTAAGTGCCAATCTCGACCATTCTTGTGAACTATTCTATGGAGAATCTTAAGAATGGTTTTATTAGAGGCCTCTACTTGTCCATTTCCTTGTGGGAAGTAAATGGAGGACCAATGTTGTTTTATCTTGAATTTCTTGTAGAGGTGTGTAAGGTCCTTGTTTTTGAACTGACCTCCATTGTCAGTGATTATCTCAGAAGGTATCCCAAATCGACAAATGATGTGATTCAATATGAACAAAGAGATTGTCTTCCCTGAAGCAACAAATAGTGGAACATCTTCTACCCATTTGGTAAAGTAGTCAGTAGTAGTAATGATGAATCTGCCCAATAAGGTCAAAGGCCCAGTGCTGAAATGGCCAATGAGAAATAGAAGGAATAAGCTCCCTACCTGGAGCATGAATCAAGTTTCCATGTTTCTGACACTTTTCACATGATTTGGCAAAAGCTATAGCATTTATCTACATTGTGGGCCAATAGATACCCCGCCCTAAGCAACCTTCAAGCCATGGCAAGACCATTGGAATGTCCTCCACAAATGCCCTCGTGGATGTCAACTAACACTCAGTCAGACTCATCCTTTTTAAAGCACCTAAGAAGTGTCCCATCTAAACCCCTCCTATATAGATCAACAGAGATAAGGGTATGGTGAGAGACATTATGGACAAGGTTTCTTCATTTAGAGAAATTAAAGGATTCGGGAATGATGCCATCATGAAGATATGAATAGATAGCACCATAACGGGAAGACTCATGAGTGACCAAGGTACAAATGATGTGGATTTTAGAGGAGTCAAAGATGGGATGATGTAGCTCTTCCACCAAGAATTAAAATCTTGATTCGTGTTGTTCCAACTGAAGGAGTGAAGCTAATGTAGCCATAGCATCTGCAGCCTTGTTTTCTGCTCTAGGGATCTGTTGAAATGTCACAAATGTGAAATAGCATCACAATGAATCAACCATCCTTTTGTAAGGTATCAGCTTATCATCCTTAGTTTGGTATTCTCCATTCACTTGATTGATAGTTAATTGTGAATCCCCAAAGACATGTAACTCTGTTATATTCCACTCAATAGCCATCTTAAGTCCATTGGTTAGAGCCTCATATTCTACAATATTATTTGTGCATGGGAACAGAAGTTTGTAAGACTTAGGTATGTTGCACCCATGAGGAGAAATAAACAATACTCCAGCTCCTGATCTATTTTTCATATTTGAACCATCAAAGAACATTTTCCAAGTACGTGTGGTCATGTACATTATGTGCTCATCTAGGAATTCTACTTGAATAGGCATGCTATCCTTGACTATGAAATCAGCAAGTTGATCTGCAATAGCTTGCCCCTTTATAGCCTTACGCTCAATGTACTCTATATCAAATTCTGACAAAACCATCATCCACTTAGCAAGCCTACCCGTGAGAGTAGCCTTACCAAGAAAATACTTAAGAGGATCAATTTTTGCAACGAGATGTATAGTATGGGAAAGCATGTAGTGTCACAACTTTTGGGAAGCAAACACTACCGCAAGACAAGACTTTTCAATACTATTATAATTGATCTCATAAGATACTAGAGTATAGCTAATGTAGTAGATGGCCCTTTCCTTCCCAATATCATCAAGTTGAGCCAACAATGCCCCCAAGGAAGATTATGTTGTTGCGATGTAAAAAATTAATGGTTTTCCTGGGATAGGAGGAATTAAAATTGGAGGATTAGCCAAGTATTGCTTTATTTGATCTAGGCTCTTTTGGAAATCCTCATTCTAGGTACATGTGGTTCCTTTATGCAATGTCTTGTTGAATGGTTGTGCTCTATCTACAAGTTGTGAAATAAACCTCCGTATGGATTGGATTCATCCTTGAAGACTTCTCATCTAACTAATGTTCTTAGGAGGAGGCATATTTAATATAGCTTGAACCTTTTCAGGATCCACCTCTATTCCTTTGGCTAAAATTATAAATCCTAGAAGTTTACCTTAGGTAACCCCAAAGGCACACTTTTTCAGATTCAACCTTAACTAAAACTGCTCCATTCGATCTAGAATTACTTCAAAATCTTCTAGGTGTGTAACCCTTTGCTTAGACTTGGCCAAGGTATCCACATAATCCTCCATGTTTTTATACATCATATCATGAAATATTGTGGTCATAGCTCTTTGGTATGTGGCTCCTACATTTTTTAGTCCAAATGGCATGACGTTCCAACAATAGGTTCCCCATGCACATGTGAAGGCTATCTTTTCTTGATCCTCAGGAGCTATTTTTATTTGGTTATAACTAGAAAAACCATCCATTAAAGAGTATATCTCATAGCCTGCAATCATATCCACTATCATGTCTATGTTAGGGAGTGGAAAGTCATCCTTTGGGAAAGCTTTGTTAAGATCTCTGAAGTCTGTGCATACACGAATGGACCCATCATGCTTTGAAATTGGAACAATATTTGAGATCCACTCGGCATAGTCAATAGCTCTAATAAATCTTGCTCCTAAGAGCTTTTCTAATTCAGCCTTAACAAGGAGAGCTATGTGAGGATGCAATTTCCTCAACTTTTGTTTTATTGGTTTAATTCATGGAGCTATAGATAAGTGATGCATAATAAGATTAGTGTCAAGCCCTAGCATGTCTGAATATGTCCAAGCAAAATTGATTTTCTTCTTTTGTAAGAACTTTGTGTATGCCTCTTTTTCTTGCACTAACAGAGACTGAGCTAGATGAATCACCTGTGGAGCCTCTTCCGTATTCAAATTTACTAGTTGTGTAGGCTCAATAAGAACCGATGACCTGTCTTGGAAATAACTCAGCAGGTTATTAAGTACCCCATCCTTAGGTGCCTCAAAGAGGTTTTCACCTTCGGATACGTCCTTTCTTTTTACTTTTTTGGGTTCTGACACCGCCACATAGTGGTTTTCACCATCAAAACCATTTCTCTTTTTTTTCTTTTCTTTTATTTTGTGACTGAGGTACTTAATATCCAGCTCCGTCATACTTGTTGTAGGTTCATTGGTGGAAGAGACTACGGGTTCAAGAGAAATCAGGTAGCAAGCTATTTCATAGTCATTGTGAAAAGTGAGGAGCTGAGGCTCTTGACAAAGTTGTGACCAATCAATCAAATGATGGTTTACAAGGGGTAGGTCAATGACTAGTTCAACATTATTGATACAAAAGGTATTATCTCCGGTGATCGCATAGTTAGGATCTGTCAAGTCTCCCTCTAAGATACCTGAATTAGGGCTCATCTTACCAAATGAATCGTCATCCACTAAGGCAATTCGAGGAGTCCAATCCTCTAGTCCTACACTAGGTTCGTTGATCACATCGGGTTGAGTACTATAGGTTTGGACAACATCCATGTCCAAATCAATTGTTTCATCTGAGAGAGAGTCCCACTCGAACTCATGTGAATCTATTTCTAAACCTCTGTTGGGATGTTTACACCAAGAAGGTTTAGAATGCCTTGATGTAGAAGGTTCAAGATTGTGAAGGGTATCTCCTTCTCTAGCATTTGTGTTTGTGCTTACAATTGTTAAGTCATCTGAATCTCCCCAAAGGAGATTTGTAGAAGGCACCCAATCACCAATCATGTCTTGTTGGTTTTGGAGATTAGGTGTATAATCTGAGTCACTGTCACTATCCGTCGTAGCTAAGATAGGAACACTTTTTTTCTTTCCATTATCAAACCCCAGGCCAACCATTAACTTAGTCCTACGACCAAAAAGAGCATGGTTGAGTGGTTCAGCCTTGGCATCTAACCTGTGACTGAGAGGGCCATGACCTAGGTAGCCCATGTTGGTGACCAACGTGTATCCTCTCCCATAAGTCTAAGGAGATGGAGAAAAAATTTCATTATGTAGGTACTTTTCTTCTTTGTATATCTAATCTCTAATAGCCACCTCTTCTTTCTCATCCTAAATAGGTATTGAAGACTCTACAAAAGTATCAAACAGAGTCATGGCTGAAGACAAGGGATGCATCTCTTGTGACGGTTTACCATAGGACCTAGGTGAAATTGGAAATTTTGTAAAGGATTCAATTTGATATCCTCCCATACCAAGGTCTATGGACTTGAATTTATCCTTGCATTGTTCAAGAGCTGCTCCAAAATTGTCTGCTTCTCTATTTAAGGGAACATGGGCCCCTGCTGAAATGGTATTAATAGATAAGGTACTATCACTTGGTATGCAGACTTCTACACCATTGTATGGAAACTTGACACATTGGTGATAGGTAGACAGTACTGCTTGCATGTCATGAATCCATGATCTACCTAGTAGGATATTGTATGCTAGAGGACCAGCATCAATGATTTGAAACAAAATGTCCTTTTCAACAAGACCAATTCTGACTGGAAGAATAGCTAACCCCTTAGAACTTCTCTCAGCCTCATCATAGGCTTTGATGGTAATTTTCTTCCTGGTATCAATGGCATGCTCTGAGTAACCCAAGTTTTTCAAAAGACTTAAAGAACAAATATTGAGCCCAGCATCCCCATCTATCAACACACGCCTAACATGGGTTTTATGGATCATGACCACAATGTGAAGGGCAAGATTCTGCAGATGGCTCAAGGCTTTATCATCTTCTTTAGAAAATGTAAGGTAATGTGGGCTAGCAAGGTGGTTGACCATGTTCTAGAATTGGTCGACATCTATATTATTAGGGAAATTTGTTGCACGCAAAGCATCCTCAAGGACACGCTTGTGTCTAGGAGACAATTCTAAGAGCTCAAAAATGGAAATCTATGCTGGCGTTCACTGTAACTGATCAACAAGGTTGTAACTCATATCAGGACCGATTGTAGATTTGGAAGGAACACTTTTGGACATTGGTTGCTTAGATTTGCTAGAATTAGGACCTCTAATGATAATAGGACCTTGGGACTGACTCCTAGTAATAGCATTGAGAGGTTGAGATGACCTTCGAGATTGAGGACCTCTAAGCACAAAAATGGGTCCTTCATCAAATATTAGAGGTGAGCTTACATCATAATCATAGGGATCATTCCCTCTCATCATGTTGACATCATTGTCCATGACCTCAAGTATATTAATGACATTTTTTGTAGCTGTATAGGTATAATTGATTGTGAGCTTGCCATTCTTGTTTGTAGAAGTCTCCCCCTTCTCATACTTAGGCAAGGGCTCCTTAAAGGCCTTGTGGTCTGCATTTGTGGTCAACCCATCAACTTGTAATTTCCCATTCTTAATAAGGTCTTGAACAAGATGTTTTATTTTAAAACAACCTTCAATGTCATGTCTAATCCCATTGTGGTATACACGATAAGCTTTCTCATTCCACCAATAAGGTTTAGGATCTGGTATGCAAAACTTTATAGGATCCTGAGGTTGTGCCAAATTATGAGCAATCAAGGTCTTAAAAATGTCTGCATAAGAGTCTCCAAGCTTAGTGAATTGCCTCTTTCTTGACTTAGGTTTATCTTGATACTTGGGCTTGTGCTCTTGTTGGTCTAAGGATGTCTGCAGCTTCATAGCTTGAACTGTGTTAGATAAATTAAGAACTCCTTGTTCCTTAGGTTGTGGAGAGTCAACAACTCCATCATTGACTACATGCTTATTTTTGTTCCAATATGAGTTATTTTTATCCTTATTGTTGTTGTTATTGTTTTGGCCATTGTTGTTGTTACTTTGTTTGGCCAAAATACCTTGTTCTTTTAGAACATTCTCGATGCGACATGCAATTTCTACCATAGTGTCAAAAGAATTAAAGACCATTTTTCTAACTTCATATCTTAATTCTAGCACTAGATTGCTCACAATTATATCAATCCTTTCTTCCTCAAGGATGGTCCTAGAATATTTGGAACATAAGCATCTCCATCTTTGTAAAAATATCACAAAGGGTTCCCCTTGATTCTATTTTAATTTACACAAATCAAGCATGGTGACTGACCTTGATAAATTATATGCAAAATGTTGCACAAATCTTTGAACAAGTTCTTTAAAAGTTTTGACAGGAGGGGTAATGTTGGTAAACCACTCCATTGCTTGACCTTTTAGACTCCTTGGGAATAACCTTATGAGATAGGAATCTTCATATTGGAATTCAAAACTCATAATATAGAACTAACGCACATGGTCATGGGGGTCACCACTACCATCATATTTGTCATATGTGGGGATTTCAACCTTTCTAGGTGTTGGTGTTTGAAAATGCTTACGCCAACTAGGGCTGCCAATATGCCTATGATGGATATTAAGGATTGGTTAGTTCCAAATGTGGGCAATCTATAGGCAACTGGACCAACTATAGGGATGGATATTCCCTCTTCTGCTTCTGGCTCTATGAAACCAAGGCGGGTACACCTGATCCAATAGTTGTAATTCTAACTGATAACTTCAACTCTGCCCCTTATTTCTTTATTGGATCTTTTAACAGATAAAAATAGTGAGAGAATACTAAACAACAACCTATTGTTCATTGATCCTCCATCACTGGGTAGGACAACACATAAATGTAAATAAAACTGAAATTACTAGTAATGATTTTAAGATTTTGGGATTTTGAAATCTGAATCACCTTCTCAGAACAAAGATAGGAGAATACAGGCCAGTGTCTTATCCATTGGGCAATAGAGTCAAAAAATAGAAAGGATCCCAAAACAACTTTGAGAACAACTAGTTTTTGAAACATAAATACAAATACCCCAACTCTTCCCTACTTACAGATAATCCTTATGCGAATTCAATGAACATATATTTTACTTTGAGTAATATTTAATCCAACCCTAGGTCAAAACTCAAAGTGAGATACATACACATAAACCCTAAAATAGGCTTAAAGATTCATAGAACAAACACAATGGAGAGGTAAAGATTTGATATTTGTATTAAGTATAACCATGATCATTTACATACATCATATTCTGAATAACAAACTTACCGGACAATGGTGCCAACTTGTATCTCTTCTCTATTATCTTGACAAAATAATACAAATTTCAATCCTCAACTGAGGATTAGGGCTTCAGAATTTCCTTTTTCTTCTTACACCTAACTCACTCAATGCTTAGAATGACCATGGGAAATCCTTTTATATACAAGGAGATGCAATAAGCTTCCGGTCATTCTAGGGTTTTCAAAATATCAACCCTAAAACTTTACAACAACTGCAAAATTTACAATAAATACACTCAGTCACAATGGCGAGGAAATTGCAGTTGAGCCGACCTTCTTCACGTCTTTTAATGCGGTCCTTGGCTAGCTGTTAACAAATCTGATCTGTAATATTTGATGTCCATTCTGTAATGAATATTTCCTCATATCTCAACCACCCTTATGACTCAAAATTAACTGCTCTGATCTACTTTATGAAGCTGGCGGTGTATCTTCACTCTCCACAGCTGGCATGTACTGATATCTCCATTTATTATACACCTCTTCACTTGGGAACTCAAACTTAACAAATTCATCCTTCCTGGTAGACAACTATTCCCATTCACTTATGATCTATGTGATTTTCTATTGAATGGTGTCAAACATCAATCTGGCAATTTATCAATATTTTAATTGTGCCACTGAAAGAAGACTTATCACTTAAAACATTAGTGATTCATTCTGTGAGGAGTCCATCTAACTCCTCCCTCCACTAATAAGCTTCCTTAAATTCTCCTTTGTATGTGAAAATAGGAGGCACCAGTTCATAACTTGAAAGCATTAATTCAGCTTTCAACATACTTGTTCTCCTGATAAAATTATCCACAAAAATGTTGAAATGCACCAACTTCTTCACAATTTGATGCAATGGCTTTATTAAAGGATCCGGGTCTTCCTGTCCCTTGGATAACATACGAAATAGTTTTACATTGGGAGACCTTTCAATCCATCTTTTCAAAACTGCAGCCATTTCATCCCTCTTTTTATTAAAAACCTTAAGCAAAGAAATTAACCTATCCATATGGCCATGTATAATAGAAGGCTTTAAATCTACTACAAATTCCATAATCACCCCTACTATTTTTTCTTCATATTTCTGATCTACCAAAGCTATAGCCTTTGCGTTCTCATCCCTTTCCTTTTCCAATTGTACCCTGATTTCCCTCAATTTATTTGTTTCCTCTGTCAACTTCAGCTTCTCCCAAGCAACCCTTGCATCCATATCTATTTCTGGGAGTGGTGAGGGTGGAAATTCAATTATTGGGCTTGAAGATGAAGCCACCGCAGGCTTATCAGAAATTGCTAATTGAGGAGATCTTTGATCCTGTGGCCCTGATAACTGGACAATCAGTTTGTCCTTTTGAATTAGCTCAACTTTGAGCTCATTATAAGATTTAAGGACCATTTCAAATTTGAGCCTAAGCTCTTCCTTTTCTCTGGCATCCTTCTTCGCCACACCAACATTAAACTTGGCAGTTTCAAGAATTAAATTAGATGCCTCCACACCAGATGTTTCTCCCACTCTCTGAACCATTAGGCTCCCTGTATATCCTGTGGAGAAATCACTCTTCTTCCCTTTATTTTTATCTTTATCTAAAGACCACATGACCAGAGTAGCATGATCTTCAGAAAAAGTAATTCCCCTAGCTGCCTGCTTAGCCTGTTCTAGTGTAGCTAGGGTCTTTACCTTGCTCTTCCTTACTTGGTCAAAAACAATGGCATCAGCAATGTCCCATTCTGGTAGGATCAGAATCCCTGCTGTATGAATCATGGCTCTCCCTTCTTCTGGAGTGATCTTCTCAAATTGTCTAGCCATTTGTGCCTTGGTCTCCTCTTCTATCTCTTTCACATCTTTATCAGGGGATTCTTCCTTCTTCTTCTCACAAATCTCCTTAAACTGATTGATTTTCATTCTCCACAAGAACTGTGAGAAGGCCCTGGTTTTAACAAAATCATCATTGGCAAGGAAAGAATCACTTGCCTATTTTAGAATAGGGTCTATTTGTTTACCCTCAAATTATTCTACTGTGAGATCCATGGCCACCTCTTTAGGTGCCTCCGGCATTCCCTCCTGCAAATCTTCATTAAAAACAAAAAGATTTCCTTCATCCCTTAACTGCACCAGCTATTCTGCCACTCCATGCTCATCCAACTGAATAGGGGATTGAGAAGGAGAGTAAATCTCCTCTGCCGGTCTTTCTTCTTCTTGTCTTTGCCTTTTTGGGGAAGGTGCCTGCACTGCTGGATCACCAAGTGGTATTTTCCCTCTTGAAGTGGAAGGAACATCTTCACTTCCTTGCTATGAGGTCAGAAGGGTAGTATATCCACTCTTCTTCTATACTGTGTACACCCCCTTAGGGATTAACTTCATATATTTAGGCTGGTTTAAGATCTGCCTAGCCTTTTCTGGATCTGTCTTAGTCATAGATACCCTTTTCTCATTTACAGCACTCATGAGTCCCTCAAAATTCTCTATAAGGACATTAACTTTTCTAGCCCATGGTTCAAAACTAATCAATGGGTCATAAGTTTTATCAAAATTCTGAATAAAACCTATAGACTTGCTATAAATCACCCATTTTTCTTTCTTAATCTCCTGAGCTTGAAGGTCAAACTCATTTCTTATTATGTCTTCTGGAAAATTAAATTGATGCTCAATAAGAGCACACCTCACCTTATCTTTGAACATGCCCGAAAGGAAACCCTCTGTATCCGCACACCTCACCACTACCTTTGACATTCTGTAGGGTTACAAAACCTTATGCAAGTGCACCCATCCTCCTTTTGTAATTACATACTGATGTGCCAGAGTTACATCAGGAAAGAAAGTTCCTCTACCTTTTCCAGTGAGTGTGGTTTCTTGTAAATTTCCAATCTGTCTTAAGATCTCAGCATATCCTAGCTTCAAAGGGACCTGATATGGCAAAATATAAGGTGCCACTTTACTGCCATACACCCTAAATACTGTGGAGACTGGATATAAAATAATGTCTCCAAAATTATGGACAATGGTAATGTCCTTGCAGTAATCCATCGGCCTAATCAATCTTAATAACTCTCCTGGGATTCTTGGATTATCAAAAAATAAAAGAGACCTAAGCCTCGATGCAAAATCCCTATCAAAAGCAATATAACTAGCATCAGTTCTGTCCCAGGACAAAGCTGTGGTCCACAATTGCACTGGGAGAGTCTCTCCATATCTTTCCTTCTCAATATTCACCGTTGTACTAAAAAACTTCTCACCCTTATACAAAAATATGTGCATAAGCATCGAGTACCATCTGAATGGTCTAGAGACCTTCATATTCTTAATCCCTATTAATCTTTCATGAATTATTTCAGCCAAATGAGAAGCAAAGTCAAAAATGAGGGCTAGCTGGGGGTGGAGTGACTACACCATCATGAACATAAAAGGTATTGGCATATGAGTCTTCTCATCATGCCCTAGGATCAAAGACAAAGACTTATAAACTTCTTATGCCTTTTTACTAAATAAATCTAACCTGATGGGCTCCGGTGTACTTGAACTGACAACACACATTGATCCTATCTGATCAAAATATTGCCTTAGAGGCCTTGCCCTTAGATAATCCTTCTGTGCCTCATAAATCTCAGTGAAATCCATCAAATCTATTTTCTCCAACCCCACAGATGGTTCATTTAATGAGAAAACTTGTCTAATCTCATCCTTGATAATGCTTATCAGGTCTCTTCCATTTATATCCCTGACACATCTTGTCATAGGATCATAGCATTTAGCAATCTGTATTAACAATTCATCATCCATGAAAACCCCAGGGCATACCAACCTCCCAATGTCAAACTGCCATACATTACTGAGGGGCGCACAAGCGTTCCTTTGTAAATATGCCAATTTAAAAAGAATAAGACCGTTGTGCTTATTGCCCACTTTAGCATCTCTCATCCAATTCCCTCTATCATAGAGACCTTCTACAACTGAATCTCTAGGATGTCTCGGAGTGAGCTCTTTTACTCTTTGTGCCCCATTATCAAAAAATGGGAGCAACTGCATCAAATCCTCAAAAATTCCTCTCTTACTATATTCTGTTTGACCAGACAAATCCCTCTTGGGCGGCATTTTGAAAATAGGGCTTCTTACTAAGATATGAATTCCCAAGAAAACTTTAAACAATATCAACTGACAATAGGAAAGAAGACCCCACAAAGCTTTACAAATTTCAAATGACTTAAACACAAGAGAAAACCTACCAGGCACCTGAAAAATCTTCTTCTTGAAAGTACTGCATGAAAAAAAAATATCACCGGAGAACATATGAGAGCAGTGAAGAAAAACAATAATCAAATTCTGGTATATAACATCTGCTAACGGCTCACAATTCTTCGGCACGTAACAAATTTATTCCACCATTACTGAGGTTGGCGGCCCTATCACTCACTGGATGTGAAAACGTCATTCAAGAGAAAAATTCAAATTCAAGCCGTTGATATATTTCATTTTCGGTGCATCGGGCGGTAGACAATCTTATCAGCAAAATCCTATAGTACCTTTAGCAAGCTAGTTCTTGACCAACGAGAACATTTCAAAATTAGCATGTGCAGAATTAAATTCCTTAAGTTCATCCTGGTCTGAGCAGCGATCTTTACACGTCAACATCACCCGTGGCCAATCAAAAATGACCGCCTCATCAATATATTTAACACAGAGGACCCACCAAATAGCTTCCATCTCTTTATCCAAATCAACGGTTGTCGCTAAACCGTAAACTTAAAACCCGAGCATCTCATCCCAATGGTTTAACGACAATCGTGAGATCTTGCAGCATTTTAATCATCTGAGAAACTAAGGTCACACTGTGACACATCAGCGGGCACATATCAAATCAAAACACGCCATGCTGTAAAAGACTGACAAGTGGACCTAGTCCCTTTTCCTTTCTAACTCGGAGCACTTTGAAAATAGTCAGATCACAGCTGTTATCCAACCAATAAGAATTAAACACGTCAAAGTGAACTGGCGCAATAAGGGGCCCACTGAGCACTTAAGTCTTTAAGAAGATCAAACGGTCATCGCTATACCACGAACTTAAAATCCTCACATCTTTGATCAACGGTATAACGAGAATCATCCAATCAAACTGAAGATTAACCCTTTGGAAAACATGACCCCACAATCAAACACATCACCTTTTGTCAGTCAAATCACATTGTGCCACATTTTCATACGGGCGGGTCCCTTCTGACTATCCTTTACCATCTTTAAATATACGTCAGCCACCACCTAGTTTTTCTGAGAACCAATAAGAACCAAAAAGATTGTAATGACCTGGCACTGTTAGGACCCACCGAACCTTTTTCAAATAAAGAAAATCTGACGGCTGTCGCTATACCGCAAGCTTAACATGCAAGCATCTTGGATCAACGGTATAACGACCACCGTAGATCTTTTTCACCCTTTAAAGTCTACAAACTCTTCCTCCAGTCGGGCCCACCTTTGAGACAGGTGGCAACTCGTCGCTATATCGCATGTCAGAGAAAACTGACAATCGGGGTCTTGCGGTGTAACGACAGCCACTCATTTTGGAAAGTGAAAACCTTAGGAAAATAAACCCAAAACTTAGGCTTAGAGAAATAAAAAGGAGAAGAGGGGAACGGGGGCCAACAACCTTCTAATCGCAAATGCATGACTTAAAAAAAGTTAAAGGCACATACGGATTAGCACTCTTAGTGAATCAAAAAGGTAACACGGGAAAATAAAAAGGGAACAAACCAACCTAGGGTTTTGGAAGTGAGGGAGGAAACCCAAGCCAAAAACCTGGATATTTCAAAGCTACAAACGCGGAGTCAAGAAATATTTAAAAAGTGATAACACTAGGAAAATCTACCGTAACCACACTTTTGTCAATGGGATTAGGACATATAGAATCCAAGTTGAAGGAACTGTTAGGAGCCATCATTTTTTCCATAGTCTTTTGCATCTGCTTAATCACCTCATCAGTTGAAGGGTTTTGCTTCTTAATCTTTTGGTCCACATCAAAGTTGTATGGGACTTTTGCACCCTTATTGATTAGACTTTCCAAGAACTGATCCTTATTTTGCTCCACATATTGTTGGAAGGATGGTTCTTGTTGCATTGTCATGAAATCAAGTGTCAAATTTGGCATTACTTCCTCCATGTTGAGAGCCATGATGAGCTCGTTGGGAGGGTTGTCTTGAATGTCTAGGAGATGATTGTCTCCTATGATGGTTATACCAAGAAGTCCTTCTTCCTCTAGGACTAGGTGATCTTGATGGGGTCCTTGACCTTCTTCTAGCTCTTTGACTTGGTGAGGGAGTAGATGGTGGAGAGTTGGTTCCACTTTTGGTACCCCTATTATTGAATTGATCATGGAGTTTTTGTGCTAGGAGCCTATCTTGTTCTTCTTGTGTGGCTCTTCTCCTTATGTCTAGCAAAGCTCGTTCCTCATCCTCCAATTGTTTGAACCTTTCTTTCTTAGCAGCTTGTTCATCCAAGAAAGCTTATTTTTCTCTCTCAATGCTCTTTAACCTCTTACTCGCATATCATGAGGTGTCTCTAAGTGGAGAAGGTTGTCTTGAAAGTCTGGATACGTTAGCTACATTGATATGAGCATCACCAGATTCATTGTTTTGGTCTTCATGTTGTGACCGTGCATCTGAGTGAGCTTGTCTATGATGTTTCTTAGCTTGTTGATGAGCATCTAGATACCTTGCGTTGATAGGAGGTGATCCAGGTGGACTATCAGAAGAAGACCCAGCAGACATCGTGCCACCCCTATGTCATTGGAACATGTCATTAAGAGTTTGATTCATTGCTTATCTTTGTTGTCTAGTGAAGGTGTAACTCATGTCCATATTTGATAAAAAAAGGTGCTAAAGAGGAACTCAATTCATTGGGATCACTCTTTGGGTCAAAAAAAACCTCAGACTCACTCTTAGGGGATTGATCAAAAATGGGTTCTTTTCCCTTTCGCTATTGACAAGTCTTAACTAAGGGTAACTGATTAAAGACAACCAGGGGTCATTTTCCTTGATTCACTTGGTACCTTGTTGTAACTAACATGAAAGAAAATGAGTCTTGATGATAAGGTGACCTCTCAAAGTGTCAACACCAAACTAAGATAATTAAAGTTCTCTAATGTCCAAAAAGAGATGGTAAGATAGGAATTACAAAAGGTGTTGCCAACACTATCAAAGAGGTGCTTAAATCAAAGGATCAATATCCTTTCACATTTGAACCAGGAGGATGGACTTAGCCAAATTGTATAATTAAAATTGAATTTGAATGGAAATGATTTGGACAAAAAAAGCACTAGAATTCTCCAAGAATGTTACTAAAAACTCTAGAGATATACTTTCTCAACAGGAATAATCTTCTAACTTGACAATTCTTCCCAAAGTGACTTTGTAAATCGAATGACACTACCCCTAGAGAGCTAAAAACATAAATTTAGAGTAAAGACAGGCTTCTAGCGGCAAGATAAGTTACCTTCCTAAAGACCTAGCCAGCTAAAAGCAACTGCGAAATGACTCAAACCAGGTATATAGCAGAAAATTCTCAGGCGACACTTTCCAAGCTAACCAAGCGATACTTCTCACTAAGGTGATATTTTGCCTTTCACCAGGTGATAGACCTCACAATAACCAGGCGATAGACTCCAGGCAGGTCGGGCGATAATCCAGAAGAAACAAACTATCGCGCGATATTTCTTCTCAAAGAAGGTGATATTATTGCTAGTTTGCACGACACTTAACCAGAATTGTGTGAAATGTGCATTTTCAGGTCTGTTTGATCAAAAAATTTAGTCTGAGGGTTGATGTTTTCAATCTCAATCACAATATCAGCAGAAATTTGACAGGTTTGCAAACAGTAAGGGATCAAACATGTCTTAAAACACTTAAAACAAGGGCAAAAGAAACCTTTCCAAGACAAACACTTGTGATATCAAAATAGAAAAGCACCCTAGGAATACTACCGATTGTTTGAATGTTCAAGAATGTTAACACTGGTATTACACAATCGAAGACACTTCAAGCAATATCTATCCTAGAAAGTCAAGGCTCAATATTTAACAACTTGGCCCACACTTGATGCTCCCTTGCCTCACACAAAGTGGTTGCCCACAATAGATATTGGCTTTGTCATGGAAGTGCCAAAGACACAACCAAAGGAACACATATGGTGAGTAATCTTGGGGTGATCCAGGTTATTCCACTTGGATCAATCCTTGCACCAAGAAGCTAAGCGGAAAAATAGGGTGGCCTCTAACTATGGTTCTTAATAAGGGCTTCTGTTCGTAGTACCCCTATTTCTCCCCAAAGGGACTCCTTACCTTGCGGCAAGTAACGAACCTCGCAGCCTCAAGAGTACCTTAAGCATTCTTGGTCAACATTTTCCTCATGGTCACAATCCCACAAGTACTCACATCAAGCGAAGACAAGCACTACGTCTACCAAGGTTTTATGTTCTCGATAGCCTTGAGTTTATAGTGGGTCAGAATAGCCGGCAATAAGCTTGTCCCCACTTGGGTCATTCCTCTTGATTGCTCAAGAGCAGGCCCGCTAAAGGATTCTAACAATCTAAACAAAAATGGATCAACTTATGAGATTTAATGATTTTGTTTCACCATAAGGGTGAAGAGCATACCCCCCTTATCTCAAAGCTTTCTCCCAAACACACCAGGCAAAGGTTCAATTACTCTCTTGCTTCCAAAATCCCAAGATGGGTCAAGATTTTTTGGTTCACCACAATGGTGAAGAGCATACTTCTCCTACCACCTCAAAATCTCTTCCACAAGATATTAAGTGCCTATGAAATGAAACAACTAGTATATGCCGCACTTAATAAAGAAAGCAATTAAACAAGCACTTGATTTGATCTTTATGCTTAGGGAAGCCCTAAAAAAACCATTAGTAGCCCTTTTTTTGCATGCAATATGGAAAAGCTAATGCACCTACAACCACAACTTGTTAGGCCAACAAGGTTAGAACAATCCAAAATCCAATTAGCTCTAAAAATTAAGCAATCCACTATCAAAAGTATTTAAAGCACTAAAGGTGGAACACTTAACTCTTCAAATAAATGTGAAGTGAGTCCAAAAAGTGGAACATTTAACTCTTTACACAAAGTCAAAGTGAGTCAACACCTTAGAAAATTAATGAGATCAAGAAAGCATAAAAGGGAGAACTTTGTGGAACACTTAATGCTCTTTTCAAGTAGACCCCTCCCCTATATATGAATGCTGACATTACATCCAAAGGGTGGAAATGAGGGGTGATTAGAAATAAGCAAGTCCAACAACCCAATGTAGCTAACAAGATCAATCAAAAGTACTCTTCAAGTGAGTGTGAAGTGAGTCCACAAGGTGGAACATTTAACTCCTCACACAAACTCAAGGTGAGTCCACACCTTAGAAACTAATGAGATCAAGAAAGCATAAAAAGGGGGAAACTTTGTGGAACACTTAACGCTCTTTTCAAGTAGACCCCTCCCTATATATGAATGCTGACATTGCATCCAAAAGGTGAAAATGAGGGGTGATTAGAAATAAGCGAGTCCAACAACCCAATTTAGCTAACAAGATCAATCAAAAGTACTCTAAAGTTGCTTATCAATATTACTCACAAATGAAAAAGGGTTGAATCAATGGAATATTTAACTTTCCAAGCAAACATAGAGTGAGTCCACAAAGTGGTGCATTTAACTCCCTATGTAAACAAGGAATGAATCCATGCCCCCAATCACTCAATGAGATATTTGATATTGGAAACCAAGAAGCATTCACCTACACAAACTTGTAAAAATAAATCTATGTTCTTTTATTCACCATTAAGAGCATAAAAGAGATGTGCCTATGAAAGCAAGTAAACATTCAAGCCAAACACATGAGAGGTTCTTTTTAGATCCAAAATCCAAATGAAGGTGCAAGAAACTAAGTACAACTATGCAAATTAATTCTGTCTAAGTGCAGGAAATAAAAATAGCAAGCTAACTAAATCAAGATTCAGCAAAAAAACCTCAAAAAGGCTCACTGTCGGGTACAAAAATAGACTGCAGACACCAGAATTGACTTTTGTGTCCATATGAGACAAAAAGGCCCATGGTGGGTGCCAGAAATGTACACACAAAAGTAGTGCACTTCTATGAATCCTTACAATCAAGAACACTCAAGAATGAGGTCTCAAAAATTGATCCATAGCTCTCTATGTATAGAGTTGCAAGATTGTAAAATTGCTCTCAACTAGAGCTAATAAGCTTAATGACCTTGCTAGTCAACCACACAATGAGAGATTCAAGTGAAGACAAGGGCAACAATGCCAATATCTCCAAGAATCAAATGAAATGCAATGCAATGCAAGCTAATCTATGAAAATGAAGGATGCAAGCTAGTCTATAGAAATGAAAGAATAATGCAACTAATCTATGAAAGGAAAGAACAATTGTTACAAATCCTTCCTATTTAGACTATGTGAGATTAATCTATAACATGAAGGAAATCTAAACTATGAATGCCATGATAATGAAACTACTATGCAAGAGTGAAAGCTATGAAAGCATGTAAATATGAGATCCAAGAATGCTCCAAATCTTCAAAAGCTCCAAAGTGACCTAGAAAACCTACAGCATAACATTAGCATAAAAATGAATGACCTAGAATGAGGAAGAGAGCTCTTCTTTTATAGGAAATGAGGAGAAATGGACCATGGAGATTAAGAGGCAAAAGACTTAATCAATGGTGGAGCATCAAAGAGGAGCAATCCATGTGCACAAGTATCCTCCAATTAGAAAATAAGAGTTGAATTTTGTGTCCATATGAGACAAAAAGTGTTTTTTTTCCTTTTTATAAAATAAGAATAATGCTTTATTTGTGCAACTTAGGATAAGAGGAAAAGTGGGGGATTTTTATTTATAAAAAGGGGAGGAAATATTTCTTTTAAATAAATAAAGACTTAGGATAAAATGGTTAGCCCAAGGCAAATAATCAAAAATGATAAAATAAGACTTGATCAAGGAAATTGATATAATTTCAAAAATGCTAATTTTTAAAAATATTGATTCAGGGATTTGATAAATTGTTGAATGGGGGCCCAAAGTCTAGGTGACCATTTTAGGGTGCATACACCCACCATAAGGATGCATGACTTTTTAACTTTGTGCTTGCAATCTTCACCTTCTTATCCTCAGGAATGTTTTCATATTCAAAATACTTTTCCATCTCGGTGATCCAGTCCACCAATTCATCAGAATCTAGCTTTCCACCATACTTAGGAGGATTGAAATGTGGTGTTGACTTCAAACTTGTCAAAGCCTTCAAAAATATTTCTTCACCTTGATCCATAAAAGGTGCAAGTTCTGAATTCACTTGTTCTTCTTCAACTTCATCATCACTAACATCTTCAAGATGTTTGCCTCTTCTTTGGGCTGTTTCAATAGCTTCTAACCTAGCAGCAATCTGCCTAAGAATATCTACCAATCCTGGATTTTCATCTCACCTCCCATGAACCATCTTGACAACCCTCTACAATTGTAGGTCAGATCGCAATCTGCTACCCCACAACAATCAACTAGGGCTTCAAGAGGAACCTGCAAACCTAGATCCACAGACCTGGATCAAGATCTCACCTTGCTCTGATACCACCTGACGTAAGGCAGGGAGCAAGAGGGGCCAAACAATGGTGCACCCTAATGATCCAAGCTTTCCCAACACATGCGAAAGCATAAAAACACAACAATGAGAGAGAGAATGCAGTCACTATCATATATTATCATCAAATAGAACCATACATGTCAGGTTGTAAGGCCTTCCTAGTTAGGGCCAAATATTACAATGAAATATAGTAGTCCTCAACATGCGAGGATCTACCAAATCTCTACTATTATCTTCTATCAATTCCTATCTCCTAAAACTGCCCCCTAAACTCTAAAGCAACAACTACATTTATACAAGAAGCTACCGAACTAAGTCGGCCTTCAGATCCATAATCAACGGAATGAACGATCAGATCTGGGACCACATGCTTCCCAATGATGGATTCCAACATTAAATTCACAATCCAATATAAATGCACAAGTCATCCACAACAGAAACTAAAACTAAACCCATCAGTGAGCAAGATAACCGAGCAATAGACAGGCAATGTCGAGCGCCAGTGAAACAACCGACCACCCAGGAGATAACCAACCACACTCAGTAACCAAAGGAAACTGACCAACTTGGCCAAAGCATAAACTAAGCAACACAGATAAACTCCAAAAAAAATTTGGTGACACGGGATTGCCAAGGACCTGAGATGCTCCTGCATCAAGGAAATTGAGAGAAATGCATAACCGGGTCCTTATTATATTATTAGGAATATGTACAATTGACCAAAAACATGTTGGTTTACAGATTCAATGCACAGACCTAATTATAGAACATTTCCTAAAGTGAAAAGGATGAGCTTTAGACCTATAAGCATAAATGTAGCCTTCAATTTAGTTGTCTTGTATTCCATTTACTACATAGGATAATTGTTACATTGAATTAAATACCCTCTAAAATACCAAAAGAACCTTTTAGGCCCAATTGGATTTAATTTCAGAAATATGGATAAAACATGTTGCACAACCATGTCAGCTCCAACATGAGAAATCCTTTGGTGACTGCATAGAAAAATGTGTAAACCTAAGGGAAGTTAACCACAGGGATAAGAAACATAGAATGATGTGTTGGAAACTACAATTGAAATAATTATTATATTTTCATTGATGTCAAACCTTAACTGTTAAGACAGTTGCTATCTAGGAGAGTACCATATATTTTGATTGATGAAGAGGAGATAACAAGAGGACCTAAGAAAAGGTTGAGTTATGTGATACTTCAATGGGTAATTGATTAGTTGGCACATTGACAAGATAATGTGTTGTTTACCAAGAGAACAAGAAAGAGTGGAAACATAGGCTTAACTGAGAAAAAGTGAATAAATCTAGTTTAAGCTGAGTGATGTTAGTGTTGATCGAGCGCTAGTATATGCTGAGAAAATCTAGTGTTGATCGAACATCAGTAATTGTCAAGTGACAGATAATTGCTGAGAAGGAAAGTGTAAGCGATGACTGAGATACATCGTAATGACCGAGGAGAAGAACACACTATTGACCGAGTGTTAATAATTTATATTTTGAAAAAGAATTAAGAATCTCAGTCGACATAGTTGAATTCTTGGGATATGTAAAACATGCTGACATTATTAATGAATGGTATGAAGCATTTAATGCATGGTAAATCATTTTCTTATGATCTCAAAGAGAAGTTTGAAGATGTATCTAGAAGGAAAAGAAGGATAACATAATGATGGAAGGATTTGATGAATCTAACCTAAACCTAAGATCTACGGAAGAGATTAAGTGACAAAAGATTAATCTACCTAATCAAGGAGGTATAAGGATAACCTAATTTTGAGGTTATAGTAGAGAGAAGAGGTTGATGTTATTGCCTGATGAGTCTAAGAAGAAGGATAAAGGTGAACTTGTGAAGAGATGAACAGAGTTGTGGTGATTGCTTGAAGAGAATTCTGAGAAGATCAGAGATGGAGATGGAAATGAAGGTCAGTCAATAAATCAGCATATGAGCGAAGTGGATCTGTATTTGCAAAGTGAGTTGTATATTTTCAAATCAGAACCTACTGTTACTTTCTAACCATTGTATCAATCTAAATCATTTAATCAAGGTTGACCAAACAGTCATTGTATAAATCCTTTAATCAATGTGACATTCTAATGGAATGTTCTTAAGCCCTCTAACAAGGCCACTCTTAACAGGGTGATTAAATCCTTTAACCAGGTCACACCTAACAGTGTGTATTGTAAACCTTTAACCAGGTTGGCTTCTCACAGATCTCACTTCAAAAGAGTGAAAATCAATAGCATGTTACAATTTTTTCCCAAATTGGGTTTCCACTATAAATCTTGGTGTTATACTTGTGTGAATGTTATTTGATGTGAATGATGTTGAAAGTTTTATATTCTGCAAGTTAATTACTTTAGGATAGTGGACTGCAAGTTTTATGTTTTTAGTATATGTTATAGAGACCGGGTTGAAAGATGATTAGATCTGAGTTTGTTGAAGAACTAGAAAGTTGAGTTGGTGTATTTGGACCTAAGGATAACTGATTCACCCCCGCCCCCCTCTAAATTATTCTAAAATCATTCTAAAAATTGGTATCAGAGTTGTTGGTGCTTGTAGAGAAAATTTTAAAGGTACTTGAAGCTAATGATCAAGATGTACAAAAAGGAGGTACCTAAGTTGAACAAGGAGAACTTCCCTACATGGTAGATTTTGATGAAATTGCATCTAGTTAGTATTGGTGATTCGGTGAAATACTATGTGGAAAATGATTATGTACTACCTGTTACACTTTTGATTGTCGAGGAGATGAAAGCAAAATAAGAACACAATCAAGAAATGTTGGAGATCGCATCTACCCTAAGATATTCTAAATTTGAGGACATCAAGAACTGTACTAATACAAAGAAAATGTGGTACACTCTAGCAACTATCTATGGTGGGGACCCAAATGTACTAAGAGCCAAATCTGAAAGCTTGAGAGGTAAGTTTGATGAAATGAAAATGCAAGAGAAAATATTGCTCAGTATTGTGGAAGAATTAAGGAGGTAGTAAATGCTATTAGGGGAGCCAATGGAAATATTGATGATGATATTGTTATCAGTAAAGTATTGAGAACCTTGCTTCCTATCTATGCTATCAGATTTTCTGCAATACAAGAATCAAGATGTAACCCTGGTAATGTCCTAACTTTGGAAAGTCTTTTTGGCAAGCTTACTACTTTTGAGCTATCTAATTATGATAATTTCATTGTTCATAATATTGAATCTACATTCAAGTCTCAAATGGTTCTTCATAAGCCTAAGAAGGGAAAAGAAAGATGTGAGCAATGATAGCAATAGCAACAGTGATAGTAACACTTTTGATGATGATCTAGATGATCTTGAGACACTTATGGCTAGAAGGCTAAAGAGAGGGAAAGGTAAATATAAAGGTAAACTTCCTATTATCTATTTTTCATGTAACAAAGTTGGCCCTATTGCAGAAAGATGCCCTGACATGACTGACAAAGATGAAAAAAGGGAAAATAAGTACAAAGAAAAGAGAAATGACAGAGATCACCGAAGGTACAAAGACTACAAAGACAGAGGTAAGAAATATTGCTATATTGTTGAAGAGGAAACTGACAGTGAAACTAGTGAATATGATGAATATGATATAGAAGTTATTTATGTTGCTATGAAAGATGATTCTGATGAAGATGAGAAAAATACACTTATTTCTTATGTAAGTAAAGGTGATAAATGGAGTATTGATAGTGGTTGTTCACATCACATGACTGGTGATAAAAGTAAGTTTGAAATCCTTAATTATTACAAAGGTAGAAGTGTTAAGTTTGGTAATGATGCAAAATGTCTTGTGAAAGGAAAAGGATCAATAAGATTGACTGATAAGATCAGATGTGATAATGCTTATTGGGTTGAAGGTCTTAACTATAATTTTTTGAGTGTGGCACAGTTGAATAGTACTGGTTACCGAGTTGAATTTCATCACAGAAAGGCTAAAACATTTGATGCCACTGGTGAACTAATTAGAAGTGGAGAACGGACAAGAGGTAACTTGTTCTATCTAGACCTATCTGAAGAAACATGTTTGTTTGCAAAATTTGATGATGTATAGTTATGGCATAAGAGGTTGTGTCATGTGAACTTTGATGATTTGGTAAATATAAGTAAGTTGAAGAAAGTTAGAGGTTTACCAAGATTGAAGAAACTTGATAATGTGATGTGTAAATAATGTCAATTGGGTTCTTCTCAGGAGGTTCTTTCTCCTGAGGGTTGTGGTGCTTCGAAGGGTGATGTTTTGGGTCAACCACTTATGGTTGTTCCTGTAGGTTCTGATGATACTATGGTTGATGCTATTGTCTAGACTGTTGACGTTGTTGTCCATCCTACTACTATTGTCTAGAATGATGTTGCTTTGCTTGTTTTTGTTGTTGTCCATCCTGCTACTATTTTGGGTGCACCCAGACTGATTTCTCCTAGGGATAATGTGTTATTTGGGGCTGATTCTTCTCTGGTCTGCCATTCTTCTATTTCTTTAGGGGTTTGGCTGAATGATGTTGCTAAGTTGGAGGATGGTTGGACAACTATGAAAGGAAAGAAATCAAAGCCATCTGTTCCTCCTTTGGATATGAATCTTCGGTCCTACAAGGGTGGCTCTAAATTTAAATCGTAAGATCCCTTGTTGAGGACTATTGTCCCTTGGTCAGGGTTTTTTTTGGGAGCTTTCTCTATTGTGTTGGTGGTCTCCATTGTTGTATTTGAGCCTTTTATTGCTGTATATTTCAAATTATTGTACAAGGTTTTGGGTCCTTTCAAAACCTATTTTTACTTAATCAAAACAATGTCAATTGGGAAAAATGACAAAGTCTAGTTTTAAGAGCAAGACGTATACTTATGACAATATTTTAGAATTGGTTCATACTAACCTTTATAGACCTATGGGTGTACAAAATTATTGTGGTGATAAGTATTTCATTCTTTTTGTTGATGAATATTTTAGAATCATGATTGTAATGTTTTTAAAAGAGAAATCTGATGCATTTCAATTATTTAAGTGGTATTTGAAAAATTTTGAAAAAGAAACTGGTAAAAGCTTGAAATGTGAGATTTGACAGAGGAGAGTTTATATCAAATGAGTTCAATATGTTCTGCAATGATAGAGGAATAAAAAGAAATATGTCTGCACCTAGGACAGCATCATAGAATGGTATAGTAGAAAGAAGAAACATATCAATTATGGATTGTGCTAGAACACTGGTGATTGAAAATAATGTTGCACAAAAATACTGGAGAAAAGTTTGTTAGGAATAAGGTGTCTCAACCTTGGATAATTCCTATTCTTATTATTTATTTTGTAAAATGTATTTCTTGCAAATAATGTAATTAAGTGTGAGTGTACATGTCTAGTTGGCATGTTGATATGTCACTCCACTTGATGTGTCGGCATCTTGAATTATGTGTAAGGAGATCATGGCTGAAACAGTTATGATAGATTCCTATGACATGTAAGATCTATGTTTGGAAGATTCAATGATAGGTGAAGACATGTGGCACCTGATAAAATTGAGTACTGTACACTCTTCCCCAATCGTGGGGTTCTAGACATTCACTACGGATTCCTATGACACGTAAGAGCTATGTCTGGAAGATTCAATGACAGGTGAAGACATGTGGCAACTGATAAAATTGAGTACTATACACTCTCACCCTAAAAAAAAAAATTGGGTTCCTATTTTCTCGGAGAATGGTAAAACCCTAATACGGCTATCTTTGGAAGTTGCCCTAAAAAAGGAAGCACATGATATAAGCATTTTTAGGGTTGCAAAGATAGGTGAAGTTAGTGTATTGTTGGAACATTTTATGCTATCACGATTTGTCTTCAAGAGTTGAAAAAATCTTTTGAAAGAACTTGCATTGCAAGTGTATTGTAAACTGTAATAGTTTTGATTAATACACTATGCAGGTTTTGGAGTGTTGGGGTTTTTACCGAAAGGTTTCCCCAGGGTAAATCATTGTCTCATTCTCTATTTTCTTTATGCATGGTATATGGCTGCAATATCATTGTTAAAGTAGTTAATGAATCTAAAATTTTAAGGATTTAAAAAGAATTTGCACAATACTTTCCTTTAGAGATTAGTGTAGGAAGTTATTTCCGCACCTAAGTTTCCTTACAAGTGGTATCAAAGCCTAATCAACTTTTGATCCTAGTTGTTGGGTAGGGTTTTTTGAGCTAATCTCAAGTTGAGTGGGAGTTTTGTGCAGAGCATTCTGAATCTTATTTGCAGATTGAGATGGCAAGTTCCTCATATAGTAGAATGGAGGTGGAGAAATTTAATGGCACTAATTTTGAGTTGTGGAAACTCAAGATGGAAGACATGCTTGAAGACTGCGATCTATGGGAGGCTACTTCACTTGATGTGAAACCTGCAATGATATCTCAAGTGGATTGGGAGATCAAGTATTAGAAGGCTAAGGGTCTCATCAGACTCCGTCTCGCAGATGTCATTGTTTTGAATGTTCTTGATGAGACTACTGCAAATTCTTTGTGGAAATGGCTTGGGTTTGTGTATCAGGCCAAATCTTTGGTGAATAAGTTGTTCCTAAGAAAGAAGTTGTATTCTTTAAGAATGGAGGAAGGTGGATCCGTAACTGATCATCTCAACACATTCAATTTATTGATTACACAGTTGGCATCATCTGGTGCCAAGATCGAGGAGGAGGATTGTTGTATGACCCTACTTTGTTCCTTGCCAGATTCATGGGACCATCTTGTGATGGCTCTCGAAAGTACTATAGTAACATTTTGTATGGATGATGTGGTGTCTTCGCTGCTATCTGAGGAGATGCGAAGAAAGACTTCAGATTCGTCTAAGGAAGCCCTTACTGTTCGCGGAAGATCCAACGACAGAGGAAAGCAGAATGACAACAAGTCAAAGAAGGGCAGATCCAAATCTTGTGGGAGTTCTAAGACTCCTGGAAAGTCCAAGGCAAAATTTTGGAACTGTGATAAAATTGGGCACTTCCGGAGGGACTACAAAGAACCAAAGAAGAAGAAGAAAGGATCATATTCGGCTTCTGAAAAATCTCAAGAAGATGGAGATGCTTTTATTGCAGCTTTGGTAGCCCATGCATCTGATGATGTGTGGTTGGTAGACTCGAGTGCTTCTTTTCACATGACCTCTCATCAAAACTGGTTCTCAAAATATGAAGAGTTTGATGGTGGAAAGGTGTACTTGGGTGATGATTCTCACCTAAAGATAGTTGGATGTGGAAGGGTCACTATCAGATTTCTTGATGGATGAGTAAAGGGAATCAATGAAGTTATGCACATTCCAAGTTTGGCATGAAACCTATTATTTGTAAGTATGCTGAATGATGTAGGTGTGCAAGTTGTTTTTTCGAAAGAAGGATGCAAGATGATGAGAGGATCGATAGTGCTTGCGAGGGGTACTAGGAGAGGTACCTTATTTCAACTAGATGCATGTATTCCTCTATGTAATAGTTCTTCATCCTCACCATCTGAATGAGCAGTGAAGAAGTCTGTGGTTATTGGTTCCGATGGCAGTGCAAACACTTTGGAAGGTAAGCTTCCTGCAAAAAAGACAATGTTGTGGCATATGAGATTTGGCCACATTGGTGAAAAGGGTCTCAGAACCCTGAAAAATAAAAACCTCATTGAGGGGTTAAATGATTGCAATCTCAAGTTCCACTTCTGTGAACACTGTATCTATGGTAAAAAAAATCATGTTCAGTTTTACTCTAGTTCTCACAAATCTTCTGATGTTTTGGATCTTATTCATTCTAATGTATTTGATCCTGTAAAATTTCCTTCAATCTCCAAGTCTGTATTTTTTGTATCTTTCATAGATGATTACAATAGAAGGATTTGGATTTATTTCCTTAAAATTAAGACACAAGTCTTTAGTCGGTTCAAAGAATTTAAAGCTCTTGTAGAGAATCAGACTAGTAAGAAGATTAAGTGTGTGAGAACTGACAATGGTGGTGATTTTTGCTCAGCAAACTTTGAACAATTCTGTAAAGAACAAGGTATCGAGAGGCATAAGACAACTCCTTATACCCCACAGAAAAATGGAGTTGCAAAGAGAATGAATAGGACACTGATGGAGAAAGCTAGGAGTGTGCTTAGTGGAGCTAGTTTAGAACAAAGGTTTTGGGCTGAAGTTGTGGCCACTGCTTGCTATCTGGTTAACAGATCTCCTAAATCAGCTCTTGTTGGTAAGACACCCATGGAGGTGTGGTCTAGTAAGAAGCCTTCAATTAGACATCTTTGTGTTTTTGGTTGTGAAGCTTATGCACATGTTCCAAAGGAGAAAAGATCTAAGTTGGAAAACAAAGCTATCAAATGTATTTTCATCAGATACAGTGTTGGTGTGAAAGGATACAAGCTTTGGGATCCTGTGACTAGTAAGGTGTTGTATAGTAGAAATGTTATTTTCAAAGAGCTAACACCTTCTCCTATTGTGCTACAACCAGATGAAAAAGAAAAGGAAAAAGATTTTCTTCAGCTGCCTCCTACCCCTGAGAAGACTGAACAGAGAGACCATGTTGGGCCTAATGATCAGGAGAGCTCTAGCAGCTCTAATAGTTCAGAAGAAGAAGAAGAATAACCTCAACCACAGCCCTTGAGGAGATCCACAAGAGAAAGAAAGCAACCAGAAAGGTTTGGTTATTCTATGTTAGATTCTAGTTGTGCCTTTGCTTTGATTACTAACACTGATGAGCCTAGATCTGTGAAAGAGGTTTTGGGCATGGAAGATGCAGGTTCCTGGATTGAGGCTATGGATGATGAGATGGCTTCATTGGAGAAAAACAAAACTTGGGACCTTGTACCTTTGCCTAAAGGGAGAAAATCTATTGGCTATAAATGGGTGTTCATGAAGAAATTTTGTGCAGATGGCAGTGTTGAAAGGTATAAAGCTAGATTGGTTGCAAAAGGGTATTCACAGGTAGAGGGAATAGATTATGGTGAAATATTCTCTCCTGTTGCAAAGTTGACATCCATTAGATTTCTGTTATCTCTTGCTACATCATATGATTTAGAGATAGAACAGATGGATGTGAAGACAGTTTTTCTTAATGGTGATTTGGAGGAAGAGATTTATATGTCACAGCCTGAACACTACATTGTTAAAGGTAAAGAATCCTTAGTTTGCAGATTAAAGAAATCTCTATATGGTTTGAAGCAATCTCCTAGGATGTGGTACCTTAAGTTTGATGTCTTTGTGTTGTCAATTGGATTTGTAAGATCGAAATCAGATCGTTGTGTTTATTTCAGAGTTGAAAATGATCGCCTTCTTATTGTTGCATTATATGTTGTTGATATGTTGCTGTTTGGGAAGGGTAAGGGTATGATTTCTGATTTTAAATCTCAGTTGTCAGCACAGTTTGAGATGAAAGATCTTGGGGCAGCTAGGTACATCTTGGGTATGGAAATCAGTAGAGACAGGTCTAACAGAAAACTTTAGTTGAGTCAGAGTAAGTATGTGAAGTCTGTGTTGGACAGGTTCAGCATGGCAAATTTTAGACCACTTTGTGTTCCTATTTCTATGGGAACAAAGTTATCTGTAGATGATTGTCCAAAATCCCCTAGTGAGGTGGAGGACATGAGTACAGTACCTTATGCTAGTGTAGTTGGTAGTCTTATGTATGCTATGGTCTGTACTAGACCAGACATTGCCCAAGCAGTGGGAGTCCTGATTCAGTTTATGGCTAACCCTGGACGGGTACATTGGGATGCAGTTAAGCGAGTATTTAGATATTTGAGGGGTACATAAGATTAATCCATATGTTATCATGGTAACTCTTCTGAATCTCTGCATTCAGTTTGTATTCATGGGTTTGCAGATTCAGATTGGGCAGGTGATATTGACAACAGGAGATCCACCAGTGCTTATGTGTTCACTATGTTTGGTGGTGCTATCAGTTGGATGAGTAAGCGACAACCTGTGGTTGCTTTGTCCACTACAAAAGCTGAGTACATCGCTGCTACTCATGCTTGTAAGGAAGCCATTTGGATTAGGAGATTGTGTTCTGATGTTGGTGTTGATGCAGAACAGATTACTATTTGGTGTGATAGTCAAAGCATTATTTGCCTTGCAAAGAATCCAACTTTCCATGTCAGAACGCAATCCTTAGTTTGTAGAGTAAAGAAATCTCTATATGGTTTGAAGCAATCTCCTAGGATGTGGTACCTTAAGTTTGATGCCTTTGTGTTGTCAATTGAATTTGTAAGATCAGAATCAGATCATTGTGTTTATTTCAGAGTTGAAAATGATCGCCTTCTTATTGTTGCATTATATGTTGATGATATGTTGTTGTTTGGGAAGGGTAAGGGTATGATTTCTGATTTTAAATCTCAGTTGTCAGCACAGTTTGAGATGAAAGATCTTGGGGCAGCAAGGTACATCTTGGGTATGGAAATCAGTAGAGATAGGTGTAACAGAAAACTTTGGTTGAGTCAGAGTAAGTATGTGAAGTCTATGTTGGACAGGTTCAGCATGGCAGATTGTAGACCACTATGTGTTCCTATTTCTGTGGGAACAAAGTTATCTGTAGATGATTGTCCAAAATCTCCTAGTGATGTAAAGGACATGAGTAGAGTACCTTATGCTAGTGCAGTTGGGAGTCTTATGTATGCTATGGTTTGTACTAGATCAGACATTGCCCAAGCAGTGGGAGTCCTGAGTCAGTTTATGGCTAACCTTGGACGGGTACATTGGGATGCAGTTAAGCGAGTATTCAGATATTTGAGGGGTACATCAAATTACTCCATATGTTACCATGGTAACTCTTCTGGATCTCCGCATTCATTTTGTATTCATGGGTTTGTGGATTTAGATTAGGTAGGTGATATTGACAGTAGGAGATCCACCAGTGCTTATGTGTTCACTATGTTTGGTGGTGCTATCAATTGGATGAGTAAGCAACAACCTGTGGTTACTTTGTCCACTACAGAAGCTGAGTACATGGCTACTACTCATGCTTGTAAGGAAGCCATTTGGCTTAGAAGATTGTGTTCTGATGTTGGTGTTGATGCAGAATAGATTACTATTTGGTGTGACAATCAGAGTGCTATTTACCTTGCGAAGAATCCAACCTTTCATGCCAAAACGAAGCACATTGATGTGCAGTTTCACTTTGTGAGAGATATGGTGGAAGATGGAAAGGTAAATTTGGAGAAGGTAGATACTGTGAAGAATTTTGTAGATGCATTAACAAAACCAGTGGGCACTAAGAAGTTCAGATGGTGTTCAGAGTCTATGGGCCTTTTGGCCTATAGCGGTTAGTTCCTGTTATGTTCATGTTGCTCTTACAAGGTGTTCGACAAGTGGGAGAATGTTAGGAATAAGGTGTCTCAACCTTGGATAATTCCTATTCTTATTATTTTTTTGTAAAATGTATTTCTTGCAAATAATGTAATTAAGTGTGAGTGTACATGTCTAGTTGGCATGTTGATATGTCACTCCACTTGATGTGTCAGCATCTTGAATTGTGTGTAAGGAGATCATTGCTGAAATGGTTATGACAGATTCCTATGACACATAAGAGCTATGTCTGGAAGATTCAATGATAGGTGAAGACATGTGGCAACTAATAAAATTGAGTACTATACACTCTTTCCCCGAAAAAAATTTTGGGTTCCTATTTTCTCAGAGAATGGTAAAACCCTAATATGGCTATCTTTGGAAGTTGCCCTAAAAAAGGAAGCGCATGATATAAGCATTTTTTAGGGTTGCGAAGATAGGTGAAGTTAGTGTATTGTTGGAACATTTTATGCTGCCGCAATTTATCTTCAAGAGTTGAAAAAATCTTTTGAAAGAACTTGCATTGCAAGTGTATTGTAAATTGTAATAGTTTTGATTAATACACTATGCAGGTTTTGGAGTGTTGGGGTTTTTACCGAAAGGTTTCCCCAGGGTAAATCATTGTGTCATTCTCTATTTTCTGTATGCATGGTATATGGCTGCAATATCATTGTTAAAGTAGTTAACGAATCTGGAATTGTAAGGATTTAAAAAGAATTTGCACAATACTTTCCTTTAGAGATTAGTGTAGGAAGTTCTTTCCGCAGCTGAGTTTCCTTACAAAGTTGTAAGTACAGTTGTTTATACCTTGAACTGAGTACAAATCAAGAAAGGTACAAATGTTACACATTTTGAGTTATGGCATGGATATGCACCTAATGTAAAATATTTTTAAAGTCTTTGGGAGTAAATTTTATATACTGAAAGATAATACAAATGGAAAACTTGATGCTAAAAGTGATGAAGGCATATTCCTAGGATATTCCACTAAGAGAAAAGCTTACAAGTGTTTGAATTCTAACACTAACAAAATTGTGGAAAGTGAAATGTTAGAATTCATGAATATGTAGAAAAGAATGAATTTGAGTACAAGCAAGAGCCTGAAGATTACAGATCTTTTGTATACATGGAAGGAGAGGCTAGCAGTGCACCTAAACCATATGTCAAGGAACTGCATGAGTTTGTCGAGCCACAGCAAGATACTATCGAGCATCAAGAAGATGTTGTCAAGCATCAGGAGGATGTTGCTGAGCAATCAGAAGAAGAGGCGGAGAATTTACAAGATGAACTTGAAGATCAAGACCAAGGAGAAAGGAAATTTGAACCTACATTGGCACAATATGTGAGAAGAAATCATAAGTCTAAACAAATCATTGGAGATAAGGAATCTGGAGTCATGAAAAGAAGTAAGTTGAAAGCTCATACATGCTTACTATGTGAGTTTGAGCCTAAAACAGTGAAAGATGCTTTAGAGAATGAAAACTGGATACAAGCCATAAATGAAAAAATAGAACAGATAGAAAATAACAAAACCTGGACTCTAGTGTCGATACCAGAAGACAAGAATGTTATTGGAACAAAATGGGTATTCATAAATAAGCTCTATGAACATGGAGAAGTCACTAGAAAGAAAGCCATATTGGTATGTAAGGGGTATGCACAAGAGGAAGGCATTGACTATGGGGAGATATTTGCCCCAATTGCAAGATTGGAAGGAGTGAGGACTCTACTTGCATATGTTGCTTATAAAGGATTCAAAGTATATCAAATGGATGTCAAATCTATATTTCTAAATGGGATATTGGAAGAAGTATACATTGAATAGCCAGAAGGATTTGTTGACCCAAGAAAGAAGAAGATAGTTTGCAAGCTACACAAGGCACTGTATGGATTGAAACAAGCCCCTAGAGCATAGTATGAGAGACTACATAACTATCTAATAAATATTGGATTTGTAAGGACAAATGAAAATAGCAATCTGTATATGAAGACAAAAAAAGGTAAAGGGATTTTGTTAGCTGAAATATTTGTTGATGATATCATATTTGGAGGACAAGATGCCCTATGTCAAAACTTTTCAAATGAGATGCAAATTGAATTTGAAATGTCTATGTTTGGTGAGATCAAATTCTTTGTTGGTTTGCAAGTCTATCAGATGAAGAAAGGTATCTATATTACTCAATCTAAATATGTTAAGGAGATACTAAAAAAATTTGGCATGGAAGATTCCAGACCAGTAAGTACACATATGGCTACTAGACAAAAGTCATCTAAAACTGATGATACAGTTGAAGTGAATCAAACCCTATATAGATCTATGATTGGAAAGCTACAATATGTTATCCATAGTAGACCGCATATTGCTCGAGCAGTTGGGATTGTTGCAATATTTTTTGCAAATCCTAAAGAGCGTCACATGATGGTAGTGAAAAGGATATTGAGGTATCTAAAAGGAATAGAGGACTATGGATTGTATTACAAGAAGAATGATAAGTTTGAATTGAAAGTTTACACTGATGCAGATTGGGCTGGAAATATTGATGACAGAAAGAGTACAAGCAGTGGCACATTCTTTCTAGGAAAGAGATTGGTCTCTTGGACAAGCAAGAAATACAATTGCATTTCCCAATCTACAGCAGAAGTTGAGTATGTAGCAGCAATAGTAAATTGTTCAAATTTAGTGTGGATCAAGCAATTGTTAGAAGGCATGAAGGAGGAAATCACTGATCTGGTTGTTATTTTCTGTGATAACACAAGTTCTATTAACATATCAAATAATTATGTTATGTACACTAAGACTAAGCATATTGCTATCAAGTATCATTACTTGAGAGAGTTGGTTCAAGACAAAGAAGTGAGATTGGAATATGTGAATACAAAGGAACAATTAGCAGATATATTCATAAAATCATTACGTAAAGATGCTCATGAATACCTTAGAGGTAAATTAGGGGTGATTCCCCTAACTGAGGCTACCTAGAAACATATAGGAGCGCTGCAACAAATGTGCTAATCAGATTATTTGACAAATTGATGCAGAAGAGGTCACACTATAGGAGTTGCCTAGAGTTATGAGAAGTAAAGCAGAGATGATAATCAATCATAAGAAAGATGATGGAGGGAGTATACAGCATACAGAACTGACCTGAAGACATCTACATGGTAAAGATGTAGGTGACAGATACAAGTTTCTTTGGCATTGTTGTCAAAGAGGGAGAGATTTAGCGAGAAAGATACAACATGGAAAAATTCATTAAACTTGAGAGAGATTCATTGGGAGAGATACAGCATGGGAATAAAAAAGAGATTCAATGAACAGACAAAGCTAAATTTATCCACAAGGGGGCTAGTACTTGGATGTGTTGGATGTGAATCAGAATGAAGCTAAGGATATTAATGAAGATATGTTGCACAAAGATTTTGGATTGTATGGTGAATCATGTGACGTTCATGTGGTGTTTCCATCAATGCCAAAGAGGGAGATTGTTGGAAACTACAATTGAAATAATTGTTATATTGTCATTGATGTCAAATCTTAATTGGTAAGACAGTTGCTATCTAGGAGAGTAATATCCACACTTTATGGAATTGCTTCGAGATGAATTGGTGATTCCAACTAACCCTTGCAGTTAAAAATTGTTCCTAAAGAACTGAAGACTCTGAGAGTGATAACTTTCCAAAAACAAATCCAATCTATTAAAATTTCCAAAATAATGTTCAAGAACATGTCCACAAAATAAATCTAGCTCTACAACAGAAACAAACAATAGAAACTACAAATCTAATATTTTTAGTTGATACGGGATTGCAATGAACTAGGGATGCTCCTGCATCAGGATTGCATGCTAAAGAAAATGAATTATCAAGGTAAAGGATTAGGCCTAAATGAAAAAGGTAATCTAGATCCCATCCATGACATCATGGCCTTGGTTAAACCTCTCAAGGCACTTCATGCAAAAAATGTTGGTACAACTAATGTAAAATCTAGGCATACTTCCAAACCCATGATCACATCTTCCCATCATTCCTCAAAACCATTTGTCATCTTCCCCCCTCCATCATTTCAACCCAAGACAACCTACCACATTCCTCCTTCATATTCTAAATCCATTTTGGGTCCCTATATCCTAAAATCCACCATTGCATATCCTCCACATACTAAATTCATTTTGGGCCCCTACATTCCAAAATTTCATCTCCCATCTTATCCTACTTATTCCTTTATCCACAAATCACATATCCCTATCACCCATCATAAGCATCCCACCCCTTATATCCCAATCAGGATCAACAAAGGAACATACCCATTTATCCTAGTTTATAATATCCCTCTATTACTCCATCTATATTTCCTTGATCCCGTACAACTTCTCATACTCCTTCCAATACTACTCGCAGAAATTTGGATGCCAAATAAAAATTATATAAAGATAAATATGCACAACAAACTATATATTTCCATCTCCACTCCAAAATACATGATCAAGCAAAGAAAAATTCAATAAAAAAATGCACTGCATCCCAAAGGTTGCAAAGGCCCACCAAAGAAAAAAAAAACTATATGGATCCCAAAGCAAAAAGATGCAATGCATCTAAAATAAAAATCCACAATGTCATCCAAAGTTTCTAATCCACCAACTAAGCATCCCTCCCCTCAATCCCCTAAATCCATGTTGGGTCCTTATGTCCCAAAACTTCCTATCATAACTCCTCCATCATATCCACTTTCCATCAACTTTTTCCTCACCCCTCACAACATGTGCCAATGTTGATTCAAACAACATCCTCCTATCATACTCAATGTCCATCATTCAATCCAAACACCTCCTACCACCATATCTTTTAACCCACATATACCCCCATCACAACCAACTCATCCATGTCTTTTGCATAAGGCACTCATCCTCAATAAGGTTGTACCAACTTCCAATGATCTATCCAAATGGGTTCCCTGGTACCTTTATATTTAACTTTATACTTGATTCCTCTATCCATTTCCTAATTATCATTCCATCCATACACAACCTCCCAAAAATCAAAAAAGTAAAAAAAAAATGTAAAAATTCCTGAAGAATTTTTTTTTTTTTGAGAGAGAGAGAGAGAAAAAATATTTCTAATGGTGAAAACTTGGAAATAAATAGCCTTGGACAAGTACCATGATGAAAACCTAGCAAACAAGAATCATGTGTAATCTCTCCATCTAGTTTTTCTCCACACTTGGGGGAAACTTATTTTAGCTACCACTCTATCTCATATGCCTACCATACCTATCATGTCTTGTCCATTTCACATCCACCATTATCCTTTGGATCTTGATAAAAATATATCCCACCATGTATACATGCTTTGGACACCTCTTGATATCTATTTTCCCATCACACTTTTCATCCACCCATCATCCTATCTTCCATCTCCCTCCCTCATTCACCCATCATATTATCCTCCATCCACCTCCCTCCTCCACCCATCATCATATCCTCCATCTACATCCCTCGTCCTCTTGTCATCTTATCTTCCATCTTATGGTACCCCTCCTAATGCCTTATCTTTCATGAAATATCCTAAATGGGGGCATCTTATTCCTTGATTAAGTAGTCTTTAGAGACCTTACCACATTCATCTTTTTCATATCCCCATCCTCATCTCCCATCCATCCTATCATCCCCAATCCTTTCATCTCCCAATTCTTATCTTTCCCCATCTTTTAATTCATAATCCTTTCATCTCCCAATCCTCATCTCCTATTATCCCTTCATCCCCAATCCTTTCATCTCCCAATCCTTATTTTCCTCCATTCCTTCATCCATAATCCTTACATCCATCAATATTTTTCTATTAATGATTTCATCTCCACATCTCCTATAATCTCCTCCATCTCTCAATCCCTCCTCTCATATCATTCTATCCCTTGTTACATACCCTATCATTGGTATCTAGCTCTAGGATACCCGCATGCAATCCAATCTCATCCATTCCTATCCTAATGCTCCTTGTAATCTACCATCGCATGAAAGTCCTATCATCTCCTCCAGCTATCCAAAATCAAAGACCAATTAGCACATCCAATCACATCATTGGACGTATTCCTAACCTTTTTATAATCCTTGATCTCAATCCAATCGTCATCGGGATGAGTCCTTCCTAATCCTTGTGTTGTTTTGGGATATATCATTCCCACATTCAACAAAACCCCTGATAACCTACAACTGATTGAATATCTTGATAAGCTGAATGGACAAGTAAAAGACGGTGATTAGAGATCACTGAATTACTAAAGTGTTATGTAAGGCAATTAAATCAGTCAATGTATTGTCATTGATGTCAACTAGTCTTAAATGTACTTATCATGATAGTTACAAACATCTGAAGAAGAAAAATGGTAAAGGAATGAGATATCTACATGAAGATGAGATGGAATGGAAGATATGGCTAAGGTATACATTGGGTAACTTATTGATGAGTCTATGGCATTATATTGTTGACTTGATCGTATTACATGAATTTGTTATGTATTGAATATCAGAACTGAACAAGTTAATGTGGTCGATAATTAAAAAAATTTGTATACACCAAGCTAGTGTTGTGTATACCGAGTAACAGTAATAATCGAGTTAGTTATCACCGACACATTCTGTATTGACCGAGAAAGTGAAACAAATAAAGTTTATAACAACCAACTGAATTGATGAGTTGGATGATTGCTTATAATTCTGAGGTAAAAGATAAATTTTGTTATGATGATCTAATGACTGATAAAATTCAAGATTGATCGAATGGAGAAGGATGAAATGTGTTATAGAAACATCTACCGAGGATGCTTGAAGAGGCAAAAAGAACAATGGAGATTAAGAGGCAAAATCTAACAGATGATATGAAAACGGTTTATGAAGTCTATTTAAAGGGACATGAGATTCATTATTGAGTCTAGAGCTTATTGACACTACAAGAAAATTCATGTGAAAGGACTATTTTCATGCACCACTGATCAAATTGGTTACAAACATAACCAAGCATAACTGCAGGCATTACCGAGCGTCAGGGTATTATTCACCAAGCTGAATATGTTGAAGGATATGAAGGATTGAAGTGATTATTGATCAGAGGAGGTATTTTGAGCTTAGCATAGATCTGAAAAATTTGCAAATCTTAGTTGCATTTGAATCAGATCACTATTGTATCAGTTTAACCATTGTTACAGCAAAATCTCTTAACTGAGTGGACTTAACAGTCTTATTTGTATTTCAATATGACATTCAAGGAATGTTGTTGGTTTTCTTGTTGACCTCATAGTGAATGTTGGTCAAGAGTTAACTGTTAGTGATAAATCCTCTAACCTAACAAGGTTGGCTCCTAACCGAGCTCACTTCAGAAGAGTGGATTATTTTGGGTTATCGATCCCAGGTGGTTTTTCCCCTAACTGGGTTTCCACGTTAAAAATATATTCGTTATATGTATTTGACGTGATTGGATTTATCTTACTTTACACATTGCATATTTAGTCTGATCGGTAAACACGGTATTGAATTGATTGTCAATTGGTAGATGAAGGGAAACATTATTGTTGATAGCTTAGCAAGTTGATAATTTATTTGAAAAGTTTGAATATATACATCTGGGAGTTGTGGGACTATAGGATAACTGGAACTAACTAAGTCACCCCCCTCTCAATTATCTAACAACCCCATCCACTAGCCATCCATCTTGGTTTTTTAGCTTAAGTGGGGAAACATCATTTTTGTCGTTATATCATAAATACACCATCCCAAACCCTTGTACATCTTGTAACTAGTGTCGTGTACATAGTGTCAATCATGTCTTCGCCTAAGCTCATTTGTACATGTGTCTTTAGGTCCCATCCTTTGTGTTGGTCTATCCTTGTGTCGTCAAGATTGTGTTCTTATCTAGTTTGTGATTCAACAATCATCCCTTTGAGGTTTGAGTGTCTTGTCTATCTCTTGTCATAGGAATCCTAGTTTAGTAATCCATCATCATTCTTTGCAGGATGTATCCTTCTTCGTATCTGACCAATAAAATCATCATTATCCATCATCCTCCCTATGGAAAAAGGTATGTGAGATACTTGTTATTTCTTTGGTTCTTTTGGATCTTTTTTTATCTTTTTAGGTCCCTCTTTTTACCTCCTCATGGTCGCCACGATCCTTTATATCATGATACGCGGTGAATGGTCAGACTAGGAACAAGGCCTTGTTCTTTCTACATGTGTGTGTGTGTGTGTGTGTGTGGACGTGTCCCTTGCATTTCCACATATTATCCATGTGGTCACATGATGCATCTAGGAAATGTCACTTGCTTGTTGTTTTTTCTATCATTGTATCCACCAGAGTCCCATGTGGCTTTGTAGAATGTTAGACTAACCCTTTTCTATTTGTTGAGTAAGTCCTATAAGAAATCTATGGCAAGGCCTTGGATCTTTATAACCATGGCAAGTCCTAGATATTACTAAATAAAAATAAGTGTGCACTACATGACATCTCCCATTTGGGGGGTGCCAACTCAAGCTTTGTATCTCTTCATCCACCTATCATTCAACCATCATGCATGTATCATCTCATCTATTTTGAGACAACACATGTGCTCTCTTAAACCTGCATGTCCTCTCAAGGGGGCATCCTCATCTCTTATCATCTTTCCTCCTAGTCACTATTTTGAATGTCTGGGGCATCTCTTATAAGTCAACCATTTTTCTTTCTAGTTCTATGTCTTATTTTTCTTTGAAATGATGCTACTTTGTAACACCATTTCTAAAAAGAGGCAAAATGTAGACACCTAAATTTGATTAACAATTTTAATTAAATTTATTTCTCTTGTATTTTTTAAATAATTGTGTATTATTTAATTGATTAATATTAGTCTTCAATCCAAATTAATTCAATTAATTAACTATAGTCCAATTAATTTAAATGGTGACCCATAACCATTTAATTAATTAATCACCCTTCTATTAATTTAAATAAACACACGTATATATTTAAATTAATTCATATTTTCTCAATTTCCTCCACTTGTGATTAAATAGTCATATTTAATCATATTTGAGCGCATAGCTCCTAACAAACACACTTGCATATGCTAATCGTCAATTAAATAAATATCTTCATTTACATGATTTACCCTCCACTCACTCTCTCTCCTACCATCACATCCCCTTCGTCTATCCCAATTGTATACTAATTAATCATAATATCCACCTAATCCTCTCCCTAATCATTTGCACATTCCTAATCTTAAAAATTAGCCACCCAAGTCAAAAATTATGCACATTAATCTCAATACCCAAACTTGATGTGTAAGGAGCTACATGGGTCTCTTACACACTTGTCCCCAAAAAGCAATTTTTAATTCCTTCCAACATTATCCGACATCCCTTCACATTAAGGCCTTAACCAATAAGATTTAGGCCTTATCCAACCATCTTAGACCCACATGCTAGGCTTAATGGGGCTGCTAGTTAACTTCAAACCCAAATCTAACGAATTAATGGACACACAGATTGCCCTATTTGCAACTAAGGGCCACACGCTAGCTATTGGGGTGACTTTTAAGCCAATTTAAATTTGTGACTTTTAAGCCAATTTAAATTCGAATTTAGGCTTGGTCCAATTAGACCAAGCCCAAACGTTACCATTTGGGGGCTCGTTTATCCATTTTAGGGCAGCATTCCACCCTTTTGAGTCACATGTTTCACTAAAGCCGGATTTAGGTGCCAACCTTAGTTGATTTTAAGTCTGATGCCTTGGAACTTGCACCTACATGTATACGTTATAGGTCTACACACTGGAATATTGGTCCACCTCATCTTTAATTAGGCCTGATTATAGGCCCCATTTGCATCGATTTTAGACTTGATCAGATTCTCATATGATGCCCACACGCCTGGATTTAGAGTTGGCCTTATTCAAATTCAGGTCTGATACTTTGTTCTATGCAGCTATACGTTTGGGGTTGAGCTTTGGCCATTGGATTCAGGGCCATGCTCTCCCAGATTTAGGGCCCATCAAGCCTATGCGTCATCAAATTAAGGCTTGGTCTAATTATACCAACCCCACATCTTTTATCCAAGACTATTTACATTGCCTCTAGTGTTTCTCATGAGAATAAGGTTACCTTTTTTAGCTTTAGGGCCCAATTACCTAGAGCTTTGAGCCATGTAGAATGGAATTTTTGGCCCATCTTTCTAGCACCGAACCCATGCCTCATCCCCCCTTCTTTCACTAATCTTGAGATGAGGTGTTTCCTCTGTTAGGAATAAGGTGTCTCAACCTTGGATAATTCTTATTCTTATTATTTGTTTTGTAAATGTATTTTTTGTAAATAATGTAATTAAGTGTGAGTGTGCATGTCTAGTTGGCATGTTGATGTGTCACTCCACTTGATGTGTTGGCATCTTGTGCGTAAGGAGATCATGACTGAAACGGTCATGACGGATTCCTATGACGCGTAAGAACTATTTAAGGAATGTGTTATGACAGGTGTAAGAGCATCTTATGACTTGGGCCTATTTGGGCGCCCAAGAAGAAGTGGTTGGTGTGTGTAAGAGAATATGCCAAAAATAGGTTGGTATGACAGATTCTCTTACACTTCTCTTGTGACCGTTATTTTTGGCGGATTTTATGACAAGCTATCATAATCTATTCTAGGGATGGACGCCTATTCTTGGGATTGCATGTAACAACTGTGTACATGTGGCTTTGTGCATGGGTCTTGGTGGTTGTGCCTATTTTTGGGTCCAGAAGAGTCTATATATATGATGCTGCTCCTATGGGAGAAATATAACAAAATTTAAGTCTTGTTGGCTTTGTCTCTCATTTCCTGAAAGAACTTGCATTGCAAGTGTATTGTAATCTTTGTGTTGAAGATAATACATTGTGCAGGTTTTGGAGTGCTGGGGTTTTTTACCGAAAGGTTTTCCCCAGGGTATATCATTGTGTCATTCTCTATTTTTCTGTATGTATGGTATGTGGTTGCAATATCTTTGTTAAAATAGTTAACGAATCTGAAATTGTAAAGATTTATAAGAATTTGCACAATACTCTCCTATAAAGATTAGCGTAGGAAGCTGTTTCCACACCTGAGTTTCCTTACAAGTGGTATCAGAGCTTCATCAACTTTTGATCCTAGTTGTTGTGTAGGGTTTTTTGAGCTAATCTCAAGTTTGAGTGGGATTTTTTTGCAGAGCATTCTGAATCTTATTTGCAGATTAAGATGGCAAGTTCATCATATGGAAGAATGGAGGTGGAGAAATTTAATGGCACTAATTTCGAGTTGTGGAAACTCAAGATGGAAGACATGTTGGAAGATCGTGACCTATGGGAAGCGACTTCAAGTGCTACAAGACCAGCAACTATAGCTCAAGCAGATTGGGATATCAAAGACCGTAAAGCTAAGGGTCTCATAAGACTCTGTTTAACCAATGCAGTTCTTCTGAATGTTCTAGATGAGAAAATCGCAAATAGTTTGTGGGAAAGACTTGCGGCCGTGTATCAGGCCAAATCTCTGGTGAACAAGTTGTTCTTGAGGAAGAAGTTGTACTCTCTGTAAATGGAGGAAGGTGGATCCTTAACGGATCATTTAAATGCATTTAATCTGATGGTTGCATAGTTGACATCAGTTGGTGTCAAGTTAGAGGAGGAGGATCGTTGCTACACACTTTTGTGTTCTTTACCGGATTCATGGGACCATCTTGTGATGGCTCTCGGAAGCACTTTAGTCACCTTCAAAATGGATGATGTGGTGTCTTCGCTGCTATTAGAGATGCGGAGAAAGGCTTCCGTTTCGGAAAAAGAAGCCCTTGCTGTTCGTGGGAGATCCATTGAAAGAGGGAAGAAAAATGACAATAAGTCTGACAATAAGGGTAGATCCAAATCCCGTGGGAAGTCAAAGACTTCCAATAAGTCCAAGGCAAAATGTTGGAACTGTGATAAATCTGGGCACTTCCGTAAAGACTGCAAAGAGCCAAAGAAGAAGAAGAAAGGTTCAGATTCAGCTTCAGAAATATCTCAAGAAGATGGCGATGCATTCATCGCAGCTTTGGCAGCCCATGCATTTGATGATGTGTGGTTGGTTGACTTGGGTGCATCTTTTCACATGACCTTTCATCGAAACTGGTTCTCAAAATATGAAGAGTTCGATGGTGGAAAGGTGTACTTGGGTGATGATTCTCACCTAAAGATAGTTGGATGCGGAAGGGTCACTATCAAATTTCCTGATGGACGAGTAAAGAGAATCAACGGAGTTATGCACATTTCGAGTTTGGCACGAAACCTATTATCTGTAAGTATGTTGAATGATGTAGGTGTGCAAGTTGTTTTTTCGAAAGAAAGATGCAAGATGATGAGAGGATCGATAGTGCTTGCAAGGGGTACTAGGAGAGGTACCTTATTTCAGCTAGATGCATGTATTCCTCTATGTAATAGTTCTTCATCCTCACCATCTGAACAAGCAGTGAAGAAGTCTGTGGCTATTGGTTCCGATGGTAGTGCAAATACTTTGGAAGGTAAGCTTCCTACAGAAAAGACAATGTTGTGGCATATGAGATTTGGCCACATTGGTGAAAAGGGTCTCAAAACCCTGAAAAATAAAAATCTCGTTAAGGGGTTAAATGATTGCAATCTTGAGTTTGACTTCTGCGAACACTGTGTCTATGGTAAACAAAATCGTGTTCAGTTTTACTCTAGTTCTCACAAATCTTCTGATATTTTGGATCTTATTCATTCTGATGTATTTGGTCCTGTAAAAGTTCTTTCAATCTCCAAGTCTATATTTTTTGTATCTTTCATAGATGATTACAGTAGAAGGACGTGAATTTATTTCCTTAAAAGTAAGACACAAGTCTTTAGTCGGTTCAAGGAATTTAAAGCTCTTGTAGAGAATCAGACTAGTAAGAAGATTAAGTGTGTGAGAACTGACAATGGTGGTGAGTTTTGCTCAGCAGAGTTTGAATAGTTCTGTAAAGAACAAGGTATCAAGAGGCATAAGACAACTTCTTATACCCCACAGCAAAATGGAGTTGCAGAGAGAATGAACAGGACACTGATGGAGAAGGCTAGGAGTATGCTTAGTGAAGCTGGTTTAGAACAAAGGTTTTGGGCCGAAGCTGTGGCCACTGCTTGCTATCTAGTTAACAGATCTCCTACATCAGCCCTTGTTGGTAAGACACCCATGGAGGTGTGGTCTGGTAAGAAGCCTTCAATTAGACATCTTCGTGTTTTTGGTTGTGAAGCTTATGCACATGTTCCAAAGGAGAAAAGATCTAAGTTGGAAAACAAAGCTGTTAAATGTATTTTCATCGGATACAGTGCTGGTGTGAAAGGATACAAGCTTTGGGATCCTGTGACTAGTAAGGTGTTGTATAGTAGAAATGTTATTTTTAGAGAGCTAACATCTTCTCCTATTGTGCTACAACCAGTTGAAAAAGAAAAGGAAAAAGATGTTCAGTTGCCTCCTACCCCTGAGAAGACTGAACAGAGAGACCATGTTGGGCCTAATGATGAGGAGAGCTCTAGCAGCTCTAATAGTTCAGAAGAAGAAGAACAACAACAACCTCAACCGCAGCCCTTGAGGAGATCCACGAGAGAAAGAAAGCAACCAGAAAGGTTTGGTTATTCTATGTTAGATTCTAGTTGTGCCTTTGCTTTGATTACTAACACTGATGAGCCTAGATCTGTGAAAGAGGCTTTGGGCATGGAAGATGCAGGTTCCTGGATTGAGGCTATGGATGATGAGATGGCTTCATTGGAGAAAAACAAAACTTGGGACCTTGTACCTTTGCCTAAAGGGAGAAAATCTATTGGCTGTAAATGGGTGTTCATGAAGAAATTTTGTGCAGATGGCAGTGTTGAAAGGTATAAAGCTAAATTGGTTACAAAAGGGTATTCACAGGTAGAGGGAATAGATTATGGTGAAATATTCTCTCCTGTTGCAAAGTTGACATCCATTAGATTTCTGTTATCTCTTGCTGCATCATATGATTTAGAGATAGAACAGATGGATGTGAAGACAGTTTTCCTTAATGGTGATTTGGAGGAAGAGATTTATATGTCACAGCCTGAACACTACATTGTTAAAGGTAAAGAATCCTTAGTTTGCAGATTAAAGAAATCTCTATATGGTTTGAAGCAATCTCCTAGGATGTGGTACCTTAAGTTTGATGTCTTTGTGTTGTCAATTGGATTTGTAAGATCAAAATCAGATCATTGTGTTTATTTTAGAATTGAAAATGATCGCCTTCTTATTGTTGCATTATATGTTGATGATATGTTGTTGTTTGGGAAGGGTAAGGGTATGATTTCTGATTTTAAATCTCAGTTGTCAGCACAGTTTGAGATGAAAGATCTTGGGGCAGCTAGGTACATCTTGGGTATGGAAATCAGTAGAGACAGGTCTAACAGAAAACTTTGGTTGAGTCAGAGTAAGTATGTGAAGTCTATGTTGGACAGGTTCAGCATGGCAGATTGTAGACCACTATGTGTTCCTATTTCTGTGGGAACAAAGTTATCTGTAGATGATTTTCCAAAATCTCCTAGTGAGGTGGAGGACATGAGTAGAGTACCTTATGCTAGTGTAGTTGGCAGTCTTATGTATGCTATGGTCTGTACTAGACCAGACATTTCCCAAGCAGTGGGAGCCCTGAGTTGGTTTATGGCTAATCCTGGACGGGTACATTGGGATGCAATTAAGCGAGTATTCAGATATTTGAGGGGTACATCAGATTACTCCATATGTTATCATGGTAACTCTTCTGGATCTCCGCATTCAGTTTGTATTCATGGGTTTGTGGATTCAGATTGGGCAGGTGATATTGACAGCAGGAGATCCACCAGTGCTTATGTGTTCACTATGTTTGGTGGTGTCATTAGTTGGATGAGTAAGCGACAACCTGTGGTTGCTTTGTCCACTACAGAAGCTGAGTACATGGCTGCTACTCATGCTTGTAAAGAAGTCATTTGGCTTAGAAGATTGTGTTATGATGTTGGTGTTGATGTAGAACAAATTACTATTTGGTGTGACAGTCAGAGCGCTATTTGCCTTGTAAAGAATACAACTTTCCATGCTAGAACGAAGCACATTGATGTGCAGTTTCACTTTGTGAAAGATATGGTGGAAGATGGAAAGGTAAATTTGGAGAAGGTAGATACTGTGAAGAATGTTGCAGATGCATTAACGAAACCAGTGGGCACAGAGAAGTTCAGATGGTGTTCGGAATCTATGGGTCTTTTGGCCTATAGCGGTTAAAGTTCCTGTTATGTTCCTTTTGCTTTACAAGGTGTTCGACAAGTGGGAAAATGTTAGGAATAAGGTGTCTCAACCTTGGATAATTCATATTCTTATTATTTGTTTTGTAAATGTATTTTTTGCAAATAATGTAATTAAGTGTGAGTGTACATGTCTAGTTGGCATGTTGATGTGTCACTCCACTTGATGTGTCGGCATCTTGTGCGTAAGGAGATCATGACTGAAACGGTCATGACGGATTTCTATGACGCGTAAGAACTATTTAAGGAATGTGCTATGACAAGTGTAAGAGCATCTTATGACTTAGGCCTATTTGGGCGCCCAAGAAGAAGTGGTTGGTGTGTGTAAGAGAATATGTCAAAAATAGTTTGGTATGACAAATTCTCTTACACTTCTCTTGTGACCGTTATTTTTTATAGATTCTATGACAAGCTGTCATAGTCTATTCTAGGGATGGACGCATATTCTTGAAATTGCATGTAACAACTATGTACATGTGGCTTTGTGCATGGGTCTTGGTGGTTGTGCCTATTTTTGGGTCCAGAAGAGTCTATATATATGATGCTGCTCCTATGGGAGAGATATAACAAAATTTAAGTCTTGTTGGCTTTGTCTCTCATTTCCTGAAAGAACTTGCATTGCAAGTGTATTGTAATCTTTGTGCTGAAGATAATACATTGTGCAGGTTTTGGAGTGCTGGAGTTTTTTACCGAAAGGTTTTCCCCAGGGTATATCATTGTGTCATTCTTTATTTTTCTATATGTATGGTATGTGGTTGCAATATCTTTGTTAAAGTAGTTAACGAATCTGAAATTGTAAAGATTTATAAGAATTTGCACAATACTCTCCTATAGAGATTAGCGTAGGAAGCTGTTTCCACACCTGAGTTTCCTTACATCCTCCACCTATAATTTGAGATGGGAAGAGGTTTGCTAGGAACGAATAAGAGTCTCATCTTCATTTACTAGGAACGAAGAAAAGTCTCATTTCCATTTGCTAGGAACGAAGAGGAGTCTCGTCTCCATTTCATACTTAAATTTTACCTTTCAGTAGCTCAATTTCTATTTTTATTTCTCACTTTCAGAGTCAGCCAGATTTTGCAAAATTTTCAAGATTTGACAATTAGCCATTTTTTCTCAATTTTTCCCAAATTTTGACACTTAAGTCATATATTGCCATTTTTCCTCAATTCTCTCCCTTGATGCTCTAAGGAGGCTCCCTACATCCTGAATTGTTGGCAAAGCCGCTCTACTACCTAGGCCTACTAGCAAAACAGGGGTCCCCATTTGCAATGGGGCAATGGTGTGAAAACCACACAACACAATTCTTCAATCACATTTAGAAACCATTCTATTCCTGGTTTATTCTTGAGCTTGGTTATGAGGTAAAATCCAAGCAATAGAAGTCTCTAGCATGTTAAAAAAAGGTCTCCTTTGTACAGATTGTACAAGTGGGAAATCATATGCCGAGGCATTCTCACTAGGTTGTGACAGGTAAATACAAGATTGTCCCCCTCATCACTAGGGCTAATATTATTCTTATCTTTTTCCAGAAAGTTATATGTTATGTATATTTCTGTTTATTAGTTTTCACAAAAATCCATATCATGAATCAGCAAAACGTGTCATTTTTGTAACAAGACACATACAAACAGACATAATTTTCTTTATATGAGTTAAATACTAATGGTAAACCTTTGTGGTATATTATTGTTCTGTACAATTTCAAATAAAACCACTAGAACTTAATTTTAAATAACTTCACATTATTCTTAAATATAATTAATCTGAAATCAATCAAATACGCAGGAGAATTACTTATAGCACAAGCCATACAAATATGGATCTTCTTGCAAACTAAGATTTAACAAGTAAATGGGTGTAATGGCTTGTCAAGATCTATTTTGGCCATTTCCAATTTCCAGCCATTAAACAATGACACTTACGAATACTGTAAGCTCATATAATGTATATTTTTAAACCTTTTTTACAACTAGTTCAATGGAGACGCAGAAACATTATGTATAATATATAGTATATACAACCATCAGTGTCATTGGATGCTTGATAGGGAGCAACCCTCACTCCTCAAGAAGTGCATGGTATATTTGTTGTCATATAATTAAGAATATCCGTGCTAAATACGAAATCATCTCGAGGCTGACAACATGCATCATTTATTTGTTGCAGATAAGATCAATCAAACTGCTAACTTTCTAGTCAAGATTCATAGCAAGAGATCAGACATTGAAAGGAATATGAAGATAGTTTAAGGCTCTGATCCTTTGGTCCCTTAGACTGATTAGTCTCGTTGACGTCATTAAAATCATTCATTCATTTCTGGGTGCTTTTTATTTTTTCTGCTTGCGCCATTTTGCAAATGCTACTTAATTTTAAATTTTTGCAACTTAATTTATCTTGTCATATAAATGGCAAGTTACTTTATCGAGTCATATAAATGACAAGCCAAAAGCAGTAATCCAACCAGGAGAAGTTACATTTGTAGTCAAATTCCAGATTTTGTAAGCAAAAGCCCTCCCATAATTTCCAGGAGTAAATAGTGCTCTTAACATTTTACTTTTAAGGTTCTGATTTGTCATCTACAACTTTTTAACGAAAAGCTTTTACAAGAATATATTCTATTTCAAAGATCAATATTTTAAAAAGCTCCATAAATTTTATCTTGTCATAGAGACATTGCAACATCTTTTTTAATAAATTATTAAATACAATCAAGTTGTATTCCTCAAGACGTGTTAGAAAATATTGATCCAATTAGATATGGCGATGCTCAAGTTTTTATGTAAAATCGATCAATTCCTCTGAATTGATTTTATTTATAACAGCAGAGGAAAGAAACCACCTCGAAATAATTAATTAGTGTTACAACCATAGGTCCTGAACTTCCGAAAATATGACAAGTAATGTCTAATTGCACATTAATTTACATGAAAATTTTCAAAAAATGTACAAACTGCTGTTCCACCTATCGCCTTGGTTCAGCCCTTGGTTTTCCCTCAAACAATTCACTAAGCATCCGCTCTAAATCCTCAGGCGAATATTTTATGTATTTCTGAGGATTTTTCCCAGTGTCTATCAAAGACCTGAACCAAAGTTGAGATGGGATCATAAGCTTTTCAATCTAGCTAATCTAAATGTGTATAACATTATAGTTCTCAAACTCTCAAATTCAAACCAGACCAATAACTATTTTCATTAACAGACTTAGCTACAAACACAAAATAACATACCCAAATCGCTTGATGAATGAACGATAAGCTGGTAAGATAATTTCAGCCACTGCTAAACGTAGGGACTCGCGCAACTCACTGTCAGGAACAGTCCATTGTATTTGCCGTTGGTGAAGCTCTTCAAATTGTACATTAAAAGCTCGGAATCTGTACAAAATTGAAATAAAAGGCAATTCACATTACTGCATCACAAACAAAGTACACTTCAACACCCCAATCAGACAAAATAATGCTGGAACCATCGTCTGCTCTTCAACTTATCCAGTAGCCCTGTTCATTCATTCTTAATAAGACTTTTTCTTTCAAAGGAAAGAGAAAAATAATCATCTACAATCCAAGAAACTGCAAATTATCAAGTGTATGGATCTAATCACCTTAAGAATTTGTGTCCATGAAAAGAACTGAAAATCTTGAACATGAATTATTTGTGACATCCGATTTACTAAACAACATTGAAATGATTCACCTAGAAAGTCCAACAAAAATTAGTAACTAACCTTTCTTTCAATAGAGCTCTGGAAACACCACTGCTAGTGCTCCCATCAGCTGGTCCAGGTCCACCACTACCAGAAGAAGTCAGGCCTTGCACAGTAAGGGCTTGCAAAATCTGCAAAAAACTCAATTAGCAAGCATAGTTATATAAGCAGTCCGATTCTTAACACTTCATAGAAAAGTGTTAATTTATTCAAAACATAAAACAAATTCATAGTTTGGATATCAAATCTACATCCAAAAAAGACCAAGATTGTATAAGGATATTGTAGTTCATTGTTGTTTGTATAGCAATTACCAGCAACCAAGACCAAGATTGTGTAAGATCATCGAAGTTTATAGTTGTTTAAATACCAATTACCAGTAACCGAGACCAAGACTCTGTAAGATTATTGAAGTTTATAGTTGTTTGGATACCAATTACCAGTAACCAAGACCAAGATTGTGCAAGATTGTTTAAGTTATAGCTGTTTGGATACCAATTACCAGTAACCAAGGCCAAGCTGGAAGTTTTAAGGTCAGTATCCCTCGTATACGATCCCTTCTGAGATTCTCTCATCATAGCAGGTTGTAACAAGAGAAGACTAGCAAGAAAAGGAAGTTGATTCAAAATTATTATCCCAAGGGCCCTAATTAGAATATTTATTGTTTAATATCCCCAACCATGGAGACTATCTTGGATAGTAAGATGGACATTTATCTGCCTTATTACTGTTGTGAGGTTTCACATCATCGCCCCAAAGAATTTGGGGACCCCCAATTTCGAGCAAACCTTGGCATTTTCTTCCTTGATCCTGGCATTCCGGAGGCCTCAGCAAATTTTTGAACTTTGATGAGTGAATTTTGAAAATTGATGAAGTTAAACCTTGGGCTTTCATTTTCGAATTTGAGTGTGATTTGGTCTTTTTGGAAAATTTTGCAGACTTTGCATGTTAAAATGGATTAAATAGCCAAAATTAATTTAATTTGCCAAATGGAGATTTGAAACAAAATTGGACCTATCACCTTTATTAAATTCAAAAATCTGGGCCAATAAATCCAATAAATCTGCATTGAAATCTTAAATTATAGGCATTAAAATCGAAGACCTGGCCCTTTTTTATAAAAATCTGAGCTAATAGTTCGAAAATCTAGCCTTTAAGATATAAAATCTGGGTAATAATTTGAAAAATCTGCATTGAAATTTAAAATATGGCCACTTAATTCGAAAAATCTGGGCATTGAAATATGAAATTTGAGCTTTGAAATTCTAAAATCTGGGCGCCTAAGCATTAGATCTGGCCCCTTCTATGAAACGTGTGGCCTTGGAAAATGAATTAGGGGCTGTCCTATGTGAAACGTGAGGGTTTAGGCTTTAATTTGCATTGAAATTCGAATTTAATCTCCCTAATTTTACCTTAAATAAAGAATTAAATACTAATTTAATTTGTTTGGCCAGGTCAGCCCCCTTTCTATGGCATTTAATTGTAAGTTTGTGTTCTTTTGGCCAGGTCGGCCCTCTAGTTGGGGGGTCAAAGTTGGTATAAAATGGCAGCCCTCCCCTCCATTTCCTCACTCACCTCTTGCATTGCCAAGGCAGCGAATTTCTGAGATCTGCTACTTTGTGCAAAGCAGCAAACTATCAAGGAGCAAAATTTCTAAGGCAGTGAGGAGATCTGCGACTTTGACTTTGAAGGCAGCGAAAATTATAAGCATAGAGAAGGCAGCGAAATTTCTAAGGCATAGAGGAGCAGCGACAGTGATTAATAGAGGACCACAATGATTGATAGCAGACTTACGACAGTGATTGGGAGACTCGAGAAATTAGTAGTAAGGAGCGAATTTGTCTAGAGGCTTGCGATTTTTGTAAGAAGCTTGCAGATTTGTCAAGGGGCCTGCCAATTAGAGGAAGAAGATTTACAAAAATTGGTGAGTGGATTGTGCTCTTATTGTTTTCTTTCTTCTTTGGAGTTGATCTCAGCTAGATGTTGTGACCAAGTCCATCATCTTTGATGAAGAAGAGAGGATGTTGGCTAACATCAGCGGGCAGGTGGTAGAGGAAGTGTTCAATATACCCCAGCAGAAGGGCATGATAGTAATGTTGATGGATCAAGCCGCCAAGTTCTTTCAAAACAGTCAGGATGCCTACCTCACTCTACTAAAGCAGAATTGGTTACACGAAGGCAAGAAGGGAGTCACCAAATCATCAAGGCTCACCAGGTCAGATTTCAAATCAGAATATGGCGACCTTATTGTACTTCTCAACCGAGTCATGGGCTCTGCTCAAAGTATGCAGTTTGAAACTTGGATGTACTATTTTATTGAAGGAATTGAAAATGGAAAAAGAAAGTTTGATTGGGCTAGAATTATAAGTAAAAATTTAGAGTTGCAACTTAGGACAGTACAAAATCAGAAACAATTCTATATGGGGTCCTACCTTTTCTATTTAATTGCAAGACTGTATGAACATCCTGGACTTAAGGCTAGAGGGGTGATTGGCAATGGGCCCGGACAATACTTGGTGCATGAGTGCTATCCACAACTTCATTTGCACAACACCAAGGACTACAAGATATTTTATGATGCCTTTGCCATGAGGATAGTAAGGGTATTGCAGGGGACACCCTGCAAAAGGCTCTCATCAGAAGCAGAGACAAAAGTCAAGAATTTTGGGAGTTGGTTCATCCAATTTCCGCAATTCACTTATAACAAAGTGGCTGGATGCATGGCTTGTCCCAAGAGGCTTCCAAGGTACCCGCCCGATAGGATAGTTTTGATGGAATTGGCTAGGCAACTTGAGCAATATGACAAAATAATGAAGCTCAAAGGTGAGACAGGGGTTACCTTCTCACTCATGATAGACAATGATAGTTGTCCTAATCCTGTCGTCTTTGCAGCTGCGAAAAAAGAGTTGAACAATATCATCTAGGATGGTATAGGGCAAGGCAAGGATTTGATCCTAATGGTCTAATCAAGGCATCTCATGGGGATCCATTCAAGCATATTCGTACTTTGAAGGATTTTTGGGCCAATGCACAGGATGACTTTCATGTGAGGAAGTTGGCTTTCTCAAAGTTATCGGTGGACATGATGAGGGCAATTAGATGGAGAAATCTTGATATTCCGGACCAATTGGAAGAGGTTGAGGATGTGCTAAGGGAAGATTACAATACAGTAGAGGGAACAGAGTTGGATCCAGTGGATTGGGATGATCATCAGGATCTTTCCTTAGATGCAGTAACAAGAACAATTGAGCTCCACACTGAGTGCTGGTACAATAGGAAGTATAGGCAATTACAAAGTCGGAGGGTACACCTTACCTATGAGAAGATGAAACCAGAAGAGGAGATTCCAACGGAGTCAGTCGGACAGCAAGGTGGGGGCAGTTGCCAGCAACAAGCAGTTAAGAGCAAGAAAAGGAGTTTGGAAGTTGAGAAAGATAAAGAACATCAGGAGCCTCCGGCAAAAAAGCAAAGTAAAGTGCCATCAAGAGAGAGCATAGTTGAGGCTAGGAGCCAAGAGGTTGGTACAAGTGAGCAAAGGGCAGCGGTAGAGGTGAGCTCTGGTTCAGAATCAAGTGGTTATAGTAACAGTACAAGGTACTCTCCTCTTTCGGAGAACCAAGTTGAGGAGGATATGACAGTCAGTGATGAAGGAAATAAGCCAGTTGACATCCAGGCTCTATCAGCTAAGGAAGGAAGCCAAGTGCCTAAGGCCGTTGGTGATGCTTTGTTAGCCGAACCAAATCCGGATTTGGGGAGATGCATTGCACCACTGTGGTTGAGACAGATGCTTATGCCAAGGGGCAAGGTTGTGGCCATCCGGACAGTTGAGGATATTCAAGGGTTAGTGGAAAAGGAAGATGATGTCGAACAGAAACAAATTGCAGGAACAGTGGCAAAGGTAATCAGGAATGATGAGGATGGTCACCGAAAGGTTCAGATTGTTGTACCAAAGGTTAGCAAGGCAGTAGACAAGATTGTGGCCCAAGATTATGAGATGGTAGAGCATGACATGGGAAGAATCACAGATGACATGGAGTGTTTGGAGGTTCAAGAAGGCATAGCTTCAATCAGAGAAAGGTTAAGAAAGGCAAACGAAAAGATTGTGGAGTTGGAAAACAAAAACAAATATTAGAGGGATAGCTATCATGGTGTATGTCAACCTATCCAACAGTTGCATTAGGCAGCCCTTCCACAAAATAGTGGGAGCAATCTGGAAGAAATATTAGCTCGAGAGCAAGAAACTAAAAATTGGATCAGTAATACAATTCAAGAAGGGCGAAAGTTCTTGCCTGCCTTTATCTCGACATTCAAGTCATTTGTGTCTCTTAAGGACAAATTCAAAGCATTTGAAGGGAAGTGGAAGGATTTCCTTCCACTCCATGACTTAGCCATTCCCAGGCTACAGGTGGCCATAAAGCTATCAGAGGGATCTTTGGTGAGGGCCAAGTTGGTCAGTGAAGGAGGAAAGAGTATTATTGAGTCTTGGTATGTTACCTTGACTGCTAGATCGAGGGTACTCGAAGAGATACAGGATGAGATTGCACAATACAGTCCAAGCATCGACACTTACATTTCAAACATGTTGAGCGATGCGAGGATTGCACTTGATTTTGAAGAAATCGAAGAGGATTTTGCAGAGTTTGGATTGAGATTGGATGAGTTGGGGAAGGTTGCCACCAAGCAAAAATAGTTGGGCATCCTTGCCTCTCACAGGGCCCTTATCGAGTTTGCAAGGGATGATGAGAAGGAGAGTGAGAAGACACTGCAAGCAACAAAGAACATGATGGACGCAGCTGAGCTCAGGATGAGGCATACACCTTGCCCTCCCATGGAGGAAGTCAACACCATGTTAGCCAAATTCATTGCTTATGCTAAAAAGATGAAAGAAAAGGATAAAATTGTATTAGAAGATCATTTGATGTAAGCCCAAGTGGCAAATTCTCCTTTCTTCTTGGGTAGGGTAGGTGTCTGATTCTGATTGGCTACCATTTTGGTGCCTTCTCATTGGTTGCCACTTTTTTTTTTCATTGGTCCATTGATGAGGTGGCGTCTTCTCATTGGCCGATGGGGTGGCAACCCTAATTAGGGTTTCTGGGATTTAATCTGGATCGTTGATTTTGCCTCTTAATCTCTGTCGTTGGTTGTAATTTTGAGCCTCTATATAAGGCCGTGTACTCTCATTTGTAAAGGGTTGAAGAAAATTGTTGCTAATATAATACCAAAATTGCTTCTCTTGTCATTGTTGTGTCTTGCATGGTGATTAAGAACACTTGGTGTTATTGCATAGTTTCTACTTCCAATTGTTCAAGTTAGATTTCATTGAGTTGTTAAAGTAGATTTCATTTCAAGAAAGTGTTAAAGTAAGAATAGAAGTAGATGGCTAGTTGTATGGTGATATTGGTAAATGTTTGATAGGGATCTATATACTAGGCCACTAGCATCTTAGAGGCTTGTTAAGGAGCCTTGTGTGGTAATCTAGTCTCATTCCCCTTGAATCATTGCATCTATGGAGGTAGCGCTGCTGGCAAGCTTTCATTAGGTTGATCCCCGTCCATTTGCCAATCTTTCCATTCCATAGGAGTAGCAGTAAAGAAGCAAGTAGTTTAGTAGTTAGAGTTTTGAAGAACAAAGTTGGAAGTGATATACATTTGAGTATACATTGCAAAGCTAGATCCTATCATCATCACAGCAAGAATTTGACATCCTTGAATGAACAACATAAGCCCGCCTAAGTGATTAACCAGAAAATCACATTAATATAACTAAGTTAATATCCACTAGTGTAAGGAACCTTGGAGTTTTCTCATGTTCTTCATGAGTATATACTTTTCAAGAGAGGATTGAGTGTTTGGTATTCTATATCAAGTATTCAATTGCTATATGTTATGCAGTGGTACAAAACTGACATCAACAATTACTGCACATATATATAATCTTCCCTGGAAGATACAGATTAAGCCTAGATCTCCACAGTTGGACATCTCTGGTCTACTCTTACTTTTTAATGGTTTGACCAACTTCTGTATCTGCTGCAACCATCCATACCACAGAGTAGATAATCCAAAGTGGAGGTTCTTTAACTTGTCCATGTGTGTATTTTGTACGGTTAATTTAATTGATGATAGTTCATTGATCAAAGGTAATGTTTCATACCTAACATTGCTTTTCAGTGACAAATCATGGCCTTCTGTATACATTTGTTTTCAGCAACAGTTGTCCTTAGGAATGAGAGTTATTGCAGAAAAACTTGCACTCCTAGCAATCAGCATTTGTTGAGAAAATCAAAGTGACATTTTATTTTTTTATTATTTTATTGTGATTTGAACTTGGTACCATATGGGTGCCTACAACGATGGCACCTATAGGTAACATTTGATTTTCATCATAAGTTGCAGCAGTGTTTAATCCTTTCTAGTGTACTAGCTCTCTGATTTACATTATCCTCTCTTGTGCTATGCAGCTTGTTGAGGCCAATTTATGATTTAAGACTGAGATGGTACTTAAAGGATACTTCTCACAATTTATAACTTACAGCTGAATCCTTTTTCCTTAGGTGAAAAAGCAGTCAAGGAGTACATACAATATATCAAAGCCACTTGGAATTTACTCCTAAAGCCTCTTAGCCCTATGATGGCATTACTTTTGAGAATTTTTTGAAGACTGGCAATAGCTCCATCATCCACCCACCCTCATAATTTTTGGCGCCATTGGGCACATGGTCTCAAGTTCTCTTTTTCAGCTGACATCTCACCAGTTGTGAGTTGAGACGCATTATTGCATTCTCCACTGATATAGAAGTGTGATCTTTGTTCCTTTTGGGAATGGAGGTGGTTGAGAAACCGCCAGGCATCAGATTTTCCAGGGTTCCTTGGCTACCTCTTTCTTTCAGCTTATTTCGGTGCTTGGAGGTGGTAAGCATCCCTTCAATGCTGCAGTCACTCACATGCAAGGTGACAAATCTATGGTCCACAGCATTTCCAGGACAGGGATGACAAGAAATGTCAGAACATGTTCCAGCGATAATAGTGCTGGGAGGCCAATTTTTAGAGACCACAAGGGATGGTGGTATATAAAAATATTTTAACTGTGTTCCATGCAGATGTGTCCTTGGCCCTCAAACCGCCATCCCCATCACTAATGGCATTTCAGGCACAGCAGCAGGGCAGGGGACATCCCCAGAAATCTTCAAAACATTTCAAAAACGTGTTACAGTAATAGGAAACACCAGAGGTGATTGACTGTCCCCAAAAGTAAAACAAGTTTTTATAACATTTTAGAGAACAAAATCATTCATTCATGAAATTAAAAAAGACTGTTAAATAAAATGAGATAGCAGTATAACATGACAGCAACAATAAATATATCATGACAGTAAAATAGCAATAAAATTAATAATGACAAAGGCGTCAGATGTATAGCAGCAAAAAGGAAATCATGATTCAAATTCATAGCTAATGATAAAAGTTATGTAACAATTGACTCTAACAGTAATAATTTGAATTTCTGATTTCATAGTTCAAACTTTCATTCAAAGTCTCAAAACTTCAAAATGTTCAATATGGTATTAGAGTCATTAATATCAGTTGCAAAAGAGATTAAAGGTGCATTGGCCACGGTATGCTACAGTATATGGTATGGTACAGTGTGGTATTGTATGGTACAGCGTGTTAACATCTCAGAACTTCAAAATAACATCTAACATTTTTAGTTTTTTCAAGTTAAATATGCAAAATTGACCAATTCATCATTATTATATTTTTTATTAGCAGTATAATTATTGTCTATGGCATCTTTTTAAACAATTAATATGACAAGCTACAAGTACAAATTATATTTTCAATGGCTAAAAAACTGCTGACCCAAATATATGTGAAATCTGATGAGAACATGGTACAATAGTACATGGACAAAGAAATTAATAAATTGTTAAAATAATAAAATGCAGTAGAAAGCAACTGCACAAAACACAGCATGTAATGTGATTAAGGTAAGATGTAGAGACCCTTTTTTTGTTCCTTTTCTTTTAAATGGTATAATTAGTTTTCTTTAATGTAATATAAGATGCCTTTCTTCCTTAAAAATTAATGCACTGTTTCTCACAATATAGATATTCTGATATTGAGAAAAAGGATTGAAAAACTCCCAAACAAAACTAAACCATTTATTTACACTATCCTACAACGTCAAACAGATTCAAAATAATATGTTCCATGCAAAGTTGGTGGATCTTAAATAAAATATATGTATAAGAGTCTGGGACAATGCAATTGTATAGAGCAATGACTTATCCAATTGACTCCATCCAGTTCCTTCCAAGGATATCTAAATGTCATAGCATCACCTCACTTCTCTTTAAAAAACAAGAATAATTGAATACAGAAACCTGATTCCTATTTGCAAAAAAAACAATGCTATTATTTAATCAAACACTCCTGTTCATGTCTACTTTTATCTGAATTTGTTCCACCATGCAGGTTTGTATACATATTTAATTAGTTAACAATCTAATCAAGTTGTGCATTCCGAAGTTGTGATATTTTGAAATTTCACCACATCTTCATAGCTATTCATTGCTGTACTTACTTATTTCTGTGATTTTTTATAAATAATGAACTGTGCAAAGGCTTAAACTGTACAAAAATCATATGCAATATCTGCCCTGATTCACAGAAATGTACCTTTCCCCAAGCAATTCTTCTATATTGGTTGGCATGCTGCTGTACTATTCGACGGTGTCTCTGTACCCAGTCGTCACCCAGCAAATCCTTTGCTTCTGACCTTTATAATAGAGGGAAACAAACTTAAAATGCTTTCACAGATCAAACCTTCAAAACACCCAACATGCTATTCATTTCAAAGAGCCTAAATTGCCACAAAATGGATTAAACATATTCAATCAATAAAGCATTTTACTATCCTTTTCAGGGATTTGATATCCACTCACCTTCTTACAGATCTAACCATATAGTGAATATTATTCATAAGAAAGAGTTGTGTCAGTGCAGGATCCTTATACTGCTTTGATTTCCCATCAAGATTGGTCTGAAGTGCAGACATTATTCGCATTGTTGCAGCTGCTAACTGAGAATTTGACTGACCTCCATTCTCGTTTTCTTGAAAAAGTTGCTTTAATGTAGATTGGTAACTGCAAAATTCAGAAATGTGATAACGTGACTTACACAAGATTACACAATGTTACTTGCAAGATAAACATAAATAAGATAAACCTAACAAAATAATCCTTCACAGCTGGACTTCAACTTAAGGCTTAAAAGACACCCAAAGTTCAATTGCTTGTGCACTTTAGCAATGAATTCTCTACTGCTTCTGCTTTGAATACAATTATTTAACACAGTTGAATCTTAAAACCCCAAGATAATTGGGTCAAATATTAAAAAACAAAAAAGCAATCATTTTAATTACATTTCTTTTACTTGGCAAAAGGAAAAATTTCCCATGTTTAGAGACACATTAAATATCCTTTGGCAACTCCATCTTCATTCTTCTACTAGCAATCCTAGGAAACTTAACGGCCCAACTCAAGCTAGCATGGAAAAAGTTTCATTTTAGCCCCAAATTCTAATCTCCTCTTGAAAGCAACGGATGGATTTGGGACAAGTATAAGGCAACAACAAAAAAGCAATTTCTAAACAATTATTATTTCTAGACATACTATTGAAAATGCAAATAAAAAAAATTGAAAATTTACCGTCTTTCCAAATTTGAATTTTTTAGGGTTGATTGTTGAATAAAATAATATCAAACTGTTCATAAAATTCTTAGCTCCATTATAGGTTTCAAAGCACCTTCTATTGATGAAATTAGGGGTTCAATGTTCAATGGACTGAGAAGAGGTGATAAAAGGCACTGTGGGAAAAGAAGGGCTGCAACATGATGTCTGATGGATTGACAAATGTGGAAATCCAGACGCCCTTCACTTTTCTTGTTGCTTTCTCTGAGTGGTATAAATTTTCCTTAAAGATTTGATTGCATTAGCTCAAACTAACAATGCTAAATTTGTATGTTATACCTATTGAAGGAGGTGGGGCATCAAATATGTTGCACAAGTGCATTTAACACAAGCATGATACACAAGTGCAAAGCAAAATAAAAATAAATCTATGATCATTCTACAGGTGCTCTTTCAGACCATAGGAAACTGCGGAGAATATAGAGATATGTATCTTTACATTATAAGTTTTGTTTGTTTAAAGAACTTCCGAATTTCAAAATATGATAAGAGGATCTATTAACATAATTATACAATTTTAATAATTGATTTTAGGGTAATGTTTCTGTATTGATTACGAAGATTATGGTTAAATATAATAATAAAATAAGATGATATAATAATAATTAAATATTAATTAAAACATAATAATGTCATAACGATAATATAATAATAATATTGAACTATCATATATAATTGTTATATGTATATTATTTTTTTAATAAATCATATTTTATGAATTTATTATTATTAAGAATTACAGATATAATAATATTATAAATAATTACAATATATTCACAATATTAACATTATAATAGCCAATATAATAGATTTTAATTATCATCTAACAAATTATACAATGCTAAAATACATTTAGGTTTTACCTATTGGCGTATTCTTGAACCTTCTATTGGTAAAAGTGCTAGTAATATATGTTTTGTTGACTTGTTAAGGAAGAATGCAAAGACATAACCAAATATATCTGTTAAAGAGGGGCACGTCCCAACCCTTCAAATCCCCTTCCCCTAAAGCATTCTAGGGATGGTGGGACGTCCCCTAACTGTCTCCCCTAAAACTAAGAAAATGCGGAAATGTCTCAGAACATGTCCCTAAAATTGGGGACGACAGGAAACACACAGGGGACACTTGGACATCCTCAAGGCAGCTGGAGACATAACTTGACCGTCCCGGGGATGACCAAGTGTCTCCAGTTGGAAAGCAATTTTTATAAAAATTTAAACTAAGTTACTGGTTTGGATGCGGGTACGAGAACCCGATACATGGATGCATGAATTATTATTTTTTTGTGTGTGTGGGGGGGCGGGAGGTTTGGATGTGTTTGGGTACGTGTGTGTGTGTGTACGTGTATGTATGTATATATATATACACACACAAGAATTAAAGAAATATACAGAATAAAATCATTTGATAGTATGATACTTCATCATTGATCAATGCCAATGCCAAAGATAAATATTAAATGCCTATTGATAGTTCAAAAATATTCAAATAAGCCATATCATATATGTTTATCTTCACGATTCCGATGAAAATCATTACAATTACAAAATGTAGTTCATGATTCATCAATCATCAAAAAGATTATCAAAAAAATCATCATCTATTGGATTTTCATTTCCAGCTGCTGCAAGTTCAAGATCATTTGAACCCAAAGCAGTTCCACTTGCACTAGATGCACCATGTGTAGGGATGTCATCATCATCATAAGCCGTAGTGAGTCTAGTAAGATCCTCATAAAGAGCTGTTTCAGGGTTTTATGGAAAAAAAATACTAAAAAACACTTGAAAATCTGTTTTTTAAGTGAAAAAGTGCTTATAGGGTGCGGATGCACCTAGATGCTCTCCGTATGCACTTGATGCACATCCGGAAAGCATCTGGCTGCACATCCCCATCGGATGCAGGGGCTGCCAGTATGAATCCAGTAACTAAGGTTTTAAAGAAAAAATCATTTATAACATTAAAAAAAGGATGTAAAATATATCAAGACAGCATTATAACAGCAGCAACAAATATACCATGACATCACTCTAACAGAAACTAAATTAACCATGACAAGAGTGACAGCAATAACTGTAGTATAATAGCAATAAATATATCATGATTCAGATTAATGCAGCTAGGGACATCTCGGATGTCCCTTGTGTCATGACCCCAGCTACAACACATTAATAATCAAACAAACTTGGAAAATTGTCTTACTCGGTAAGACCTCACAATTTTCTATAATATAATCAAGCCATGGCAAGTAGAGAGAAAATATTAATTCTATCCTATTAACTCCAATGCTTAAGATGATATAAACACACAACAAATACAATACAAGGGCACATATGATTATTGCGAGCAGCAATTTTATTACTGCAGACAACGATAGAGTGGTACATGTTCTGACATGGTTACGAGCAGCGATAATATTTATCACAATATGACTAGCGACTGCAATTAGTAACAAAGACTATATTAGAAAAAACAAGCTAAAGGCAATGACAAAGATTAATTAAGAGGAGCAATGACTCAATATATGTTTTGCTCTAGTAAATCAGTGATTAGATATGCTTAACTAATGAAACCCAAAAGAGAAAGGTCACGGGTCAGGAGGTGACTGTTTAGAAGAAATGCATTTGGATGAACAGACACAACCCCACGCTCCTCCTTGGAGATATAAAGCACCACTGAGCGCTGGAGGCAGAAGGACATTGAAGAAGACATAAAACTCAGAAACTAATATATCACATAGCAGTTTACATGCTAGTCAGATATTGTGGTATGGCTATAATACATTGCAATATGATTTAGCTAAATCGTTATATGTCTTCATTTTAAAAGTATAAATGTCTGCAGATAATCTATTGTTCTATGTATGCATAAGTAATAATGAAGTGGGCATGTATAATGAGGATGAAGATTCCTTTAAACTTTCATCCAATCTACAATTCCGTTATGGAAGGGAGGTAGGGCATATGAGGAAAGCAAGACGCATAAGGCAGTAGAGTTGGGTAAACCTGGGTGGGACTGGGAGGCTGAATGGCAGGTGTCATTCTGTGCTCCTGGGCTTGATGGACAGACTTGAGGTGTCTTAGATGATTCCCATGGTGCTTCATAATGGGGATAGATTATTGAGCAAAGCTTTGAGGGAATCCCGTATGCAAAATTTGAATTTTATTATAGTGACAAGATTTCTATTTTTAACATTATTCAATTATATGTTTATTTAATTATTTATCTTTGATAACTAACCTGGTTGCAGGCTCTCAATCAAATATTAAGTTGACAAATTACATCCCCACACATAATCCAAACCCTATTTGGGAATTCTAAGGTAAATTGAGTAAGAGTCTCAATATGGGACATTCACCTTGACCATCCCGGGAATGGCCAAGTGGCTCCTGCTGGAAAACAATTTTTAATCTCTAAGAATATCATTCATAACATTAAAAAAAGACTGTTAAATAATGACAGCATTATAACAGCAGCAATAAATATATCATGACAGCCTATAATGGCAGTATAACAGAAATTATATTAATCATGACAGAAGGACAGCAACAACTGTAGTATAACAGCAATAAATATATCATGATTCAGATTCAAAGTTAATAATATAAGTTATATAACAGTTAATATTAACTGTAATAATTTATATTTCTGATTTCATTATTCAAAAAAATCTAACTTCAAAATTATCGATATGTATTAGAGTAATTATCCTTGTTGTAAGAGTTGGTATAGAATACTCTATAGCATTAAAGATTGGCTGAAGGTTATAGCCACCCAAGATCTAGGCACTTTATGAAAGTGCAAGAGAAGTCAAAAATGAAAGAAAAATGCTATTCTATCAAAAATGTAAATGATAGATTACAATGGAATGAATGAGATTACAAAGGGAGACCCTTGGTTATACAGGGCAAGGTGAACAAAGGATTGCATCAGGTTATGACATGTCTTAATCATTTGACTTGAGACAACTAACATGATAACCTAGGAAACAAGAAGTAAATGTGATAACATAAGATCACATGACAACTAAGACTTCTAGAAAGATTCTGAGGACCCATGTGTGTACCCTTAGTAAACTTAAGTAACATGTGTGATTAAGACCTAAGCGATGAACTTGCTAAGTTAAATATCACTTTCACAGACTATCTGTGTACCCTAAGACCTAGGTGATGAACTTGCTAAGCGACATCCCTTTCACACCAACAAACCCCCTTGAATGCAACTTAAGGAGAATGTACACAAATACAAAGATGTAAGATGGGGCCCGACTACTAGGCCGTGTTAGTTACCCATGTACAAATGGAATGCAATCTCTCACAAACAAAGAAAAAGAGAAAACCTAGAGAGACAAAACTCCCCCCCCCCCCCCCAACTTAATGTAAAGTCTTCTACAATGATGGTAGATGCTCCTTGTTGAATGTTGAAGATGATCCAATCTAACCAAATAACGTTCCACCTCTTAGTAAGAAACAAAACTTAAGATGGTATGCAAGGTGTCACCCCATTCCTTAAGGGAAGATGAGGGACGATAGATGATATGTGATGTCTTTGAAGTATGCTCCAATTGTCTCCATGTTGATGACGAAAGTTGCCACCATCCAATCAAGCACTCTAGGCCACACTTATGAAGATGACAATCAAAAATTTCCTAAAAACAAATGTAGAACATCATCCAAATACAAAAATATTTCCTCTGAAGACAAAGAGACCTCCTCCAAACATTGCTCATAAGTATCCACACTTGTCAAGTTGTGAGAAATGATAATGTAAAGAATGAACAAGAGGGTCAAAGTGTTCCTTTAAACAAATAAAGAAGGATCATCTCCATCAAAGAGACAATGAATACAATCAATGGTGTCTCCCAAATCTGAATGTACGACTCCACAAACAAACCTCCAATATTTGTCAAGAGATCATCCCATGTAGCCATCTTTGGAAGGCTATGAAAGTCCTACTGCATTGAATCACATGAAGCCAAAACCATAGCAACACAAATGTAAGATTTAACAGTAGATGACTAAAGAAGATGGAATATCAAAACATATCTCAAGTAACCCCAAAAGATGAGAGCACTCCAAGATTCAAACAACCATACTGAATGTCCTCAAATGAGTCCACACTAGATGCCATAGTGTGTACATCAGTCAAAGGAACAATAGGAGCAAAATGTGAGGTGTAGACTCAAGACTAGTGATCAAGCTCCCTCACTGCAACAATATCTCTGTTATGCAAATCCGAATTATGACAAAATTTGGTACAAACTCAACATTCTTTCCTAGTCAACCATGAGTGATTTGATAGATAGGAAGGATATTTGTACATACAAAAGCAAAATGTGGCCACAAGATCAAAGTACAATTCTCACAAAAATGTGGCCACTGTTATATAGTCCCAAGCATGGATGGAAGGCAAAAAAAATACGATTTAAGTATTTTACCAACAACCTAGATAGTTTTCTTTCACCTTTACAAAATAATATAAAACCCTAATATTATAGGTCAGTCCAACAAGATAAAGACAAATATATTGCAGACCTAAGTAATTTACCCAAACTAACAAACCTACTTTTTCTTCATCACTTTTGCATTCATTGATATTCTAATTCAAATTGAGTCAAATTGAGTCCCCAAGATGTAAAACAAACTGTAGAGCTTGTCCCTATTAAATGGCCTGCAAAATACCTTGTGGAATGCTGTAACATAGCAGATACAACAGCATAAACAGCAGTCGAGGTTATATTAAACTTACAATGCTTAGCCCACAGTATCAAGTTCACAAAATGTACAAAACAATATAGAACATCTATTCAATTATCGGATCTAAATGCATTTACCTAGATCTGGTAAAACCTAGATTACAAAACATGATTTTGTACATTAGTAAAGGTCACCAAGACCACAAGCTGGATTCACTAGATGTATAATAAACTAAGGAATATCGATTATATCAAACACATTTGCAATGTATTACAATATGTTGTTACAACAGCAAATGCACCAGGAAATCCAAAGCTTACTCCCACAACAGATGTAAGTGTCATGCACACTCAAAACTGTCCATATTTGCCACCATTGAAGTCTAATATGACCTATGGATGAGATCACTCCTTCAGACAAGCTGGTTTTTCTCCCTTGGCGTGTGAGATCTTTAGGGTTTACGTCCTTTAACCTCAAATAGAACTGTAAGTTTTCAACCTTGAATACAAGAATTTGAACATGAATGCTCAAAACGATTTTCCAATTAGGTTTTCTAGATATTTTTTCATAATGATCTTCTGATCAACTCTGAAACCTTATTACACCCAAAAAGGGCATTGAAATCTACAATAATGGCCTCCATCTCAAGATTGGTATGTAACAGGGAATACATGTACCTATTGAGTGTTTGTTTGCCCCCAAATTTGTGCCTAGAATCATGCTTATATATGTGGAAATGTGTTCAGGAGGCAGAAAGGAAACGTGCTTATTATGTGTGGAAATGTGGGTCCCAACCCTTCTAGAAGATACATCACCCTAAACATCAATGGATGTTCCATCAGGTAGAGAGGTAGGTAGAAATGGACAACAAAAAGGGGTGCGAGTGTTGGAGTTCAAAAGTTGGGGATTCCCTGTATCATGTGCCATAAATCAAGGTTCAAGGTGCATGATGGTGAGGGGAAGCCTACCTCTGACTACGGTTCACAAAGGAGCCAGGTTTGGATGAAAAGTATGTCAATATGGGAGAGTCTAAAATCCCTATGGAATAAGGAATGAAAGCGAGGAATGAACACGACGCATGATAGGAAGGGTAAGTCCAAAACTCCAACAAGCATGAATGAAAATCAAAAGTTGGTGGAAATGTATGTCGTGATGATGAAGTTTGAAACTTCAACATAAGCTTCTTCGTTAGAATAACTTGAACACTAACAATGTTTGGGACCTATGAGGCTAGGCTCCTTCAAGCATACCTCGCTAAAGATAAGAAATGGGGCTTTGTTCCACAAAGTTAATTGAAATGAGAACATGACATGGTCTCATTGTTGGAGGACATATCACAAACCCGGTAGGCAGTTGCTCCATTGTGATGGATGAGTGAACTAATATTCAACATAAACCACCTAGAAATATTATTGTTTAATGTTTGGTTGACTTATTTTCTTAGAGTTATTGATTGCTTTGAAAAAAGTAAAGATGCAAAATTGCAGTTTCTTCTTCTTTGTGCAAGATGTGATTGATTCAGCCCATGTTTGTAAGTTAATTGTTTAGATGGTTGAGCTTGAGAGAGCTTACAAACACATTTTCAGACACTGTGTTGCATGAATGATTTGAAAAAATGCTTTGGAAAACATTGGGAAGATATAGCTTGGATGAAGACACTGGTGGTTGACACTAGAGACATACAAATGTTTGTACCACAGAGCATATGCATTATTCAAAACTTTCTCAAATTAAAAATTCCTCAGGTCAAAGGAAACTAGATAGGATGGCTATTTTGTTTGTTGGAGAGGATACTAGAAGTAGGATGCTCTGAAAATACAAACCAAATTAGTTTGTCGAGAGTGGAGAAAAAGGGCTTAGGCAAAGTCAAAAGAAGTGAAGGTGGGAAAAGGTACTTGATGATGTTAAATGATCCATTATGAAGGTAAGAAATTTAAAATGTTTCTTTTATTTTACCTTTATTTTCTAATTTTGAAAAACTTTAGCGTGAATTTTTAAATCTTTCAATTTTGAAAAATATAATTTGTAATTCCTTTCTAAATTAGAAATTAAAGGTAAAATAAAACAATGGGGGTGTCCAAATAAGCTAATATAGACTCTCCTAGCCTTAGAGAGATTAAAGACTTCAGAATACTCGCTTGACTAAATGAAACAAGAAATTCATAGTGCACAGTCTAAATTACAACTCTATGAGGAGCATATCAGACCTGCTGTGATATGGAGGTAAAACACACTGTACATCCCTCTTTCTATCACTACCCATGCTCTAAACCTCAAGGATATGCACATAAGACTAGTAAAAATTCTCCTTCAATGATGAGGTAAAAGAAGAGTTTATGAAGGCACTTGGGAAAATGTATAGCATTGAAGATGCATCCAAAATCCAAAAAAGCAATGGATTCAATTCGTCAATCTTTAAAATTCTACATCCAACACTTCAAAAGTGAGGACAAGTACAACTACACTTACTCAATATACTCTATTGGATGGTGAGGATAGTGTGGGGAGGATACTCCTACAACAGATCTGAGGTAACTTGCCATTTGCCTACTCTCACAAGCAGCTAACTCCTCTACTACAAAGACGAATTATTAACAATTTCATCCATTTGCTCAAAAGCAATAGGCTTACCCCCAAAAAAGCAAAGAAGCTAGCAATTCATAGTGTCTTGCATCTTTAGGGTCAACAAATTGCAACCACAAGTTTGGAAGTCAAACCTAAAAATGTTGGACAAACTGGCGAGGAAGAAATGCAACAAGGATCGTTTGGGGTCTCATTTGCTGAGACACAACTTCATAGAAAATGTGACTCATAGAGATCTCTTTTTATATTGATAGAACAAATGAAGCATAGCTCTTTGTTATATCTATAATCTGCTTGCTATAACTATTATTGTGCATTTTAGCATTGACTCATTCATGATTTTCTTGCCTTTGGGCCTTTGGTAATAGTGAAAATTTAAAACATTGAACAAATGACAAAATGTACAAGGGTAAACCCCAAGGCACCAGAAAGAAACATCATAAAGAAAAGATGTACAAAAGGTCTAAGATAAGGAGTCAATGTTATTAGGACAGGCTTTCAAAAGGATGAAAATGAACCAAATGGTCTTAAGAGGATGTACAAAAGGTCCAAGTTAATAAGCAGTCATTCCTATGGTGAGGGTCTTTCTAAGGCACGAAGGCACTCCTGAAGGTCTTAAGGGTGATCAAAAGCTCATTCCATCTTGACACAAGAAACCTTGAATATATCTTCTTATCTTCAAAGAAGATATATCCAAACTGCTGAAAACCGTTGAAATCAAGGCTATATTGTGATTGAGTGCAGGTGCAGATTGTAGTTCCTTGTACTTCAATTTCCACTAGCATCAAATCACTATAGTGATTACTAGGATTGGTATGGGTCAGAGAAGACCTTAAATATATGAAAGAGAAATCCAGCCTTTGTAGTGGCAGTTGTGAGCAAATAAATGTCTTTCTAGAAATATTAGAAAGACAAATGGCATAAGTTTATCTGAGAATTATTAAGATTTGATGGCTTTTGGAAGAAAATAATAGGAAAGGGTCTATATAAAGTGAAAGCTATTAGCTAGATGATAGATCTGTATGATTGGCAATGCAAAGTGGGTAAGACATGTAAATCCTCACAAACTTGTGTAATGACTGTCAACATAAACATTAAAAACAAGTGAATATCAATCATCTGCCATAGTGGTTTCTCCTATGCAATTATCCTGATAAGGCATCCCAAAGATTCTTGCATACATTTATTTTAATAAACATGTACAAGTTTACAACACAACCGTTGTTAATAACTTGAAACAATAAAGCATACTTAAGAATAAAGACAAGAAACTCCTGTGATTACACTGTTAAAAACCTTCATGAGTATTCTCCTATTGGATTTCAAGAGCAATGCAAAAAAACAATTTGCTCATAAAAATTAGATGCAATGAATACGCTTTAAAATCCCAAACATATATAAAATAGGCTTAATCCTGATCTAAACAACTAAATAAGTAAAAAAAACTAAGCAATATCAATTAGTCTGGCTTGAACTATTACCTCGTATTATGTAATCAGCCATATTTGAAGAAACAATTTCTGATGTACATTTTCTAGAATGCATATTTTTTATGGTAAACCAGATTAGTCAAAACTATCACACCTCTTCAGTTTAGCAACACATTATTTCAATTAAGTATGATATAATCTCGCCCAATGACCAGCACCAAAAAGGATGGTGTACCATTGAATACCGAGCACTAAAAAACATTCAAATAATGATCTTCCTCGCTGTAAGTTCGTGGTTACTGAATTTCGGATTTCCACATATAACCAAGACCATCAGAAAGAAATTCATTTCATTTATGCTGAGGATTGACATCATATTTAGCCCCAGCTTTTAACCAAGATCAAATTTCCTAATTAAAAATGTTTTTATATGTTACAAAATTGTATTCCTCTATTTTTATATGCAAGTGCTTACAAAATAATCAAAGATTCACAAAATAACCCTAAACCATATCAATCTGCTTTCAAAGACACCATCAAATTTCAAACACACTCTAGATGATTCACATATAAATCAGAATATTTTGAATCAAACACAACATATAAGAGGATCAAAAACACAGATAGATAACTTTGTAAATTGTAATCATATGATCAAAACATACAAATAATTTCTGAAGGTAAGAAATGAAAAAACTCTTATTGCACTTACTCGAATAAGAACTTCACATAGTTGATAACATAACTTGTCAAAGGATGGACCGTTCCATCCAATATAGAAGTTTTTGTGGCATCTTTCTCAACCGCTTCTTCAAAATCACCAAAAGTATCTTGGGCAGTTTGTGCTAATCTCTTTGTCAAGCTTAAGGCCGCCTCTCGCATTTCAGCAGAAGCCTTGCCTCCAAATATTGCTTCTATCTGCCAGAAGCAATCACAAAGTTGAACATCCTACATTGCTGGACTTTTCTATGACTCGCAATGAAATTATAGCTATGAATGAAAGCATTAATGGTAAAAATTAAAGAATTTGATCTCAATAAGAAATGGCAATAAAAAGAGAACGAAACTGTGGCTTATGAATTAAAATCAATCAATATATTTAATCATTGAGTATAGATATACAAGAAAGGCCACATTGAAGAATCTTTTAATGGTATCTTTACCTTTATTCATTTACTCATGTAGCACAATTTGAATAGCATCCACATCCCCATAATCCCATGTATCTAGGTAACTACGTTATATATACAAATAGAGAGAGGGGGAGAGAGCATTGTTTTACAAAAAGTGAATGAAGCATGGAGAATATTGATATGTGCAAAAAGTTTCAAATAGAAATAATTTTGATATTACAGATTGATGACTCACCAACCAACCAATACCGCTCAGTGATGACTCACAAAAGACTGCTGATGATATGTTGGAGGAAGGCAAGGATGACATCAAGTTTATGAAGGAATACCTGGGAATCAAATGGAATCCATATCAAGTTACACTCTCCTCTCCTCCCATGGCCTGAACTAAACATTTAGGTATGCACTCAACCAAAATCCAACTTCATTTAAGTTGTTTTTTTTCTCCTCAACTAGGTGCTTTTATGCATTTAGTTTAAGTTCAGACTTGAGGACTCTTTTTAGTAGCCAAAGCTGTCAATATTATATGCAGAAATAGCTTATATTTAGACAGCAGTAATAGCTTATTTCAGGCACTAATCTTGTGCTATACTTAGGCATTAATTTATTGTCTTTGCTCTAATCAGCTAGCATATTCTCTACGAATAAGGTGCATTGTTCTGATTTGGAGGATCAAGTTAATGGGTTATATTCGGTCTTAAATATAATTTTCAACAACTACTGAATTATTATTTCAGTTTTGATGCCTTATTTTTGTTCTTTGAGAAATTTGTGTACACGGGTTAGAGCACTCAGAATTGCACATTTGATTGAAGATTAAGTTAAACAATTTGTTTCAAACCCTACAATGCAGAATTTACCAATCATTTACTGAATTTTAACATGGTATCACCATCTTGTTAACGAGCATTTCAAGATTTGTATAACAACTTGTGCTGCCACAAAGTGTGAAGAACTTGTTCAATGTGATTCAAATATCCTTCTTATGTTCTACTAAGAAATGGATATGTTACATAGGTAGACAACAACAAAGTGGCTCCATCCTGGAAAAGCACTGATTCCGTACACCAAGTGACACTGATGAACAAAGCGCTTCTCAGTACCTAAACTAAACCATCCAAAGGTGTATGGTTAAGGGTGAGGCATCAATGGCAATTTTAATCTCCAAATAGCTCTACATGAATTAGAATCCTTCTAACTAGGATAACCTACACGGAAATGTATGGATTGTGCATCAAGCCAAGTCTTAGAATGAAGTAATCTTTCTGCTTTTACTAAAATTGATTTAAAGGAAGATGGTATACCATGCAATTGCTACAGTGGCTATAGGCTCAAATGATTTGTTTGCCTTTGTCTAGTATCATTGCCATAGAAGATGTGATTTGATTTATAAAAGCAATACTTTCCAAGAGCAACATCCTTTGTCTCAGTTTTGTCATTTTGTAAATTCCACCACTTGCCAATCTTGGATTGCCTCTTTTGCTCTTTAGGTTTCGTTCCAAGTTTGAAGTTCCTGTTCTGAGACTTATCTACAGAATTGGCTAAAGATTTAGAATCAATATTCTTGAATTTATGCTTGGCTTTGCATGCGTACATTTAGGATTCTATTAAGGAAAATATATGAATAAATCTTTGTCAGACTGGATATGTGGTCTAAGCCCTGGCCTATACTTCAAAATCAATTTTTGCTCAATGCCTGAACATTGATCTTTGATATTGTTGTACCCTACAAAAAGTTACTTATTGAAGCCCCTTTTACAAGTATTATCAATCTTAACATGGAATGACATTGTGCATCATGGTTATCCCTTCAAAATCATCATATGTAATAGCCTAATAGCTCAAATAGCACAATCATATGTAATAGCCTAATAGTTTAAAATTCATCATTCTAGAACACATTTTCTCTCTTTGATGGGCCAATGGTTGAATGTCGACTCTAAAAGCTTTCATCCATGACAAAAATTGTCAAAGTGGTGATATTGTCTAAGCGTGGAAAGATGGCAAAACGATCCTAAGTGCGCTTTGGCAGACTTGACTAGTGACTAAGTATGAATTTTGGTTAAGACCTTAAAGTGTACACTTTTGGGTCTCAAGCAATGGCAGAGTGACTCCAAGCACTCACTTTAAAGGTGAGTGACTAAAAGAGAGAAATTTTACGGTCGTAAAAAAAGTGGCAATGCATCCAAAAGCTCATAAATCTCTAGTTAAGCCCAAGTTTCACGTGGCAAGTGAGCTCCTAGTGCATGTGTTGGCTTGGCATGCGACACTCCCAAGCATTCTTTTGGTAATTTAATTAAGTTTCAAGTGACAAAACGCCTCCAAGTGCATGTTTCTCCACTCAAGACCAAAAGTGAAGTGGCAAACACCTTAAAGACACACGCTTTTAATGTTACATCTCACCAGTTTCAAGGTAGTTGACCCCTTCCAAATACTTGCTTGACCACTCCTTGCCACTCAAAAGAAAATAAAACTAAAAAACTGTTACATCCCTTGGTCGAGGACCTTTTAAATACCTATAATAACTATTTCATGTGAAGTATGAAGTTACTTAAGTGGATTCCCTATATTTAATTATGGAGTTATTATTTAATATGGTCATGTTTTCATTTATGTGGAATGTTTAGTCAATAATATTCACATGGTATTTTATTTATGAATGGATAATGTTTTACAATACTATAAATGATTTATGGTTTATAAGATTATGAAGATGAAGATGACTAATACTTCCTTGCCAATGGATGCAAGAGTAGATCAATCCCGCGAACGGGGGAAGAGTGTGATCAAAGAGAGAGGATGCGGACACAAGGTGAAGGTCAGAAATGCCATCTGAGCAGGAGCCCATAACTGAGTATCTAGTCATCAAGTCTTGGGTTAGGTTGTTGCCTTAGTCATGTCATGTGGGTTGTCATTCTTGACTAGGTTTTTAATTAAAGAATTAATGAATCATAATTAATAGAAATTGGAATCTTTTCCTATCAATTTTAAGGAACAACCTTGTCAATCTCTCCATTTTAATTATATTGTTGTATATACATAACATATACGTATACATATACAAATATATAGAGAGAGATAAATGTATGCGTGTATGCCAATGATCATAAAGTGTATAAATGCTCCTAATATATCCATACGTAAACACATACATATAGTCGTGAATCAATAAACGACCATGTGCATGTATTTATGATGCTCGAGCAAATAAATACGTAGTGTGAATTGGCACTAAGCCTATTGGCACGTGTGTGTGTGTAAGTATATGCAATATATATGCAACATTGGGTATCATGGGCTTGAGATTATCATTATTAATATATATTGTGTTGTCGTTGATTTAATCCAACTTTTGATTAACTTTTAGTGAATCATCCTTGTCAACTGGTAATATTTTCTTGGGTGGCAATGTAACTCCTCTTGCCCCCCAAAAACAAGGAGTTACTTTACTTGTTGCTCAATCACTCTTGATATGGCTCATCGGCTCATTTAGGGGGGGTATTCCATTCTTTCATTGCATTCCCAATACAAAAGGAGTATCGCTCTGCATTTTATTGGATAACTTGTGAATTAATAGAGTTGGAGCATATAGCTCTCAACAGATCTCATCACACCTGTCATAAGTGAGCCTAGGTCAAAGTTATCACATGCATTAATCATCAGGTATGTTACATTTATTATGTTGTTTATTTGGCGTATTGCTCAATCAATCTTATTAAAGTTCTTCATTCTCATTGACTCCATCAATTATAAAAGATAACAGTATATTTAATATCGTTGTGAGTCATTATTGTGTATTACATGCTTATCGATTCAATTGATCTTGGAAAGATTCAATATATCATATTGTTCACTAATAGAAGGAATTAGAAGTAATAGTAATCTCTTTGGGACTCCTTAGCGTGATTGTTAGTTGTGTATAATAGCAATTAAGTAGTAAACTGAATTGATCAAAGCATTTAGTTATTTCATCTGATCTTCATTATAATCAATGTATCAGGATCATACTACGATGTAAATCCTTCCTACATCTATCACTATCCATTTGCATCTTATCAAAGAAAGTTCATACTCTGTTTTTGAGAAATGCATTGATTTGCATTCATTTCCACGAAACAATCATGTTCTTTTCTAGCTTTTCAATCAAGGAAATCATTTCTTGTTGAAGTAATAAAAAATCATTATGTCCACAAGAGGAAGAATCTTCATCACTGCAAGAAGAGAGAAATATTTATTATAGATCACTTATGCATCTCATTGTTAATTGATAGTCAAGTATCAATTTGAAACTGAGTTCTTGTCTAAACTGAAATTTTGAAGCAAGGCTAGGATTATGTAGTGAACTCCTTTCTTTTACAACAACTATAAACTAATCCATAGGTTTGGGTAAGCATGGTACTGAAGACTAAAGGGAATGAATTGTTTAGTCTCCTTGTTAAAAGGATGTTGACCCTCAGCTAAGTATAGGTTGTTACCTAATCCAAACATTAATGAACTGGAAATCAAGGTAAGTCATAATCAACCTAGAGGTCAGGTATACGATCACATGGCCTTGGATTGTTAGGCATTATATGTTTGCCAATCAGGAGGGTGAGTCCTTTAAGGTCGTGGAAACCTAATTTAAGAAGTCAAAGGACTCCTATACGAGTTTGGTGGTGACAATGACAGCATGAAGTATAGTGCTTGCACCTTTAAAACCTTGGCCGAGGTGGTACAATACTACGGGTAGTAACCATCAATAACTAGAACTAGTAGGGCAATGTCTAGCTAGAAAGGTCATTCCCATAGGCGAAGATGTTTATAGATTGACTAGCTATGACAATTGGGGTTTTGCACCAAGTCTCAAATGGCATGAACAATTGAACCTCATGCCTGCATTCTCTCATGTAGGACTGGTCCACTTCTGTGAGGAAGTTGTGCGGGAGACTATTTAAGTCAAGATCGTAAGATCAATGGCTGGGTGCTAAAACCACTCATGATACTCTTTCTGCCATGAAGAGATCAGAAGCTTGAAGTAAAGATAAACAGGATTGACACCTCAAGCTCATCAAGTTCTATGGTTTAAGTTTGTTAGATAGATTCTTTTTTATGTGAAGTTAGTTATTCTAAAGAAATTGAAAATTTTCCTTTCAAATATTTAATGAACTTTCAGTTATTCATGTTCATGTGAAAAGTATAGCAATTACTTCAGTTGCTATAGTTAAGATGAAATATAACTCTTAGGAATTTTCGTTATACTATTTGTTAATTCTTCTAGGAAATTAGTTTTAGTATGTTACATCTCACCAATTTCATGGTCGTTGACCCCTTCCAAATGCTCGCTCGGCCACTCCTTGCTACTCAGAAGAAAAATAGAACTTAAAAACAAAATAAAAGTTGAAATTTAAATAAATAGGAAAGGGAAAGTGCCTTGAGGAAATGGTGTGGTCCAAGGAGCATTACAAATCAGCAAAGGAAGATTTCATTTTATTTAAAGCACTTAAGCATGTGAAGCATTGGAAGAGAAAACAAGGATTCATGCCAAGATTTACCAAGAAATTGAAGGTACTGCTACCATGTTCTACAACAGATTTTCGCAGTTTTTGACAACTTCATGTGAACACCACACCAAGCAGTCTTCAGCTTGTCTTATACAGATTGACACCATAAAAATCTCTACATTCAAGTGTTAACATCCTTTCACAAGGGTTTGAGGCTTTATTTTTGGCAATTTTATTGAGCTGATTTCCCATGATTGCTAATTTTCTGAGCCTAAGGATTTGTATGGCATATTTTTGTGACAGCCATTTCAGCAGTTTCTTACAGCAGTGGTGATCATTTTCAAATACAACAGCAGCTATAATTTTCGATTTGGCTAAGGCAGCAAAGATTTTATTTTAAAAATGGATTTTCAAGAGAAGTGTTAGACCCAAAGTCTGTTTTGATTAATAAATATTAAATACCCATTTATCCAATACACAGTGCCAAGTCATGGCAATGTCATTGATTTACACCTTGGTGAAAAGATTAAAAAAGGAAGCAAATTTGTCAAAAGACAAAGAGGCAGTGGGTTAGTACATGCAGCTTTTTTTTCAGTTCCTATCCAATGTCAACAATCAATTTTAGCATGAGCACATTAATGCAACCTTAAAAGAAGGGTAATCCAAAACTTTAATGACCCAATGGTACACAAGTTTGATCCTATTTTTTCTGAAATTGCATTTGGATTGCAAGCATTTTAGGAAACCCAGATTGTTGATTGAGACAAATGTGAAAAAGAATGGAACAACAATTCTGAAGAATGTCAATGGTTGCTTGAACAGTGTATACAGCAGGGCTTCTAAATAATAGGATTCATGATTATGAGAAATGTGAGGTAATAGGAATTCTCTATTTCAAATTTCTTGATACTGTCAGATCAAAACAAGTTTTGGTTGAAAACAGGTTAATGAAATTACTAAAATTAGGCATATGACAATTTTAATATATGTCTTCACACAATTCAAGATTTTCAGAAACTGCAGAAAGTAACAAAACACTAACATCACATATAATAAAACATAGTATATGACACACCTGCAAGCTGCATATACTTTATAAGCATAATTAATTGACAAAAGCATACTCATATGTAAAACACTTAATAATAAAGTGCAGATTGTAAGCAATAAAAAATGCTTATGCATACTAATAAAATAACAGTTCGCTTCTTCATAGATATTGTTTTCAAATATGCATATGTTTCATACCAGAGAGGTAAAACACAAAAGATGCTTTAGTAATAATACCTCAGGTAATAGCTCTCGCATTGTTTCATACATGTCAAGCAGTACAAATAACTTTTCCGGTGATCTCTTGCTTTTCGCAATTGCTTCTCCAAAACTCAACAACATTATTACACTGTTTGTCGTTACTTCAGCAAAGCACTGATCTTTCAAGGGATCTAAATCTTCAAAAATTTGGTCACAAACTTTCCGCTCCCCTGCAAATAACAGTTTCACCTGTATGAAATCCAAATTAACCAAAAGACATTAGTATTATGAACAAAAAAAACACTAAAAACAAATCTCTCATAGGCATATTTAGATCTTCAAATTTCAAAACATGGGAAAGCAACTTACAGCTATGCGCATAAAGTGGATCCAATTACCAATCTTCCCCTCTAGCACTTCCCATTGCATCTTTTGCACATCATCTTTACTCAGTTTTTCTACTCCAAGTTTTCTAAGGCTTTGCTCCAAAACAGAAGCTCTTGTGTCCCTGAATAATCAACTTCTTTTAAGAGGAGAATTTCAACGGGGGGAAGCACTTTAAAAATACATTATGTAAACATCCATTAATTGTCATTCTGAATGAAACAAGAGTATAGCATCTTTTCTAGTTATCAGTCGAATCAAACCAAACTTCTCAAATCGTTGTAGATAATTTACATGTTAATTTGTTCTAGATGAAGATCACTTATGAAGATTTATAAGGTAAGCATTCTCATTTGTGAGAGATATTTTCCATTCTGTTAAATGGTATATCCAACATGTAAAGTATTTCCTGCAATCAACTAGAAAAAGATTTACCATATGATCAAAAATTACAACATTTAATAACAATAAGACGCAATGCCTATATAGCACAGGGGGACAAAAAAATAGACATCTCTCTGATTACTTGAGTAAGGTCCACTACATTACTAGGTTTTGATTTTACTGATTGAATTTCAGAGAGCATGGAGCAGCATATTATTGAGAGTAAGTAAAAATATATACATAGTAACATGAAAATAAACAGTTCCAAAGAGAAAACTGCTCATCTACCCATCCAACCAATTTATGCTAAACAGAATGTTTGATTATTATTATTAACTATTTATTACAATATATATATTACACCAATGTAATAGTATATTGTTATATTGCAACAATTCCCCCTTATTACATCATAGGCTCAAGAGAACAAATCAAGAAAGGGTGAAAAGCTTCAAACTCCATTGCTGCAAGAGATTTGGTAAAAATGTCAGCACATTGATCTTGAGTGGAACAATACTAGAGTTGGATATTCTCCTATTGGACATGTTCCCAAATGAAGTATCCCTAAGCCTCAATGTGTCTAGTGTGTTCATGAATAATTGTATCCAAACAAGCTTCAACACAATTTGATTGTCACAAAACAAAGCTGTAGGAAGTGTCTCAACAACAACAATGCTTGCCAAAATGCGACGTAACCATATCACCTCACAAACAACTCCACTTGCAGAACATTATTTTGCCTCTTTGGAAGAGCAACCAGCAATGGTTTACTTTTCGCTCCCCCGTGATATCGAACTAGATCCCAAAAAGAAGACAAAAACCTGAAGTAGACTACCTATCATCCACAGAACTTGCACAGTCCACATCCATGTATCCTTACAAAGAAATATTTCCAATTCATTTATATTCCATGCCATATTCCACTATACTACGAATGTATCTCAAAACACACTTTGCTGCTTTCAAATTGACAACGTTAGGTTCCTTCATAAGCCTAATGAGATAGTTGATGGCATTGCTAATATCAGACTGGTCAGGTCAAGTATATGAGACACTTAATCAATTGATAATAAACAGAAGCATTCACTTGAGGTGATGGATCATTAGGCAAAAGATCAATCTTCTCTACATGGGGATCGACATAAGCTTGCCAGCTTCCATCATGAATTTCTAAAACAATGTATTGGCATGTTTCACATAGGAGAAGACTATGAATCTTCTATTTACACACTTCAAGTCCAAGACAAAAATGTAGAAGCCCAAGATCTAACACATCGAACCATCATTTTGAGATCATTTTTTGTTGTTGCAATCATCTACAAAGAACTCCTTATGGTAACTAGATCATCAATATATATATATATATATAAAGTCACTATCACAATCTATCTCCTTGCTCTTTGAGGTAAAGATGAGGTTCATATGGACTCCTCGTGAATCCATATTGAAGAAGATGCTCATAGATCTTGATGTATCAAGCTAAATGAGCCTACTTCAGACATTGGAGGGATTTCACAATTCTACTTACTTTTGCTATTGGCAGATACAGCAATACCCCTCAAGTTGAGTCATGTAGACTTCTTTTTGAGATCTCCATTAAGAAAGGCAATCTTGGCATCCATCCAATGAACTTTCCAACCAAACCGTGTTGCCATTGTGAAAACCATTCAAATATTCTTTTGATCTATGCTATGTAGGAAAAAGTTTCATCATAGTCAATACCTTGCTTTTGAGTGTAACCCATAGCCACAAGTTGGCTTTTGTACTTTTCAATCCTATTGCATGCCTTATATTTGATTTGAAAGACCCATTTGCATCCAATAACTTTCTTCTCTGTTAGAATATCAACAAATTCCCATGTGTTGTTCCTCAGCAATGCCTCATATTTTGCATCTGCCATCTATGGCACCTTTCCAAGGTAGTGACTCAATAGCTTGTTACATGATTTATGATTCAGAACTTTAAATAACTATGCACATTAGAGCCAAGCTTACTTCCTCACAAGACTTGTGAGTCTTTGGCCTAGTGTTAGATTTATTTGCAACATCTATCATTGCATCCTTAATCACTTAGGAATCTTCTTATGCACAGGAGATGAGGATTGAGGTTGAGATAGACCAAGCGCCAGATACTCTGAAGCTAAGGTACTCCAGAGCCAGCTTTGTAAGTCTCCTTCATGAAGTGTTGCACACTATAACACTTGACTTGTACAATATCATATGACTGCTCCATATTCTCATTATCAAAATACAACCCAAAAACAAACCAGAAAGCAAAAATCTAGCATTTTTGTTGCTAAGGCGAACAGTGCCAATAGTTTAAGATACATGTGCATGCATAAGAATCTCCCTACTAACTGAAAATCTAGGGCAGGCACATGCATATGTATGTGTTTGTGCCTCCACCAGAATAGAAAGCCACATTTCTTCCATCGTTGGATTGAAGTAAATGAAAATAAAAATTCAGTAATCAGTTAGTAAATTTACTTCCAAGAAACAAACAACTTAGCCATGACAAATACATATTCCTATAGCACAACGATAGCTATTCTTCAGTCACTTCAATTAAAAAGAAGATAAGTTAACCATGCGAATGCATAACTTTATAGCACAAGGATTATTTTTTCAAGCCAATCAAAGCAAGCAGAGTGACTCCAAGCATAGAAAAACCTACCATCATGAAGGTGCACTGTGGCTTCCCCTAGTAGGGGATCCCTCTTTACCTTTTGCAAGAGCCTCTTTAGAGCTTTTTTAAATTCTCCATTGGGAAGATGGCTGAGATTCTACTAGTGAAAGTTTCTCTCATCCCACTTAAAATTCTTTTCACTCACATTTGTTTAATAACTCGCCTTTAAGTGGCTATGTTGTATGGCAATGTCGTATTTTGTATTGCAGAGATTATACTACTGTTCCTGAATGTTTCTCTCTTTCATCCTGCTTAAAATTTTGTTCCCTTGCATTTGTTGGACCATTTTCTTCTAAATGTGTGTGTCATATATTCATTTTTTCTAATGGTGTAGCTGTGAACCTAAATGAGGCTGGACCTTGTTATATTTGCATTTATATGTTTTTCAATACAATATGGCTATTTTGTATTATAGATTTGTTTGCTTCAAATGAAACACTTCAAAGTCTTATTATCTTTCATTTGTTGATACTTAGAAATGTGCATGCACAGTGTTCTTTGTTCGCATCGCCTTTTGTGAGTATTTTTCCATGTCTGCTGGCATGAAAGCTGCTGAGGTGCCTGAGGCCATTTTGTTTGCACAAGCATGCAATGTAGCATGAAGAAACTTGCCCTCGGTGATCTACAACTTTCAGTTTTTTCAAAATTCCAATGGAAATTTCCCTGTTTTTAACTTGAGCAGATGCCTATGGAATTTTCCCTGTTTTTACACTTGAGCAGATACCTGCCTTGGGGAAAAGGGACTTCAAATCTTACTGATTGTCCATTTCCAAAGCTGCTATACATGATTGGCCAAAGTTGAGTAGCCTATACGGCTAAGAAAGTTGTGGAGTTGTAGATGAATAAGAGGTTGAGTAGCATTGCTACGCCTGTTGTAGACCATCTTGACTCGTAAGAAAGAATTTTACACAGACATCAGCAGAATTTCTTTGGCTCCAGCTTTCTACATCCTAATTTGAGCTGAGTCGTGTTCTTCCCAGTCATGCTATACTAAGGATTCTACAGTCATTGGATAGTAATCTTGCCATGCACATTTATTTATAAGTAAAACATTTAAAAATATTAGCCATTAGCCTGATACTACATTTGACCAGTGAGCAGACTGGCTATTGTTCTTCAGATTAGTTGCAGATTAAGACACATTTTGGGAGACCATGTTGAGCAGCTTATTTTGAAAATGCCCTTTCAGCCACCAAATATAACTGCAACTATTAGCTTCTCATAAAAATCACATCTTAGAAGACTATAAGGAAAGCAAACCTTCCCTCTAAAATACAATGATATTTATATGATTTGCACAAACACTAGGAAGGGAGATCTAACAAAAGGATCTCCAAACAGACTAGAGGACAGATTTTAAGTGTAAAGGTTGTCTCTTATTGTCAGACCTTTATCATTGCCAAAAGGGTTTGGAAGGACTTATTGGAGGATTCTTTACACTTACACTCAAAATCTTTACACTTACACCTTTACCATCACAAAAAGGGTTCGGAAGGACTTATTGGAGAATCTGACAAACAAAAGCAGCAATCAGAAAAGAGCACCAGAAGCACGTGCATGGAAGCAATGGAGGTAAACCCTGCTCTTGAACTAGATCATACAAAATCAGGAAACAATATTATGATGTTATGCCAAGCAATTATCCTTTTAAGTTCCTTATGAATGGGCACAAGATATAGAGAGAACACAAGGAGACACTGAGATTAGCTCATGTTCTTCAAAGTATTTGTTTGTTGTCTTGCTAATGAACGTAACCATCAAATGATCTTCAAAAGAGTTCTATGCTTCTTTCAAAATGCAAGTTTTTATTCATTAATTATTAGCACTTAGGTTTTAAACCAATGGAAGAGATGTCATCGAGAACCTTAGTTTGTATCCAAGCATATGCATTAACACATAAGTTTTTGACAGACTGTTTTTGAGAGTATCAGGATTTCTTTGGAAAATTCATTATGACATCAAAAGCTACAAGAGGAAGAGGGGCAGCCAATTATGCAAAGGATATGGGTAGATATGGATCTGCTGTGTTTCCTTAAAAAAAATATACACTACAATCAGAATGAATTGAGTGGAGGAATCAATAAACTATGAATCCATTCACTTCTGTTGCAGAATTGCAATTAATATGGGCATATTAAAGAAAAGAAAGTCAAAAGAAGTTTAATAATTTAAACCTAAAAATCAGTCAATTGCCAATCATAAGGGAACATGCAAACGTGTTGGGGGCAAATATATCAGTGCCATGTCTTTGATATGTTCAAGGCCACAATATGCCAAGCACATATGGGGGACCGTGGAAGGAATCATTTGACTTGGACCTTTGCATCTCTCTAATGGAAGCATGTTTTGAGAGCATATAGTCAGCTAAAATAAAATCCTTACAATAGCCTGAAGCAAATCATATTGAAACATTTTTACTATGGCAACTTCATGACCATGATTCATACAACAGTACATCATCTGAATTTTCATGTTGTCTAGCAAAGAAGATTCTGACAGGTGCAGGTGCTTAAAAGACAATTAGCCATATTTTCATTTGACCCAGAGAAAAAAGAATCCCATGACTTAAGTTCTTTTAGAGTCATGAAGTAGTTTTGCAAAGTTTATCCAAAGAGGCATTCAATCTTATCCCATACACAATTCTACCTGCACAGTCAAATCAACGCGATTACATTTTAGTGTCCTATGCCAAAATAATGCACACTTGACTTCCAATCTATAATAGTTATAATTTGTATAAAAATCAAGCCATTGTTTACAAAAATCATACTGATGGAAAATATTGGCATCACTCCAAAACAGGTTGAAAGCAAGCAAGAGTTGCACCAAACATTTCCAAACTATGCCCTCAAATTTTGATAGCATATAACAGATAAAGCAGGTAACATGAAGAGACTGAGAAGGAAAAAGGGAGAAAGAACACAAATAAAAAGTCCAGATTGACTTACCTGTAAATTTTTAAGCACTGCTGACCATGTCCTGCCTCATCCATCCTTTGGGCCAAATCATGTAGCTGTGGGATTATTCTAGGAGGAATCAATGTGGGAAGTGTATATGCAGATCCCTCTGTGCCTTTTGCAATTTGTTCAGTATGATTTTTCTTAACACTGTGATCCCCAAGATTCCCAGGAGAACCTGTTGAAGGCCTCAAGGAATTTGGAAGGCATTCAAACAAGCGTTCAGGTTCGACAACTTTGCTGTGATAAGAATTCAACATATACAATCACTCTTCAAGTCAGCATATAATTATAAAAAAAGAATAACTCTATTCTCAACTTCTTTATTATTTTTACTATTTACAATATAGCAAGGATTTAGATTTAGATGTTCACAACCTAAACTCATAAATGCCCCCTTCCTTATGTGATGTTTCTTCTACTTATATGTTGGTTTTACACATAAATAGGAGCTCTTCACTTAAAAATAACATTTCTTTCAAGTTCTTTTCATATTACAGTATATCCAGCAAGTATTGTGCATTAGACATCCAATGAAATCAAACTCTAAATATGTCAATTTTACATTGCTTGTTCCATGCCACTAAAGCATGAACTGATATACTCTAGTTTGCACGGGAACAGGGGTACTTGGGTAGTACAGGTACGGGTACAGGTATGGCTAAATTTCAAAATAGGGGACAGGGATACTTGGGTACATCAAAAAAAAAAATTAATATAATTTAATATTTTATAGAAAATCTGAAAATATGAGTCATGACAATGAGTTTTCAAAACAAGAACAGTGATAAATTTTGCAGATGTAATGTTTTGTTTTCAGTTTCAGATTTGCATTATGTTTGTAATAATAATATATGCTAAATGTTTAGATGCATAACAGAGAAGGCAAACTTTAAACAGGAACAAGAAGATCATAAATCATATAACAATGACATATTGCAAATGATAAACGTCTGACTTGAACAGTGATAAAGTTTACTGTTAATCAGTATTGTGACAAAATTTCAAACTGATTACATTTTGAATTAAGCTTGATAAACAGCAAGCTGATACGCGAACAAAAAAACAAAACAAAAATCAGAAATCTTAGTCAAGGTCCTTAGCTATGATGCTCTCCATTGAGTACCCACAGAGTACCAGGTACTTGGGTATGTGTACCAGTACCCGGTACACATCCCAGGGGCATGGGTACGAGTACCCACGCAACATAGGATATACTTAATCTCCACATTCAAAATATTTCAATTGCACTAGTTGGAATGACAAAACAGCAACGTTTAACAAGTATAAATAAAGAACTAATAGAATAGCCAGAAATCAATTATTATCACTTCACCTGGCAAACATGAAACAACTTTAGATGTAACAAGATGAGTAGAAAAACCAATATAAACATAAGAAAATACCTAGCAGTACAACCAATGAGAATACAACCTGTAAGCAGATAGAAGTTGCTTAAACTCTTCTTCAAGCTTTAGCATTGCCTTAGCAAGTAAACTGTTTGCATTTGTGAGAACTCCATCACTACTCTTGAAGCTTTTGTTGCAGTTGAAAAATTCAACATTATCACGCAGTTGATCAACTGCAGCTAGATAACTTTCAAGATCTTCCATAGGACCTTTCATAATCTTGGCTTCCACCTATATAACAAGAAAGGCAATTGTTAAAATATGAGCCAAAACTCAATGTGTATAAGAGTTCACAATAACATGTTAGAGATAACAATCAAGTGAAGAAAAATCATACAGCAAAATTACGCAGTGACATGGAAAACATATCTGGAATAGCAATGTTAAAAGATAAGGGCATCTATATCAGGAGGCCTAGCAACCCAGTAATCTTATCATATAGAGAGATAACAATAGATGTTCAAAATTATTATGTTTTAATATTAAAATTGCTTATTGAAGAACGTAAAAGCTAATAAAGATGTGTATCATCCTATTGAAAGATGCAAATATTATAACTGTTGAGTATTTGAAAGTATCAAAGCATATACAAAAAATGTCTTGGAAGAGTTAAAATATGCTAATAGACCCAAGAGCCGATTACCATCCCTCTTGGCCTCATGTGACCCTCGCCATCCAGATGAGGAGGTGTATCTAGCGAGAGTTCCATAATCCATTAATTCTATACATTCAAAATCAAGTACTTTTTCAAGAGGAATCCAATGGTTCTATCAAAATTTGCATTGCATAGTGTCGCCTTGCAGATTGTGTGGCATGGTGGCAACAATACCTTGCAGAGACCAGATAGTCTTCACATGGAATTGATATCAAGCGTCAATTCATTTTGACTTTCATGTATTTTTCTAAGAATGATCCAATGGTGGAGTCAACTTCCTTATATGAGGTATCAGCTGGGCAGCACCTTCCATAAGTTAATTTTGTGGTATTGCAGATTCCTTGAAAGACAATTTTAAGGTGCTGCTACAGCAACACCTCTACACAAAAAATCTTGTTATCACTATAGTCAACAACATGTGGGTCACGTTATGTTCCAGCAACACCAGTACTTTGCACAACTCAAATTATGATCCAACTTATAAGACATCAAATGGTCAAGAAAATGACTATGGCACAAAACCATGTTGAAAAACTAAGATGAGAGGATCGACATGCATCAATGGGATAATCATGCCATGTCTTATTCAACAATTGACCCTTCAAAAGAGTCATATACATGATGCAAAAAGGAGTCACAAAATTCCAATACAATGATTGTCCCTTGCAGGCATGACTTTCTTGATTGAGCAGGTATCAAACAAATTCAATTAATTCATTACACCCAGTTATTTATCAAGTCCCATATTCTGTGTCAAGAGCATGCATAGCACACTGTCTTACAAACCACATGTTGTATGTTGTAAACAAGGGTACCTAACATTGATATTCTACATTTTGTTAACAATTTTTGACAAATGTGAATATAAAATACTGATTTCAATTCAATACTTCTAGGAACATTTACTTACTATAGCTACAAAAAAAGTCCTAGTACATTATGTATGGAGAGCTTTGTTTCCATGTGTTCCCATACCTCATCATCATGTGCCAATAAAGAAAGCTATATGCATACTCCAATAGCAGGAGAGTGAAAATAACTCCAATATTTTAATATCAAATTTCCAAATATAATTATAAAATACTTGATTGCAATTCAGCACTTCAAGGAACATTATACTTAAATAGCTTGGAGAAAAAAATCCTAGTAACATAATATATTAACTTCTTTCTATGTGTGTATCCATATCATGTCATCGTGCAACAAAGAGAGCTCCATACACATAACTGATTTCAATTCAACACTTCTAGGAATATAATATGTAATGTAGCTTGGAAAAAAGATCCTCATGCATAATATATAAAGAGCTTTGTTTCTCTATGTGCATTCATATTATAACATATGGACCATTGAAAAGAGCTCCATTCATACTCCGATAGCAGGAATGTGAAGTTAACTCAAACATTCTAATATGAAGTTTCCAAAAATTTAAAAAACTAAAGCAACTTTATTACTAAGCAATAGAATTAAAAAAATGACTTGTGCCAAACGATTACGAGAAACAATAAAAGTTCACAGTCTCATATTTGTACAACATGAACTCACCTGGCGAGATATATCAAACTGTGTTAATATCACATCAGCCGCCTTCAACGTCTTGTCAATGTTTTCATGTGCTTTTCTAATTGCATGTGTGCGCACCTGTGCAACAAAATGCAACACTTACAATGACATCACTAGTAAATGAGCAAAATGGCTAAAGTAAAACTTACAAAAATACATAATGCATGCTCACTGATGACAATAAATATCAAATAAGGTAATTTACACAACAAAGAAAAACTTGAAAATGAAAGTGTGCAAGTATTGTCAGCAAGAAATAATAGTAGAATATATTTAAAAATTGTAACCAGTCTCTCATAAAAATTATATGTCAAATGCATGTCAGAGGCTAACAATAATCTATTTCTTGGTTTGTTTTTTTTACACTGTAAAACATATAATTTACATCATTAGGGAACTGATAGCAACAGAAAGCATGATGACCTCAGGAACTACAACAGTCCTTACATTCCTGCACCATCAACCCTTACAATGAAACATTGTAGAAACAAGCACATAGATTATGCATTTCTTATCCAAATAACCATTATATGTAGTACTTGTATTTATGTTGCCAATTCTGGTATGCAAACATTGACCATAACTTTAAAGGCACAGTTGTTAGAACTTAGTTCCATAAGTTGGTATTATTTGATACATCTGTCCTCCTTACTCCCTAATTTTTTATGAATGTTTAACATTACACATTGTTTATTAAGTAATTTGTTGCCTTGAACTTGAACTATTAATTTTGTTCATGTTAACTGTCAGCTACAAAATCCTTAGATCTATATGTAGACAATTATAAGTCAATTGAGAGATTGTGCTCATGATCTTAAAAAAAAATTAACATTTTCCCACATTTTCATACTTAAATATGCGGATTAATTGTGCCAAATCCAAATTGAATTTGAGTGGACTTGGCAAATAGATTTGGCCTAGACCATGTCTGGCTACATTGACGAAGCAAAAAGCATTGTGCCTAAGGTATGATGACCAGTATCTTAGAAAGGAACAGTGAAAGGAGCAAAGAATGAAGTGACTTAAAACTGCATCCTAAACACAGTGCTTGTTAAGGAACAGGAGTTCAATTTCAATCAACAGTTCCAAAGAAAGCAGTTATTAAGAAACTCAATCAATCTAGCTGCTAGTGACCCCATGAACAATGTATAATAGAATGTAACCTGAACCCAATGCTGGTATCCATGATTTGGGTCCAAAGGAGGTTGCTGCAGATCCAATTTTTGAGCCTCGGATGGTCTCATAAAAAGGTTATGGATTCTACAAAACACAATATACAGAATCGCCCCATTAGAAGAAACCGAAGCAGCTATTTTGAAGAGGGAAGATTCCAGTAGCTAGTGGAGAAGAAGCCAGACTAAAAGTAGTGTTGGATAGAAAAGAAGATTTAGTGCTAAGTGGCAGTGATCATCCAGATTTTTCTAGTCCAAGTAGCTATGGCTCATCACAATGGGAGACAACTCTAAGACTGCTACCAGGTGGTTCTTAAGTCCAGGGAGCAACTATGGACTACCTTCATGTCCCAAGGGATGCATCCCTTGGCTTCATTCCCAATTCCGTTCCTGCCCTCATGCTATTTTCCTAATGAAAGATCATATTTAGGATTTTGCCATTTTGTAGGCACTACTAGGTATTCACTTATTGGCTTCCACATTTCTCTGTCCTCTCCTCTCTACCCAAGTTGCTCTTTATGCATCAGGTTTCAGTATGGTAGTTCAATAAAAAAAATTGTGGGTTCAGTACAGATGTGTGGAAATATATCAGGAAAGTAAAAAAAACACAAAACAAGCCATAAGCATGCAGCAGATAGTGTAAATTAAATAGATAAATTAATCCAGTCATAGAATTTTGATGAGGAGATAATAGGTGTCATAGGACAGCATATGTACCAATTATAGGGGCACGGATTCCCATAAGCACCACAAATGCAGGGCAATGACCCCTTCCCTCATGTAATCCCAATAATTTCGCAGCTGCCATACCATCTCACTTTAAATCCTACACAACTTCACCTTACTTGTAGATGCGGCTGATATTGTTTATGATTGCAGAATATACAAATGCTGCTGAGGTAAAATTTATAATGCTTTCTTGCCCATGATGCTATCGTTTCCACTCTTTAAATCAACTCATTCTAACCCGGGCCCCATACACATCCCAGGGGCCAGGGGTCCCGCTCTGTACATCCCAGGATTACTAAGGTCATACCTTAGCATAACCCACGGTCCCAAGCTATACCATGAAGATCCATCACAAGATTACTCAGGCAAGAAAGTGAAGATTGCAGATAGCAGTTTCACGGTTCACCTATATGATATTCAAGATTCCAAGAAACGTAGGCTACCACCTAGGGAAATGCAATTATCGAGTGGAACTCGGTACGAACAAAGATAATAATGACAAATGGTAGGATATGGGAATAACGTCAGATAAATTTGTAAGGAGCAATCCCCGCATCTTTCCTGAGTTATTCTGATGACTGATCATGAAGTGTGATCAGAAAGTTTGGCATAAAGTTTGTAACACGGTTTTGTGCAGAAGCTTTACAACTCGCTGATATGAACTGTGAAAACCTAATGCTTCTGAATATCTGCCTGTCAAATTGCTCCAATCCAAATTTATTTTCTTTTTCTCTAAATTATCACGATTTGATTAAGGTTCACGCTTGAGTAACATTATGTTGACCTGCCATGATTTTTTTTGACCGACCGTTTGAGCTAACTCACTCATCATTAGGGAACAAAATCACCGAGCAGATGATCCACGAGAAATTTATTTTGTATAATATTCGCCCTCAAGAAGCTCCGAACAAAAGCTTCTTGATTTTAAAGGGTCAAGTTCGACTTATAATTCGTTGAGCTATTCATTTCAAGGGAACTACATCACTCATCATCGCGAAAAACAAATTAATAGGCAGATCGTCCACAAGAACTCGGACATTATTGACCTATCAAAATCTACGATCTACGGCATTTCTTCCCCTCTAAATTACTAAGATGTGGTTGAAAAGGGTTAAATAAGAGTCGTATATCTCTGACCTGTGTAGGGCGCATGGCTGTTTCGAGCGTGGAGAGACGGTGATCGAAAGATCCGAGGATCGAAACTATTTTGTCCGTGTTCTTCTCGCTTTTTAGCAGGCTTTCCCTCATCATCTGCGCTCGCTGCGCGAGGCTCTCCATTGCCAGGGGAGCCCCCATTTCTGGAATGAAATTTACACCACAACCCTCGGAGAATCGACACATACGAAATGCTTATACTCTCAGCCTGCGGGTGTTCATTTACGTCATTTCCCACCCTCCGCCGGCATACCAGCAGCTGTAGCTCTGGTGCGGTACACAGCAATTTATGAGAAGGGACCGCGTCGCTGTCATTAGTCCACGTGGTGCCGCCGTCCATTTGCCATTCTTTGGCTGGACTCTTTCGATGTCCGGATTTTTACCTCTTTTTTATTGGGAAATTGATCACTTGAAGTTTGTTGTGTAATTGTGATTTTGATGTACCTATGTTGAGTAAATATTTAAACCTTTTAAAATGTCCTACCAATAAAGGGATAGATTTATGTGATTTATTTGATTTAATGAAGAAAACATCAACGAGCGTGTAAATATTTGATTTAAAATATTATAATAATACAATTTTAGTAAAGGTTTGAGTGTATTTTAAATTAAAATACAAAATACGGCCATACGACCATCAAAACGGATTGGTTTGAGGGATTTGTTAAGACAAATTTGTTTCCGTCGAAAGCTCCATTTGAGGATTTTTTTTTAGAAGATTCAAACCTTCCCGAGGTTCCTTGCTTTGTAAGGAAAATTAGTTGTATGTTGTTTGTTTATTTTAAAACAAAAAATTAGTTGTATGTTTATGTGTTTTAAATAGGTTTGGTGGAAAAGTTCATGGTTTCAACATAATCTAAGGACAATGGTTTATTTATTTTTTAAATATTAGGGAGCATCCTTAATGGTTAAGGATCCTTTAATGGATAAGTCGAGGATTGCAATAGTGTCTATGGTATCTATTAATTTATAAAATTAAGAGTAACAATAAAACATGGAAAGTTTAAATAAATCTTTAGATTTTCGTGATGTTGAATTTTTATCATAGGTTTTTTTTGTTAACATTAATTTTGCTAAGGCGTATAATTGTATTGAATGGCCTTTTATTCTTGTTATGCTCAAGGTGTTAGGGTTTGGTCCCTGCTTCATTCAAATTGTGCAAATGCTTTTTGGAGATGCTTCGGTCTATATCACAATTAATGGGTGGCAATTTTTGGCTTTTGGCTTGTTTAGGTCCATTTGCCAGGGTTGCCCTTTGGCTCCCTCCTTGTGTGTTTTAGTTGTTGAGGGTTTTGGTTACCTACTCACTTCTGCTATTTCAACATGACAAGTCGAGGGTGTTTCCCTACCTGAGTCACCTTTTGAACTTGTCAATGGTCACTTCATAGATGATTCTTTCCTCACCTTGATTGAAGATGAACACAATGGTCAAGTGGTACTACATGCCTTGATATTGTTTGCTTGGCCTATGTTTCGTCAATTCAATGACACGAAACCCAGTGTTATAGGCAATCATTTCTCCTGACTCCACCTTAGATCCTCTAGTATGGGTGGAAGTGGATTAGGCATGGGGAAATCTTTTGATTTATGGGCATTCCTTCCTCATGTCCGACCTAATCCTACTATCTTTCAGTCATTCAATCTCTTTTGGCAAAGGACGTCTTTTGTATTTATCACATTGATTTTGAATTATTTCTTTGGTTCTTGATAATCTTTTGCGGCTTCCCATTGCTCCACTCCTCAAAGTTGCCATGATCCTTTATATCATGGTGTGTTGCAAATGGGGGCAATTTGAGGCAAAGTCTTTTGATCTTCTTTTTTTTTTTGCATGTGAGTCAGTTGGATATGACCCTTGCACGTCCCATATTTAATCCTTCTAGGTTACATGGTGCACTTGGGAAATATCATTTGTTTGTGGGTTCTCCAACATCATTTCCACCATGGCTCCTCTTGGGTCTATGTGTGATGTTGGGGCAACCCTTGTGTGTTTGTTGTGTCAATCTTATGAAATTTTGGTGACAAGGCCTTGAGTTCCTAGTAATCTTGACACGTCTCTAATGTTGTTATATCAAATTAAGTGCTCAAAACTACATGGTGGTATTCCATCTTGGAATACTCCATGCTCAAGCTTCAAGAACAAAAAAATCCCCCCATCAATTCCTAGCTCAAATCACATCATGAATCCAAAGTACTTCTAAGCTCCATAAAGCATCCAAAGTCACTAGCTCAAATCCTCATTGATCCAAATCATCACCCCTTCACCTATCATATATCCTCTCTCCACAAACAACCCCTCATCCTAATGCAAATCTGAAAACATATGTATCCCATTATTTTGCCTAAAATTACCTAGCCCATGGATTTTGATTGTGCAAACATTTCCATCCCCATCCTATTTAGCCTCTCACAGCGAGGGTTCAGTTAGGCCGTGATATTCTGCATGTCCCATCTCCGCTACATTCACGTTCATCTTCCACTTGCATCTTCTTCCATCTACATCCACTCTCACCTGCATTTCATCTCATGTGCATTCATCTTAGGTTGCATTCATCGTAAACAATCACATTTAGGTTGCATCCATTGAATTCTTTTAGAGTTTCAACCCCCCACACGCCCCCCCCCCCCCCCCCCCAATTAATCAGCTCACTAATCACTATCTGCATTCATTCTTCATTTACGTTGTTATCATTCCCTCATTGCATTTAGTATCATTTTGCAGTCACTTAGTCCATTTCAGTTAGTAATTAATAACATGTGCATCAATTACACCATTTTAGTTTGCATCACTTAAATCACTTGTCATTCCATAGTGTCCTTTAAAATTCACTTAGTTAAGCTTGCATCATTTAAATCATTCTTCGTTGCATTATTTAATCCATTTTAGCTTTGCATTCATTTTAGTTTGCATCCATTTTATCTTAAGTCTTTTTGAATCATTTAATTGCATTCATATTAAGTCATTTTAAATCCTTTAATTACATTCATTTTAATCTTGCATTGTTCAATCATTTAATTGCATTCATTTTTATCTTGCATTATTAAATCATTTAGTTTGCATTCATTATATCTTGCATTGCTAAATCATTTAATTGCATTGTTAAATCATTTAGGTTGCATTCATTTTAATCTTGCATTGTTAACTCATTTAATTATCTTGCATTCTTAAGACATGGTAAAATAACTCATACATCCATACATAAGTAAACATCATAAGTATCATAAATCGCAAATGCATCCATCACACGTGTAAACATCGTAAACCATACACATACATGTGTCATATTCACCCTGGATCCATAAAGCGTCAATAGTTGCATCCTGCATAGATCATTGATCACACACATCACATAGATATCTAGAAACATGCATAAAATCATCACATCTTGCATCACCAAAGTGTCATTCACGTATCATAAATCATCTAGACACCATCATATCCTGCATCATGTGTCAATGCATAATAAATCATACATCCATGTACATTTGCATAGAAAAAAATGGGCTCATAACACAACACATCCCCACAACTCAGCATCATATATATATTTTGAAAAAGAATAAAATAATTTCCCATAATAAATCAATCAATCAATGAATGTCCCATAAGTGTTCATCAAAAGAATAACAATACATATTTAGGACAATGCGCTAAAAAATAATATACATAATATCAAAATTGCTACAACATATCACTATCTATTTGCCTCTCTTGGGGGAGGCTTCATATCAATGTCTAGGGATGGTACAACTTGTGATGGATCCTAAGGTTGTGGCCTCTCCACTCTGTTAAGTAGCACTACATCCTGCACCTGTGGGGTACCTATGACAGCCTTATCATCTCCCGACCTCTGCCATCCACATCCATCCCAACCCTTGACCCCTCTGCCTCTTCCATCTGCATTGAGCCACCGGCCGACCATTGTTGACTATGTGTGTGACCGATCTGATGACTCTCTCGCCCTATCCTCTGTGAGGGTCCACCCCCAAAACTACTTCCACCTGTCCTCTAGTTGTATTCAGCCCCCATCCTAGTACATGTACATGTCGCCCCTGAATGGCTAGCTTGCCTATAATGCTCTCTCCTCTCTTGTGGCACTGCGGCGTGGTACATCACCCTGTACCATCCTACCTACTCCCTAAGGTCTTCCACCTCCCTCTATGCCCTCATCACCTCCTAGGAAGCCCCTCCTCCACTCCCTCCTCCCCTCGCTTGTTTAGTGGCTAGTTTTCGTTATAATAGATCTCTCTCTCTCCCCACATATGGTCACTCTCCACTTATAGTTCATCTATATCCCCCTACAATGTATTCCTCTTGGCCTGTAGTCCATCCCTCTCCCATCGTACTTGCTCCTGCTTGTCTATGGTCTCCAACCCATCCTAAAGAGCCTCTGCTAACTGATTAATGAGAGTATCTCTCTCTCCCTGAACATCTCGTAGCATCTGGTTCGTCATATCATGAGTGGTCTATAGAGACACCAGGTGGGCTGTTAAATACACCCCTCCTCTACTTGTAGATGATCTGACCCCTAGGGCCCCTAATGGTACTGATCCTGGTGGTGGGCCTAGTGGTACATGTCCTCCACCTCCTCCTTTATCTCCTCCCCCTAATCCTTTGTCTCCTCCATCTCATCCTCCATCTCCATCTCCTTTCCCTCCTCCTCTATCCCCATCGTCCACATCCATGTCATCTCCCACCCCATCCCTCACGTCGACCCTCCTCGAGGCTGATATCCCTCGTGTTATGACCACTACTCCTCTCCTCTCTTGGGGCACTACCATGACTGCTTGCCCCTCCCCCTGACCACCTGGGTCATCGCCACTCTGATCCTCTCTGCCTCTAGCGGTAGTCCTACTCTCCCGACTGCCCGAGGCCTCCTAATCTAGGCATGGTACTCCACTATTCTCCCTACATCTATTTGTCCTCCCACCTAGTCCCAGTGAACATCTTAAATGACCAACCACACAACCACTAACCCTTTCCTATCTATATGACCCTCAAACTCCAAGTGCCTCTTTCGAGTAGTGTGTTGGTACCAGTGCTTTGCATCTGGCACTCCCTATGTGAATCCAAACTATCTAGCCACCCAGTCTAGCCTATACTGCTCCATAATGTAGTTTCATAATCATGTCAGGTAGGTCAGGGTCATCACAAATGGTAAGTGTGTTTGATCCTTGGGTCAAGCTTCCAACCCCCTAGATGACCTCCATGTGATGTTGTCTCTAATATCATCTATGACCTCTCTCTAGTAGTCAATATCATCTACATCATGATATGTGAGCAGCTCTCCCCAGATGTACACCATAGGTTGATCTATCTATCTGTCTCTCCACCCCATTGGTCTTAGCACAACTATGTGCTCCCAACCCCACACATGTAGCAAGGTAGCGAAACCTATACTCTTCCCATGTGTTTCTCCACCATGGTATACTATATGGTGGAGATCCATGTAAAGCTTAGCCAGCATGTGCATTCCCTAGGCGGTTGGCACCCCTGCATCCATGATCCTCACAATCACAAGGATGAGTGTTAGTGTCACACTTGTCTCTCCTATGTTAGGGGAAATATAACCCAAAACTAGCTTGCACACATAAAATTACACTCAGTGTGTTGGCGGCATCGCTGCTAAGTGTCTCACCAGTGACAACTATCTGTGTCGTAAGATAGGGACCACCCCTAGCCCCACTAGTGTTGTCACCGCCTACTACTATTTTGTGTCACCTGCGATGACCTCTATTCCTGGGATAGACAGGCAAAAAATCTTGTATAAATTCTCCAAGGTTAACATCATCTCCCTTGTTAGGAGATAGAATATCGTTGTCTCTGAATGCCATCGCTCACAAAGAGTTGTAACTATAGCCATGTATTCCCTTCTATGGGGCATCTGTGCCAAGTATCCCAAGCCAATCGTGTCCACCCACATCCAGTCTGTCGGTGTGAACTGATATTGTAATCACCTAAAAATGGACAAAGACAATTTAATGATAATTCAAAGAAAATGAAGGGAAATCAAAGCAAATCAAGGACAAAATTGAATCAATTGAATCACAATGCATAATTATCCAATCAAAATGAAAATCAAATTCTAAATCAAGACCAATCAAAATTGAGAGCATTTTAATCAAGTGCAATCAAATCAAAATACAATTAATTCAATTAATTGTATAGTCTTGAATTAAATTAAATTCAACCCATTCAAGGGGTACATGGCTAAAGAAAATCAATTAAATCAATTAATTAAAATCAGTTACTCTCAACAAACCAAAAGGAGAGGAAAATCAATCAACCAATGAAATTGGAAGAAAGACACTCACATGGATCAAGCCAAATTGAATCTTAATCACTCAAAGTGAAAGAGAATCTCAGTCATCCATCTTGTCTACTTGTCCCAAGCTTTGAGGACACAAACTTTGCTTTGTCTTCAAAGGGTGGAACCAAACCCTTAACCCCAACTCAACCATGATCAAATGCAACCACACCCCCTCACATTGGGAAAATCTATAAAAGGAAGGCTAAAATCCTTCATAATTCATCAACCACCTATCTGAGAATTGCATCAAACCTCTTGCAATTTGAATTTAGAAAGCATTTTGAGAGCAATTTTAGCATTTCATATTGATAATTGTTAGCATTTGCATTGTTTTATCATTGTCATTCTCATATTAGAACTGTCATTAGTGAGCTTGCTGAGAGCTTCATTATTCATTCTAATTAGAGAGCCATAGAATGCTCAATTAGTCTTTGATATTGTAAAATAATTGCTCAATTGTGGTTGTATTTAGTTCTTATTTCATTTGTCATTGATTAACCCTAATTCTATGAAGATACATTTATTTGTATACAAAATGGCGCCCACCATGGGGCAGTAAGCCTCAATTTATCAATCTTATCATTTAGATCAATTTTTGTATGCTTGTATTTGCTATTTTTCATGGAATTTTTGCAGGAAACAAGTGAAGTGTCACCTACAGAACATTTAGTCACGCCTGTAACAGATTTAATGATGCCTGTAGATTCTGTATTGATGCTTATTCACTGAATACTCACGCCTGGTGATACATTCTGATGTTGTCTTAAACATTATGTTATCACCTCGGAGAAAAGAATTCACGCCTTTGTGATAAAGTGTGCTAGCCTTTGGACAAAATAGTCACACGTATGAGCCAAGAAGTGTCGCGCATCAACAATCTATTATCGCCTGTTGTAAAGCTTTGCCACGCAATTGGTTAAATCACTCATGCTTGCGAACTTTTATCTTACGCTTTGCATTAATTCATTCTCGCTTTGAGTTAATTTGTTGTCGCCTTGACTATTTTTAATTACGCTTTGAAGTAATTTTCTTATGCCTGTTAAGTTTTCGGTGTCACCTGGTGAAAGGTTTAGTGTCACCTAAGAATAGTTAATTCACGCTTAAGAGAAATTTACTATCGCTTATTTGCTGGACAATGTCACCTAAAGATTTTTGTCTTAATTTGTCGGAAGATTGATAAATTCGGATTTCTAATTCTCTATTTTTGTGTTTTGACAGGAAATGTCCATACATCCGAAGGTACAGAAGCCAAAATCCAGATACAATCAAGAGGAAAAGATAATTGCAAAAAGGATTAAGAAGGAGAATCAAGCACATCTCAAAGCTATCCTTGAGCAAACACAAGATGAAGATAGTCAGGTATATCACAAATACCTTGATATAGTTGATGCTTATAAAAGAAAATTTGTGTCTCTTAATTGGATCTTTAGCCCTTAAATTCTTTTTGAAGATTTACAATTAAAAGTGATCAAAGTTCTTTACATAAATCTTTGTTTTGTCAATTCTATTATGGTTTCCCCTCACTTTGTTTGGTGGTGTTGACTAGCTTGATGGAGTTTAAGCACATTGGATGGAGCTATGCCTAAGGTGAGTTGAAAAATTGCAAAAAAAAATTCTCAAAAATGCCCCTAGCTTTATGCTAGCTACGAACAAGGTATTCATCTATTCAAGCTTGCATTTTCTTAGATTGTGGCATTTCATTTGATATAAGTTGTGGATAAAGTAGGAAATGAATTTCACACTTTAATTATAAGAATCCCCTTGTCAAGGGATTGAAAAAGAACAAATGTGTATTTGATTGTGTGGAACAAATGAAGACAATAGGGATATGCTCTTCACTCTTTGAGTGGATCAAACTCCCAAACTTGTCCTAGTAAGTTCATTTCTTGCTTTACATGCACATGCTAGAAATCTAGTGGGCTTGCCTCCCGAATTTGCCTTAGCAAGGCTAGTGAGAGGGACAGCCCAAAGTGGGATACACTTGCTTTCACCGCGAGAATCCGACCCACTATAAAATGAAACACATGTATCCTTAATGGGGTTCATGACAAATGGATCTTAATTTCTCAAACTTCCTCTAGTAGTCCTCACGGATTGTGCAAAATCGTACCTCGGTGCATGTGGGAAGCCCCTTAACATACTTGGGGGATGAGAGGTTGAAATCTATTTGAGTGGAATACTTACTAAAACCTTGATAAAGTAGCAAAGACCACCTTTTAGAGCCATGTTTACGAACCAAATTGTGCTAAGGTAGGTGCTTGAAGTGCTTTCTTGTGAAAAACCCGTGACAATGTTCTATACATCAAACATTTGTGTTTAAAAGGGTAAAAGAGACAATTGAATGTGTGGTTGTTGTGTTTGAAAGACATAAGCAAGTGAGAGATATCCATTTAAAATCATCTTATCTTTTAAATCTCTTCAATAATAAAATCAACAACTCTAACTATCAAGGATCATTCCAAAAATGAATCATTATTGGATGCCAGTTTCCACGCGATCCCAAGCATATAGAGTATCCTTACAAGGCGATAGCATTCTTGTGGAAAGAAAAGAAGATGAAATTGAGTACCAAAGTGTATTTCAAGGTCACAACCAAGAGGACTTTTTTCCAAACCTATTTGAACAAAACCTTGATGACTTGGATAAGAATTCAGCATCCCATAATTTTCAACAAGCAAGTAACGAAAATATCAATAACGCCAACCAAGATCCAATGGATACGCTTGAAGAAAGAGTTGATAAGGCTGCCCAAGATCTAGACTTCTTAGAAGTTATGGAGAAATTAATAGATAGGGATAGGGAGAACTTTTTCCTAAACCTAGCACATAAGGGAGTAAAGCTTCCTCATGACTTTGATATAGACCAGCTTAAGCAAAACCAACAGCCAGAGGATCCAATGAGCGCTATGACTAAGCAAATCAAGGACTTCCAAGAGCAAATAGATACCCTAAAGAAGGCGGTTGAACCTAAAGCCTTCTCAATTGAAGCTTTGTGTCCTTTTCCATTCGACAAAAGCCTAGTTATGGTGCCATTTCCCTTCAACACCATTTTTCCTAAATACGATAAATACATGGGTAAAATAGACCCACAGGATCACTTAAGGGAATTTTGTGCCCTAAGTATAGAGTTCATGCATAATGATACGTACCTAATGAGACTTTTTCCTGGAAGCTTAGGAGGATCCGCAATGGAGTGGTTTTCAAAACTACCCCAAGGAATCAAGACTTTTGAGGAGTTGGCCTCAAAGTTTATAACCCATTACTCTTACAACATTGAGCATGAGATCACAACGCTCAAGTTATGCGATACCAAGAAAAAAGAGGGAGAGTCCTTCTTAGGATTTTTACAAAGGTGGAGGACCATTTTTGCAAGGTATCCACGAACTATTCCCAAGAAAGAGAAAATGGAGATCTTCACCAATAACTTGACTGCGGAAATGAACTATCGATTACAACTTCAATGTCCTCCAACATTTGAAAAACTTATTGAAAATGGAGTTAAGATTGAAGATGTTTTGGTCAAAAGAGGTGAGATTAAATTATTTAAAGACAATAAATCCAATAATAATAACAATAGCAACAATAACAATAATTATGTTCCTAAATATTTCAATAATCAAGGGTCTAACAATCACAATGATAAGTCAAAATCATGGAATAAAAATAACAATAAAAATCTTGTGAATGATGGGGTTGTGGAGTCACACGACTTGAATTCTACCCCTTTTATTCTACCATATGGAGCGAATTCTTCAAACAATGTGAATCAAGCAAGCAAAGCTCCATATAATTCCAATAATTATAACAGCAATAATTCAAATACTTCCAACAATAAGACTTGGGATAAATCAAAATCAAACTCCAGTTATAATAAAATGAAATTCACTCCCTTGCGTGAACCTTTGGAGAATGTACTAAAAACTTTGTTGGCTAATCAAGTTATCACACTGCCAAATATATCAAATTATGAACCCGAAGTCAAACCTCATTGGTGGAATGCATCTCATCATTGTGAATACCATCAGAAAAGAGGTCATCCAACCAACGAGTGCATGAAATTGAAGCATTTAGTACAAGATTTGATTAATAACAACATCATCCAAGTTGAAGGACCTCGAAACAATGAGGATCACATGGCCTATGAGAACCCCTTTTTGAATCATGAAAAGGGGGAATCATCCAACACAAATCAAAACCATAAAAAGGGTAATGATAAAGTGAATTTTGCCCACACTTATGACAACACAATAGATAGCATAAGTCAAGAAGATCAAAGCATAAATGTGGTTGTAATAAAAGGTAAATCAAGAGAAGCATCAACAAATGTGGTCACTAGGGGGCAAGCATCAAAAATTGTCATATCTAATAATGCTCCAAAAGTGGTGATACCAAACCAAGCTTCCACATCATCATCAAAACAATATAACTTGGTTGATCAATTGCAAAAGACTCCCGCTCAAATCTCTATCCTTGAACTACTCAAACTATCACCAATCCATAAGGACATTTTGGAAAAAGCCTTGTTGGAAACAAATGTGCCTCTAAATTTGGAGGTAGATAAGTTCCAAAACATGGTGGGGCATTTAATTGCACCTCATTTCCTATCATTCTCCGAGCAAGATGATATGTCTCTTAATCATCCCCAAAATCTGACCTTACACATAGAGGTGTTGATCCACAAACATAGGGTAAAAAGGGTCCTTATAGATGGAGGTGTTGGCCTAAATATTTGTACCCTTAGCTTGGTAAAAGCCTTAGGATTTTCTGAGGAGACTATTGACCCAAAGAAAAAGATAACCATAAAAGCCTACAATGATGAAGAAAGAGCATCAAGAGGAGTCATAGTTTTGCCCATCAGAGTTGGTCCTATACAAAAAGAAACCATATGCCAAGTATTGGACCTCAAATTGACTTATAACATTTTGTTAAGAAGGCCATGGATCCATGAAATGCAGGTCGTTCCTTCAACATATCACCAATGCCTTAAATTTCCATATCAAGGGCAAGAGATAATGATAAGTGGAGACCTCAATCCCTTCCAATATTGTAATAACGTCAAACCTATCAATGACTCATTGGTTCCACATAATGCTGAAGGGTCTACATCAAATCAAATGAAACAAGGTCAAAGTTCCAAGGATATTCCTTTATGGAAAGGAAAATAAAAGATGGAAGAAGAAATTGTTGTTCAAGAAACTCCAAAACTCATTAACCAATCTACGTCAACTAAAGGAAAAGAGAAGGTTAATGAGAATAACATTTTTAGTGAAGAAGAAAAAGAAGAATCTACCAAGGCTGTCACAAGATAACTTCAAGAAACCCAAAAAGAAAAAGAAGACTCCTTATCAAAAAAGGTTGTCCAAGTGTTCACCAAAGAAGCACACTACCAAAAGATGGATAAAATGATGAAAAACTTTGATCAACAATGCAAAATCAAACAACAAGGAGTAGGTGAATACTCCTTATCAATGATGGATCTACCCTTATCACCAAAATCCTTTGGAAAACCTTTGAAACTACCTCATAGGTATAATGATAACTTCGTGAGAGCAAGCACATCATTCGCCATGAATGAAGAAGACAATGAAATTCTGAATTGGCTATATAAAGATGAAGAATCAAGTGTCCATGTTAAACACATTCAAGATCCAACCATCCCTACACATCAATATGGCAAAGGGTTTGCAATCATGCAAAAAATGGGTTATAAAGGTCAAGGACCTTTAGGTACAAGGAATGAAGGGCTAATTGAACCCCTAGAGTCCACATGGCGAGATTCCAAGCAAAAGACAGGTTTAGGATATCTTGAAGAAAGATATACACAAAAGCATTATCCCAAAGTATATGATCAAATACTCCAATTAGAATCTCATAATGATGAGGATTCTAATGAATGGAAATGGGAGACTCTATCAGATGAGTCATGCCATGACAAAGGCATTGATGCTATTCATACATATGCATCTACCAAAAACAAAGGACCAATGGCTGAATCCACTTCAAATCAAGCATCTAGTTCTAGTCAAGAGATTCAAAATGATGTACCAAGTATAGAAATTGAAATAAATCAATGGGTAGGTGAGCTGCATGTTCCATCATGGAGACCTACTATGGAAGAATCAAACGCTAGATTTAATCCGCATGATTTTTATCCAACGGAAACCATAGTGGAGTCTAGTGAGGAGGAGTTTGATCCTTCTTCTTTAGAACACTTAGAGGAAGCCCATGTCTGAGATTTTGAAGATAAAATGTATGAACCTTCCAATAATGCGATAAACACTTTAAGCCCCGTCGAGACAAATCCAAGTGTTGACCCATTAATTCTCATTCGGCCGGACCTAATTGAATGGGATGCCATTGAACTCGATACCTTGCCATTTTTCTTGAATGACAACACACTGTCCCAATGCCTCAACGCGGTTGAACCTTCTTCTACTAAGGACTATCAAGAAGAAATGATCAAAGGGAGCATCCAAACTCTTAATCCAAGAAAAAATGAAAAAAATAAAAAAAATAGAAAAGGAAAAGAATCAAGTGTTGAAAACCACTTTGTGGCAACATTAGATCCAAAATAAAAAAATAAAAAAATAAAGGATGTTTCTAAAGGTGAAAACCCAACTAAGGCACCTTTGGAAGGGATTTTGGATGTTCTACCAGACCACTATGAAGAAAGGTCTCCAATTCTAATCGAGCCAACAAAAAAGATAAACATTGGATCAGATACAGAGCCCAAGATTATTCACTTAGCATCATCCCTATCAAGTGAAGAAAGAATAGAATTCATTGAGTTCTTCAAAGAAAAGCAAGTCAACTTTGCTTGGTCTTATGATGATATGCCGGGTTTGGACCTGAACTTGATAATGCATCATCTCAATTTAAAGGAAGGAGCTAAACCAGTCAAATAGAAACTAAGGAAAATGCACCCGCATATAGCCCTACTTGTCAAAGTAGAGTTAGAAAAGCTATCCAACATAGTGCCATTATTCATAAGAGCCATTGATTATGCACAATGGATATCCAACATAGTGCCGGTATCAAAAGTGGATAAGTCTATCAGAATCTACATGAATTTTAGAGACTTAAATTTAGCATGTCCTAAAGATGACTTCCCATTACCAAGCATTGATGCTATTGTAGACTTAACAGTGGGACATTCCATGTTTTCACTCATGGATGGATTTAGTGGCTATAATCAAATCAAGATAGCCCCTGAAGATCAAGATAAAACTGCTTTTACATGTGCATGGGGTACATTTTGTTGGAATGTCATGCCTTTTGGCTTGAAAAATGCCGAAGCAACCTATCAAAGAGCAATGACTACTATATTCCATGACATGATGCATAAATTCATGGAAGAATATGTTGACAACATTCTAGCTAAGTCACATTCAAGGAAAGAACATCTTCCCATATTGGAAAAGATTTTTGAAAGATTAGAGGAATTCAAAGTAAGACTTAACCCAAAGAAGTGTGCTTTTGGAGTCCAATCCGACAAACTTCTAGGTTACATTGTATCCGCTAAAGGAATAGAGGTTGATCCTGCTAAAGTAAAGGCCATAATGGAAATGGAAGCACCCAAAATAGTTAGTCAAATGAGATCCCTACAAGGAAGAATACAATCCATTAGGAGATTCATCTCTCAATTGGCAGAAAAGTGCCACAATTTTAATCAACTTTTGCATAAAGACACTATATTCAAATGGGATACCAAGTGTGAAGAGGATTTTAATCTACTAAAGAAGTACCTTATGAATCCACCAATATTGATGCCGCCTATCAAAGGCAAACCTTTAATCTTGTATATTTTAGCAACAGAGAATTCATTGGGGGCACTCCTAGCACAAGAGGATGAGAATGGAAAAGAAAAGGCAATCTACTACATTAGTAAAACCTTAGTCAAATATGAACTGAATTATGCTTTCATGGAAAGAGCATGCTTGGCTGTAGTTTTTGCTTCACAAAAATTATGCCATTATATGTTAGCCCATAAAATAAGGCTCATTGCTAAAATTGACCCTTTGAAATATCTACTAAGCAAAACTGCATTAAATGGAAGGTTAGCAAAGTGGGTGATGATCCTAAGCGAATTTGATATAGAATATGTTGACAGAAAAGCAATTAAAGGGCAAGTCGTAGCAGACCAATTAGCAGATGCACCACTTCATGATGATCATCCTATACAAGTTGAATTCTCAGATTCAGAGATTGTGAAGGTTGAGGCAAAAACATGGCAGCTTTACTTTGATGGTTCTTACACCCACCATGGATCAGGACTAGGCATACTTCTAATCATGCCTCAAGGATCTACTATACCTAAGTCATACAAATTGCTAATTCCATGTATAAATAATATAGCATAATATGAAGCCTTGGTTATTGGAATCAAGCTGGCCTTAGAATGGAAAGTAACAGAACTAAAGGTATATGGAGATTCGCAGTTAGCCATAAATCAAGTCAATGAAGAATATAATACTAAAGATGACAAATTGGTACCTTACAAAACAATGGTGGATAACCTTAAGAAGTATTTCATTATCATCACATTTGAACAAGTGCCAAGGGAAAAGAATAAAGCAGCGGATGCTCTGGTAACTTTGGCCTCACTTTTATAGATGCCTGATTAGAGTGCTCGATATGAGTTCTTGGTAGAAGAAGCAACTCAACCCATGTATGATCCAACCCATCCTTATACCATTTGCCTACTTACTACAACTGAATCACCTTGGTATGGACCAATTTACACCTATTTGAAAGACCAAACCCTTCCTATCAACCAAACACGAAACCAAAAGAAGAGTTTCATTAGACAAGCCTCCAAGTACACTATAATTTCTAAAACATTGTATTGCAAAAGTCTTGACGGAATGCTCCTTAGGTGTTTAGAAGAGAAAGAATCAAACTTAGCCTTACGAGAAATTCATGAAGGAATTTGTGGATCACATTCAAATGGATTGTCTTTAGCTAAGAAACTTCTTAGGATAGGATATTTTTGGCCTACCATGGAAAAAGATTCTTGTAACTTTGCAAAAACTTGTAAGAAATGTCAATTTCACGGAAATTTGATACATGCACCAGTACAAGAGCTGCATCCAATGATCACACCTTGGCCATTTTATCAGTGGGGTCTAGATTTAATAGGAATGATTTATCCACCATCTTCGAATGGGCATAAATTCATCATAACAACCACGAAATATTTTACTAAGTGGGTGGAAATTGTACCCCTATCAAGTTCAACAAGAAAACATATATCCTTGTTTATCCTAAATCATATAACTTGTAGATATGGCGTACCTCATGCCATCATAACGGATAATGCAAGACATTTCAAGAACAAAGATATAACGAAGTTGTGTACCAAATTCCACATGATACATCATTCATCTTCAATCTATTATCCTCAAGGTAAAGGACAAGCCGAAGCAACAAACAAAAACATATTGAAAATCTTGAAGAGAACGGTGGATAATTCTGGTAGGGATTGGCATATCAAGATAAACCCGACCTTGTGGGCTTATAGAACAAGCATAAGGACGCCAACATGGGCTACACCCTTCTCCTTAGTTTTTGGAATAGAAGCAGTATTGCCTTTGGAGGTAGAAATTCCATCATTAAGGATATCTATGCATGGTTTGATTGATGAAGAGGACTATAGGGTTGCTAGACTACAAGAACTAGAACTATTGGATGAAAAATAGAAAGAAACCTTTGATCACTTAAAGGTGTATCAAAATAGAATGTCAAGATCTTACAATAAACATGTCAAGCCAAGGACATTCCAAATAGGTGATCTAGTGTTAAGAGAAAATCCCAAGAACCAAGCAGAAAGGGAGAAGAAAGGAAAGTGGGAAGCCAACTGGTTAGGACCATTTCTTATTATGGAAGATTTTGGAACCGACACATACAAGTTATTAGATTGTGATGGTGAAGAACTGCAAGAACCTATAAATAGCATACATCTTAAAAGGTTCTATACATGAGGTAGATGAAAGGGTATAAATAGTATCAGATGGAGAGCATCATATTTATTGTACATAATTCAATAGAGATCTTGAAAATCCCCAAAACATTGGAAAAGTTGAAAATATCAAAAACATTTGAAAATCACAAAAGATAAAAAAAAAAGTGGAAAATTGAGCATGAAGAAAGTAAAAAACATTCAAAAAAGATGTTGTCTTGGTGAAAACCTAGTAAATAGGCACCTTGATGATGTGGAAAAAACAAAAAAATTGAAAAATACAAAAAAATCGAAAAAGAAAAAAGTGCCCTGGTGAAAACCTAGCAAATAGGCACCTTGGTAGCAAAAAAAAAAGAAGAGGAAAAGCTTAAAAACAAAAAAAGAGCTTGATCCATTCAATCAGTGAAAACCTGGTAAACAAGCACCATTGAACGTCCAAGTCAGTTTCATACTTAGAAGGTCACCTTGTAACTATTGCATTTGCCAACATTTGTATATATTGCATAATAAAACCCCATAGTTGCATTTGCAAGTACCTCAAGATTTTGGTCACCTAATCGAAAAATTGTCCTGAGTCCCATAAATAAAATCAATATAAAATTGGGGGCAATCTACTCTAAAGGAGCAAGGATTCATCAACAAGTTTAATTCAATCAAAGAATCAATTCATCACACTCGAAAGAGGAACACGTAATCAAATCCACATCCTAATCCAATTTGAGCCTAAAATGAAGAAAACTGATCCAAGAATTAAATGACCTTATCTTTATCAAGATTAAAAAATGAAATGGATAGAACTACACTTGAACTATGGATTTGAAAAACATGGCAAATTTTTTTTCTAAGTGTTGAAATAATTGATGAAATTATCTTTTTCTAGCGAATCGATGAAAGTTTTAGACTAGATGAGCTATGATGAAAGGATGATATTTTCTTGATTTCTGCATGACTGTCTTAAAATCAATGTTTTAAACCATGTAAATTGTCTAAGGACGTGATCATCAAAGAATCATCGAGGACTTGTACATAGAATAAAATGGAGATTTCTGCTTGTTTACGCAAACGGATCTCTTGGCTATTTTGATTTTCCATATCATAATACCAACATCCACTTGCAACATAGAATCCAACAAAATCGGTATTCGCCCTCTCATGATTGGCTTCAATCAGTGATAGGCATACCGAAGAGACCGATGGGAAAGCAAACAAAGTGGCAAAAAGTATTCATATCATCATAGTTGAACTAGTGATGATTGTACTAGCAACGGGATTCCAAAAATGCTCAATGATGAAAATAAGCTCCAAATCTTGAATAATGACAGTTAGCTGCATCCATGTTAGATTAAGTGCATTGTGTTTTGTTAGCTTTTCTTAGTTTAAATTGCAAGGGGAATAATACAATAGAGGGGGTTTGAATCAAACATCATGATCCATCATTCCAAACAATGAAAATGAGATTATCTTTGCATTCATGCATAGCATTAATCATTATTCATCCAAATGTAGAATAAAAATAGAAAAAGAAATCATTCTTCATACATCATTTGCATACATGTAATTAAAGATAGACATTGCATACATTTGAAAAATCAAAGAAAACATAGAATCATTCATTTGGCCATAAAAACAATTTTGCATCCATACATGAACGACAATAGAAAACATCTCATAAGCATCCATACATCATTGCATTCATCTATCTATATCATAAACATAAGATACATTGCATCCATCACATCATCAAAAGTAAGTGCATCCTAAACATCATATATCGGCATAAAAAGATAATCTCATAACATCAACTCATCAATGAAACCGAAGGAATAGATCATCATATATCATCAAAAAAATGTGTGTTCATCAATGGATCTAGTGTAATACCCCAAAAATGGGCTATAGGTTCATTAACCTCCTATATCATCACATCAAACGAAATCGACATCAAAGTCCTAACCTAAGGCACATCTAAACATCATCGAATCCTAATTGATTATCTCAAATTCTGCATCGGGGAATATTCCTAGTAATATTCTTAAATTATCCTAATTATCTTTAATTTAATGATTATTTGGCGATAAATCCTATTTATCCTAAAGTTGATTAATTGAATATGATGAATATTAAATTAATTGATTTAATTCTGCCACTTAATTATTTAATTGAATTTAATTATATTTTTCCCTAAGTATTATTATTTAAATTTGACAATAAATCAAAATTCCTATCATTAATTGATTAAATTCTTATTTAATTAATTAAAGCAAGTTGTCATATTTGATGATATTATTTTTGAATAAAAGTTTGATTAAATGATTGATTAACCCATAAATCAATTATTTTATTTCAAAAATCAGTTAAGTTGAGAATAAATCACTTTATTTATTTATTAATTCATAATTATCCATGTGCACAATCAAAGGGCAGTTAAACTCTAAATCAGAAAATCAATGCAAGTTATTGACTTTTTGGAACTCAACATCATTTTTTGAGTTTTAAAATTGATCTAAACTTCTAATTTGAGTTAAAAAGCTATTTTTGCATGATTTGCATATTTTTGTGAATTAAATTATCTTTATTTAAAAATAACTCAAAATCAAGCTGAGTTATTTGAGTGATTTATGGCTTTCTTTCATGCATCCTCAAAGCCCTGGATTTCTATAAATTAAGGCTTTAGCTCTTCACAAATCATCTCTCAAATCCACAAGAATTGCATAATCACACTGTTGAATTGGAGACTGAAGAATCATCTTTGCGAATCCAAGCTTTGTGAGATCAATATTGCATAGTTTTTCATATCATATTAGTTTTCATTTGTTAGATCATCATAGCATATTAGTTTTTACATATCATAGATTCATATCAGTTTTCATCATATCATTGCATAGAAAAAAAAAAAAAAAAATAGATTAATTGCATCCATATTTCATATCAGTTTTGCATTCAAATCCTTCGTTTAGGTGTCGTCAAGGTCACTGATGTTGATAACAATCTGAGAACATCATACTCGCACCTATTAGAAGGCAGTAAATTGCCTGGTTAGTTTAGCTTTCAATTCATTGCACGATTTCATTTTTGCTAACCTCTAATGTTTTACTGAAGTGTTGTGTCTATAGATCAGGTACAAAATTCACACACACATTTTTGGCGCCCATCGTGGGGCCTTGAAACAGGTTTCCATTTCAATTCTATCAATTTCTATCTTTTTCTCCTCGGTTTATGTGCAAAACTATGATTTTTAAATTTTTTTTGTACAATCTTCGTATGAGTTTCTGACAAAAGTCATTTCACACTGGACCCACTATCGTACGACAGTCTAGCGGATCAAGGATTGTGTTGTACTGTACACACTATTGTACGAGTTTCTAGACTGTCATCTGGGAGGACACCCAATGTCGTACGAGTTTCATACTGTCGTCTGGTAACAGACCCACTGTCGTACAAGTTTCAACATCAGATTTCAACTGTCGTTTCATTTTTCAGGGCAGTTTGTCATATTTGGTTTTCAAATTTTGACTAACAACTAATCTTAATAATTGAAATTCTCTATTTTTGATTTACTCATGCTGGTTTTGATTGGAAAAAGTGCAAGAATTGCTAAAAGCAGGTAAACATCTACTAAGCGCGTTGCGAGGATTCCAGGTATTCTCCTCAATCTGATAACATTTCAATTTGGATCCTAAAATGAATCTCTCATGTGTTTGGCTTGAGTGTTTTCTTTGCATGCTTTTCTTCAAATTTGCATAATTGAATACTAGGTTGTAACACCTTAAGTATTGATAGGCAGTCTTAGGATATTTTTGATTGATCTTATTAGCGAAATTGGGATATTGAACTTGCTTATTCTTACTCGCCCCTCATTTCACCCCGTGGTTGCAAGGTCAACGCCATATTTAGGGGAGGGGTCTACTTAGAAAGAGCATTAATTGTTCCACCAGTTCTTTCCCATTGTGCTTTTTGGATCTCATTAGTATTCTAGGGTGTGGAATTGATTTTAAATTTGTGTGAGGAGTTAAATGCACCACTTTGTGGACTCACCTCACATTTATTTGGAGCATTAAGTGTACCACCTTTTGTGCTTTTGAATGCTTTTGGATAGATTTATTTTTTGATATATCTGTGAAAACATAGTAATTAGGCCCTATGAACACTATTTATGGTTCTTGAGAGATTGGATTCTCAGTAAAATCCTTCTTGACGATGGAATCCTTGTAGGTAGGGAGGATACTTAGTGCGTCTCATGTTCTACTTGGTCCGTGCATCTTCCCTTATTGATTGATACATTCTCTCTCTGGAGAGGTTGATAGATCACGTGGGGTTGATATCATAGACCTTGGTGAGATAATCTTCATCTTAGCGTGTCAGATTTATCTGCCTGCTTTGTCTGGGTTAAAAGTGAAAAGATGTCAAACCCTTGGATCTGGAGCCAAGTCCCCTTGTGGTATACTATTGTGAGTCACCTTTAGAGAGGGTTAACCATAGCAAACACTCCCTTCATAGGGCAAACTATGTTGATGGAACCTTGAGCGATAATAGCCATTTTCACCGTGGTAGTGACAGCCGCTATATAAATGTCCTTGTGGAAGAAATCTTCATAGGTGTGGTTCATTGTTGGGTTGTCAAATCTCCCTAGTAGCTCTTGATTGATTAAATTCTCAGACTGTGTCAAAACCCTGGTGCGCAGGGATTGGAGTTCACCCCTTTGGATCATAAAAGTTGCAGAGTCAAACCACTACTAAAAAACCCTAGAGAGGCCAAATTTTCATTTTTCTAGGATATATGTGTGTCATTACAAAACATTTTGGAACATACACAATTAGCACTTCTGAGGATTAGAATGAATAAAATCACTTGATTGTCCATGCGCAAGGTTGCTTTTGCCCTTGTTCATTATTTTCAGACATGCTTGAAATCACTTGCTTGCTATTTTGCGTACTTGTTTATCTATCTGGTTACTGAAAATGAATAAATCTATTACAATCCTCAAATCTAGACAGTACAATTTGCAAACAATCTGACACTGAAAACCCTAAATTTGCAAAATTTGAAGTGAAATTCCTTTCTGGAGTCAGAAGTCATCTCAAGAGGTCAGAAAGTCATATGAGTTTTTGTCAAATGTCATTTCATCCATGCCCAACTATTGTATGGTAAGGAACCCAGTGTCGTACGAGTCTTTCTGCCAGTCAAATTCAAAAAAGTCAAATCCTGCTAGCAACTGTCGTACGAGCTCTTCAACTGTCGTTTCATAGCATACCCACTGTCGTGCGAGTTTTACAACTGTCGTACGAGCTTTTTCAACTGTCATTTCATAGCATACCCACTGCTGTATGAGTCTGCAGAGTGTCATTTGGGAAAATTTTGAAAGTCGTCAGAAAATTGTCAGAATTGCCAGATATTTAGCTTTTCAGCCTATTTCCAGAATCTTTCGAACAAATCACTATGTCAGGAACAGAGCAGTAGCTATTGAGAACCCTATCATTTTCCAAGAGTGGCCTTTTGAATCCAATTTAGCCTTCTATTTAATCGATTTGAGTCCTTTTCAACTTGTGTCAAAACCTTGTCATAACTATCAATCTTCTATCAAATCTTCAAAAATAGACCAAGTGTTGTGAACTCGTGTCCGCTATCTTTTGGGAAATCTACCCATACATCTAGGGCACAATATCCTTCACCCACATCTAATCGAATCTTCAAATCAATCAAACCTTGACAAGGTTGTGTCATTTGATCATCTTGATTCAATTCATTCTTCAGTTATTTGGATCTTATTCTTTTGTTTCACTCAAATTTGATGGTGGAAACTAGAGCTTCCTCACATAATAAATCTAGAGAAGCATCCAAGACCTTACCTATAACCGCTACCAGGGGTCCAACTCTTGAGCAACTCATCAATTCTGGTCTTTACGAAGATGACGATGCTGGTAACCTTCGATTAAAAATTGGTTACATTCCTCCTTCGTCAACTCACGGAGGTACCCAACGAACACCACATCAATCTATTCTAGGGAGTCCACAAACTCCTACCATGTCTCAAGCAGGGACAAACTTTGGCTCTCAAAGAACTCAATCTCAACATGGTGTAGATCAGGAACCCACACCTAAAGAAATTGCTCAATATCAAAATGACGATAACTTCAAATGAATGATGAAGCATTTCTTGAAAGAAGATAGAGAAGCATACTTTTTACAATTAGCTCATCAAGGAGCTAAGATTCCTCCTAATTTTAATGTCAAAGCTATCATCACACACAAGGAAGAAACTCTGATAATGGCCATGATGAAACAGATACATGCTTTACAAGTCAAACTGAATCAACTTGAAAAAGAGAAGGAACCCAAAGAGTTCTCCATGGAGGCTCTATGTCCTTTTCCATTTGACAAAGACTTGTACATGCCGCCATTTCCAAAAAGAGTAGAGATGCCAAAGTATGATAAGTATGATGGACACTCAAATCCTCAAGATCATGTCTGAGAATTCTGTACATAATCAATGGATTTCATGCACGAACCAACCTATCTGATGCATCTCTTCCCTTGATCTCTAGGAGGAGCGACCATTCAATGGTTCTCTTGATTACCTTCCACTATCAAAACTTTTGAGGAATCGATCAAATTGTTTTATCAATAATACTCCTACAATATTCAACATCCACTCACCATGATTGATATCTGTAATCTCAAGCAATATCCAGGAGAACCATTCCTAACATTTCTCAAGAGATGGAGGAAGAAGTTCTCTCTATATGCCAGACCTATTCCAGAAATAGAAAAATTGGAAATCTTCATCAATAACCTTGTTCTAGAAATAAATTATCCTCTACAAATGCAAGATCATACATCTTTTGATAAGATGGTGGATAATGCTATCAAAATCAAAAAAGTGCTTATGAAAAAAGGAGAAATCACACTTCAAAAAGACAAGTACGAATTAGGATCCAGTTCTAAAGACAAGAACAAAAATTGGAACAAGAACAAAGGCATCGTCACAGATGGTGTTGTTGATACTATCCATGCCCCATCAAAGGCACCAGCCTACAATCTAACTCTTGGTTCCCAAGCCATAAAAGCTTCAGAACAAAAGTCATCTGAACCATTTCAAAAGAGGTCAGAGTACAAATCTTGGGATAAACAACGAAAGTTCACTCCTCTTGGAGAATCTTTAGAATCAGCTATGAAAACTCTACTAGCTGATAACATCATCTCTTTGCCAGTAATCCAACCACCTGATTATGAGCCTAAGCCAAAATGGTGGAGAGAAAATGAATTCTGTGATTTCCATCGAGGTAAAGGTCACAAAACTAATAACTGCTTATGGTTGAAACACACCATTCAAGATCTGATTGATAGGGGAGACATCACAGTTGACAATCCTAAGAGCAATAACGATCATACAACATTCATAGAACCATTTTTGAAACATGGTCAAGAAGTTTCATCTTCTCAACCTAATATAGGGGCAAAAGTTAATTATGCTTACCCTGGAAATAATGCTACCATCAATATGGTTGAACCCTGTCTCTCAGAGCATTGTAATGTCATCACAATTGTAAGAAGAGATAGATAAAATCAATCCACCAATGCAGTTACTTGATCACAAGCCCAAGCACATCTGAAAGGACAAATCCCAGATTCATCAAATGTCCCTAAGGTGCCCTTCAATCTTTCATCTGCTTCTAAACAAAAGGTTGCTTCCAAATCTTCCAATCCAAAGGATACAAGGCCTACATCTTACAACATCATTCAACAACTCCAGCACACTAATGCCAAAATCTTCATGTTTGAGTTACTTCGAATATCTCCAGCTCACAAAGCCATACTAGACAAAGCTTTGCTCGGTTCCAATGTTCCTGATGACCTTGATTTAGATAGGTTCTAGACTATGGTTGGACATCTTACATCTCCACAATATATCTCCTTTTTCAGAGGAAGATGACAACTCCTTGAGTCACCCACATAATCAGCCTTTGCATATAGAAGTCTTGATCCAGAACCGTAGAGTCAAACATGTGTTGATAGATGGGGGCGTTGGCCTAAACATTTGTTCTTATAGCTTGATCACACAATTGGGATTTTTAGAATTGGCTATTGATCCTCGAAAGAAGATAACCATAAAAGCCTATGATGAACAAGAAAGATCTTCTAAAGGCACCATTGTCTTACCCATTTGAGTGGGTCCAGTTATCACAGATACCATCTGTCAAGTGCTTGATCTACCTTTGGCTTACAACATCCTCCTAGGGAGACCATGGATACATGAAATGCAAGCTATTCCTTCTACATACCATCAATGTTTGAAGTTTCCTTATGAAGGAGTAGAGGTTACTATCCCCGCGGATCTAAATATAACTTGCAATACCTTGAAGGAAAGTGCAGATAAGCTTGTGCCTAATAACAGAGAATCTTCCATTGAACCAACTAAAGAAGCATCCACATCTAAAATGGAATATCTTGCAAAAGAGGTTAATATCAAAGAAAATAGTATGGGAGAATATACTATTGAGCTAGTCTTATCTTTGACATCTCTCCCTATCTCACCTAAGTCTTGTGGGCAATCTTTGAAACAATCCAAACCAGACTCTAAAGAACCCCTTGAGGTATATAAAAATAATTTTGTAGCAGAACAAGTCTCCAAGCAAGAATTTGAAGAAGATGAAGTTGTGCTTGCATGGCTATACAAAGATGAACCTGAATCTCAAGTTGTTCAAATTAGTGACTCTACAGTATCCAAACTCCCTTTTAAGTCATATGGACCAGGAGATAAATTGATAGCTAAGATGGGATATTTAGGTAAAGGACCTCTAGGAGTCAGAGGAAAAGGTCTTGAGGTACCTCTCCCACATACTGGTAGAGCAAATAAGAATATTGTTGGCCTAGGCTTTAAGAAGAAACCCTATCACCTCAAAGGTAATTGTTCTCATGTCATAGAGCAGATCGCACCAGGAGAACCTCTTCTTAAGAAAGAAGAAATAGAATCATCAGATAGTGATTTAGACAGCTCAGAACTCATCCCCTATGAAAAATTACCTAAGGAGATCAAAGACCTTCTTGATGATAAAGATGATCCAATCAAAAGAATTAATGTACTAGAAACACAAGAACCTACTATCAATCAAGAGATAGTTGCAACATAAGAACCAGGTAATCTCAAAAACCATCAAGAAGAAGAAGGTGGTAGTTATTCAGAGACAGATTCCCATGAGTATGAATACAAATCCAAATCTGAGGATAACCCTTCTTGGGGTATTCACCCTAACTTTACTCATGTTCTAAGATTTCCTAGAGATCTTGAATCAGAAGATGAATCTAATGACTATGAATGGGGAATCATTCCAGAACCAGATGAGCTTATCATAGAGAAACATGTTGATGTTATTCACCAATATGCACCCCAACCCAACGTAAGTCTAGAATGAAATGATGAACTTATCGAGTCTGATCCACCTATGGCTGAATTGGACTCCCACGATGACATTGAGCCTATTCATGAATTGAATGTCTTAAGTTGTAATATCACCTTTGAACTCAAGCATTGGGTTAGGACCAATGATGACATATCCATATCTGTAAACACTATCTCCCAATCTTTCCCTACTTTGACTATCCAATATCCAGACCTTATCGATCAAACCTCCACAAATCGGAGCCATGGTATTTAAACCTTCCCGAATGACTATGCCCTTGCTTGCTACCTAAATGTAGTTGAGCCTATGAGGACTTCCATCAGTGAACCAAGCATTAACATGACTGAGTCGGACATCAAATATCTTAGTCAGAAAAATAAGAATAAGAATAAAAAGAAAAGGAGTTATGAGGGTGAAAACCACTTTGTGGTAGTCTTAGAACCTACAAAAGTAAAAAGAAAAGACGTATCCGAAGGTGAAAACCTCTCTAAGGTGCCTAAGGATGAGATATTTGATGTCCTTCAGAATCATTTATAGGATAGATCTCCAGTTCTAATTGAGCCCACTCAATCCATTAATTTGGGTACAATAGAGGAACCACAATTGGTACATGTAGCGCAATCATTATTATTAGAAGAGAAGAAAACATTTACTACATTCCTAATAGAAAAAAAGATCAACTTTGCATGGAAATACTCAGATATGCCCAGGTTGGATCCTAATCTTATCATGCACCATTTATCTATAGCTCCTAATGTAAAACCTATCAAGAAAAAATTGCAAAAGATGCATCCTCATGTTGCACTCTTGGTAAAAGCTGAATTAGAGAAGCTCCTAAAAGCTAGATTCATTTGAGTTATTGACTATGCAGAGTGGATCTCTAATATTGTACATGTTTCTAAACCAGATGGTTCAATCAGAGTGTGAATAGACTTTAGAGATGTGAATAGAGCATGCCCTAAGGATGATTTTCCACTACCTAACATTGATATGATAGTGGACATGACTACAGGTTTCGAGATGTATTCCTTAATGGATGGTTTCTCTGGATATAACCAAATAAAAATTGCTCCAGAGGATCAAGAGAAAACTGCTTTCACATGTGCATGGGGTACCTTCTGTTGGAATGTCATGCCATTTGGGCTTAAAAATGCTGGTGCTACATATCAAAGAGCAATGACATCTATTTTCCATGACATGATGCATCGAACTATGGAAGATTATGTTGATGACACATTAGCAAAATCTATGATCAGAACTGAACATCTAAAGGACCTGAGCATGATCCTAGACAGAATGGAAAAGTTTAGTCTCCCACTAAACCCTAAGAAGTGTGCTTTTGGTGTCACTTCTGGAAAGCTCTTAGGATACATCATTTCAAAGAAAGGCATTGAAGTTGATCCAGCTAAAGTAAAGGCTATAATGGAGATGCAACCCCCTAAGAATATCAGTAAGATGAGGACATTACAAGGAAGAGTTCAATCTATCAGAAGATTCATATCACAGCTAGCGGACATATCACAGCCTTTTACAAAAACATTACATAAAGGTGTGACCTTTGCATGGAATGAAGAATGTGAGAACAACTTTAACCATATCAAGAAGTATCTATCAAATCTACCTATCTTGACGCCTCCTATTCATGGAAAGTCATTGATCTTATATGTCTCCACTACAGATACATCACTGGGGGCATTGATAGCATAGCACAATGAAGATAAAAAGGAAAGAGCTATATACTATATCAGTAGAACATTGGTTGCATATGAGAAGAATTATTCAATGATTGAGAAAGCTTATCTAGCTGTGATCTTTACATCACAGAAATTGAGACACTACATGTTAGCTCATACCACACAATTGGTAGCTAAGATTGATCCACTCAAGTACCTACTAAGCAAAGTTGCCCTCACAGGTATATTAGCTAAATGGGTTATGCTCTTAAGTGAATTTGACATTGAATATGTGGAAAGAAAGGCTATCAAAGGACAGGTTATTGTTGATCAATTAGCAGATGCACCTATGATTGATAATACACCACTATAAATGGAATTTCCAGATTCCTCTATCATGCATCTTTCTTCTAGAGAATGGCAATTATTCTTTGATGGCTCCTATACATAGAATGGATCCGACGCAGGCATATTGTTCATAACTCCTCAAGGATACTCCATACCTAAAGCATTCAGATTAAATTTTCCTTGCACAAACAATATTGTTGAATATGAAGCCCTTTTGAATGGTATGAAAATAGCAATTGAATGGAAAGTAACAGAGCTACACATTCATGGAGACTCTCAACTTGTTATTCATCAAGTCAATGATGTGTACCAAACTAAAGATGAAAATCTCATTCCTTACAAGAGAATGGTAGATGATTTAAAGAAGTATTTCATATCTATCACATTTGAGCAAATTCCTAGAATGGAGAACAAGATTGCCGATGCAATGGCAACACTATCTACTTTATTACAGCAGCCCGAACATGAGTTGCGCTACGAGTTCCTGGTGGAAGCACTATCCTATCCTGCATACGATTCCCCTGAAACTTGCATGATTTGCACTATTGTAGGTCATGATTCATCTAGATACAAAAACCTATTTTCCTATCTCCAAGACCAAATCATTCCCGATACCTTCAACCGCCATGAAAAGAGATACCTTATCCAAAATGCCTCCTGATATGTCATCATTGGTAATGATCTTTACAAACAAGGTCTAGATGGTACGCTACTTAGATGTTTAGAATGGGAAGAGTCTCAACATGCATTAGAGGAAGTCCATGAAGGTATTTGTGGGTCACACTAGAACGGTTTAACACTAGCTCAAAAACTTATTAGGGCTGGGTACTATTGGCCTGAAATGGAGAAAGAGGCTATCAAATTTGCTAAGAATTGTCAAAAGTGCCAAGTGCATGGCAACTTAATTCATGCTCCAGAGAGAGATCTAATCCCCTTTACAACATAATGGCCTTTCCATCAATGGGCATTTGATCTTATCGGGATGATTCATCCTCATTCTTCTAATGGACATACCCATATAATCACAGCTACAAATTATTTTACAAAATGGGTAGAAGCAGTCCCTTTGACACAAGCAATTGGAAAGCAAATATCTATGTTCATATTGAACTATATCATATGTAGATATGGGATACCTCATTCCATAATCATAGATAATGGTGGACAATTCAAGAACAACGACCTAGATGATCTATGTGCCAAATTCAAGATCACACAACATTGGTCTTCTATCTACTATCCTCAAGGGAATGGACAAGCAGAGGCATCTAATAAGAATCTATTGAAAATCTTGCATCAAATTGTTAATAAGACAGGAAGAGACTGGCATCTCATGATCAATCCAGCTCTCTGGGCCTACAGAACAAGTATCAGAACACCTACAGGGGCTACACCTTTTGCTTTAGTTTATGGGTCTGAAGCGGTATTGCCTATTGAGGTTGAAATCCCATCACTAAGAATCAGAATGCATGGTCTAGTAACTGATGATGACTACAGAGTGTCTAGGGAACTTGAACTACTAGATGAGCGTAGACAAGTAGCGTATGATCATCTTAGAGTGTATCAGAAAAGAATGTCTAGAGGCTATAACAAGAAAGTTAGATAAAAAGAATTTCAGGTTGGTGATCTAGTCTTGAGAGAGAATCCTAAAAATCAATCACATTGAGAACGCAAGGGGAAGTTTGAACCCAACTGGCTGGGTCCCTTTGTAATCACTGCTACTTTTGGCTCTGGTGCCTATCAACTCTCAACTACTGAAGGAGAACAGCTCTGAGAACCAATCAACGTTCTCCATTTGAAAAAATTCTATGCCTAAGGCATTCAGTGTATGGTAAAATGTCTTGAAAAAATTATAAAAATCAGAAAAAGTTCTAAAAAAATGAACATCTTGGTGAAAACCTAGCAATAGGCACCTTGATGATTCACAAAAAAATATCAAAAATATCAAAAATATCAAAAAAATTAAAAAAATGAAAAATACAAAAAAATGAGAAAAAGAAAAAGTGCCTTGGTGAAAACCTGGAAACAGGCGCCTTGGTAGCAAAAATAGAATCTCTACCAAGATGGTGAAAACCCAGCAAATGGGTGCCACTTGTTTCAAAACGCTCCATCTATCAGCGCAATCTTGGTCTTTCCCAGCTTTCAGTCTTGCTTTAGTTTGTACATATCTCCCGATTTGTTTTTGCATTCCTGTTTTCAATAAGTCGGTCTGTACACCAATCAGCTCAAGTGTCTGTATCCTATCTATGTTCAAACTTGGGGGTAATCAATGCCATATCTTATGGCCTCCAATGTATCTTAGGCGTGTCATATCTAGTCAGCATCCTTTTGAAGCTTCATTTGAGTCAGTCAATTACTCTCCTCTCTAGAAAGGGATTTTGCATCTACAACAACGCAATCAAACATCAAACACAAACTGAAAACAATCTATGCTTTTACATGCTTTTATCTCCTTGTATGCTTACTAATTCACATTGATATTTTTGCATATTGTGTCTCTTCGAGCTCTTCGATGATGTCCTTTACAGGATTTAGAGAGTGATGACTGGGGGCATAATCTTTTCTTTGTCTTCTGCTTGTATGTGAAAATGTAAACAACTTTGGAAATTCTGGATTGAAATGGTGTCCAACTGTAAGAGCCTCTATCTTGAATTGGATGGCCATGCGTACCTCAACCATTGATACCCAGAAAATTCAAGGAAGTTTGATCTAACTATTGTCTTTTTGAGTGAATTATTTCTCTTACTGTGAAACACAATCTTACCTAAGGATGTGAACGATAAAGGGTCACTACGGGTAATTCACATTAGATTTAGAATGATCTCTTGACTGTTTGATGTGTTTTTAATGCAAGGTGTATTCAGGTCATCACGACGTTTATGTTTTGATACTTATACAAATTGCTATATCAAAATGGACATGATATTCATGTCATCCTGACGTTTGTGCCTAGGTGCTTATATCAAATCTGACATTCCAAAAAACAAAATCAATATTCATATGCCCATGGTTTCCTAATCAGTGGGTGTTGTATTGATTCTTGTGCATACAAATCGATATTCATATGTCTATAATTTCATAATTAGTGGACATTGTATTGATTTATTTGGTTACCTAAAAGTTCAATGATGATAACAAATCAACATATGATCAGTGACTAGGTCCTAGGTCTTAGGTTGCATTTCATTCTACATGTCTCTTTGCATTTTGCATGTTTGCATGATCTCACAATGATTCAATGAACTTCAATGCTTAAATTATTCTTCAAATCACATCTTCAAATCTAATAAGAGCTGAATCTTACATGAAGGTTCCTCCAACGAAATAGCAAGTAGAATCCTTTTTCGGGATCAAAATCAAAATATGAGATCATTCATATTATTAACTACTTGCACAATCAACCTTCAATCATAGTAGAAATCCATTATTCAACTTAACTAATTATCTTACATCAAACTCTTGAAATTTCAACTCATAGTTTCACCTAGTCAAACTTGGTCTCCAGGACCTCCAAACGATGCAGAATGCATTCTCGAACGTATATAACCACTTCTCAAATCAATTAACATGCTTCTAAACTATCAACGCTGCCTTTTCTTGTCAGATTTCAATTTTAATCCCGAAGGGGGCATGGTATTGCACATCATTCAAAGTTTGTAATCTAATTTGAAATCATATCTTTCCTCATTGATCAAGACAACAACCATGTCTAGTTGCTGATTCATCAAAAGTCCTCATCGCTCGGGGAAAATCTATCATCGCTTAGGGCATATCAGATTCATTGAGATCCATATCAATCTGGTATTCTCTTAATCTTGTAAATTGTATCAGTTTTTGCAACTATCAGTTCAATTGTGTTATTTCCTTGATTCTTCGGTAACTGAAGGGTTCAGATGTGATACCTACGTGATTCTTCTAAGGACAATCGAGTCTGGAATCGGTCACTCACTTCTTCCAAATCATAAGGTTCAGAATCAGGCATTTTGACGCTTTTGTTTCACTGGTTCATCGTTGCTATAGTGAACATTATCTTTGGTCATTCAAGACCTAATATCATCATATCTTTCATATCAGTTTCATATCTTTATTGTACACAGACTATCTTTGAACCACTACGCTTCGCATAGTAATTCAAAAAGGGGCAAAATGTAATACCCCAAAAATAGGCTATAGGTTCATTAACCTCCTATATCATCACATTGAATGAAATCGACATCAAAGTCCTAACCTAAGGCACATCTAAACATCATCGAATCCTAATTGATTATCTCAAATTCTGCATCGGGGAATATTCCTAGTAATATTCTTAAATTATCCTAATTATCTTTAATTTAATGATTATTTGGCGATAAATCCTATTTATCCTAAAGTTGATTAATTGAATATGATGAATATTAAATTAATTGATTTAATGCTGCCACTTAATTATTTAATTGAATTTAATTGTATTTTTTCCTAAGTATTATTATTTAAATTTGACAATAAATCAAAATTCCTATCATTAATTGATTAAATTCTTATTTAATTAATTAAAGCAAGTTGTCATATTTGATGATATTATTTTTGAATAAAAGTTTGATTAAATGATTGATTAACCCATAAATCAATTATTTTATTTCAAAAATCAGTTAAGTTGAGAATAAATCACTTTATTTATTTATTAATTCATAATTATCCATGTGCACAATCAAAGGGCAGTTAAACTCCAAATCAGAAAATCAATGCAAGTTATTGACTTTTTGGAACTCAACATCATTTTTTGAGTTTTAAAGTTGATCTAAACTTCTAATTTGAGTTAAAAAGCTATTTTTGCATGATTTGCATGTTTTTGTGAATTAAATTATCTTTATTTAAAAATAACTCAAAATCAAGCTGAGTTATTTGAGTGATTTATGGCTTTCTTTCATGCATCCTTAAAGCCCTAGATTTCTATAAATTAAGGCTTTAGCTCTTCACAAATCATCTCTCAAATCCACAAGAATTACATAATCACGCTGCTGAATTGGAGACTGAAGAATCATCTTTGCGAATCCAAGCTTTGTGAGATCAATATTGCATAGTTTTTCATATCATATTAGTTTTCATTTGTTAGATCATCATAGCATATTAGTTTTTACATATCATAGATTCATATCAGTTTTCATCATATCATTGCATAGAAAATAAAAATAAAAATAGATTAATTGCATCCATATTTCATATCAGTTTTGCATTCAAATCCTTCGTTTAGGTGTCGTCAAGGTCACTGATCTCGATAACAATTTGAGAACATCATACTCGCACCTATTAGAAGGCAATAAATTGCCTGGTTAGTTTAGCTTTCAATTCATTGCACGATTTCATTTTTGCTAACCTCTAATGTTTTACTGAAGTGTTGTGTCTACATATCAGGTACAAAATTCACACACACATCTAGTACATCAAGTATATCAAGATATAATCTCATGAAAGTGGTACATCATAAGTTCCGATCGATAAAAAATAGGAAATGTGCAACAAGAGGACATCACTGCAAGATCAATCTGTCAATCATCAATCATGACCCTGTAGCACCAGAACCATTTGGACCTCTACCATCCTGTGAGGGAGGAGCCTAAGAAGTGCTCGCTCCATCCTATCTCTGCCTAATGACTGTTGATAGGAACTGTTGCATCAAGGTGGCAACCTAATCTAATCGGCCCATAACAGTGGACATCTCTGCCCTCATAAACTATACCTCTCGTACTATTACATCTTGCGAACCTTGTCCCTAATCCTGTGGTGGCTAACCTAGTGGAGGCATCTGCTATGCTGGAACCTGTGGTGCCTGAACCTAAGGGGCACCATCATCCTGCTATGCCAAGGCCACTCTTTGTAACTGTACTAAAGGATCTAAACCTCCTAGAACCTACCGAGCAGCATCAACATGAGCCTGTCTCTGTGCTCTTTGCTGGTGATGTACTCGATCCTGTCTCACTATGGCTCAAGGATGAACTACAGGGACTGCATCTGCCCATCTATCTCTGGCCCTGTCTTGAATCTGTACATCTCTCACATGGCCTCTACCTATTGCACCTTGAGGACCTCTACATCTCTGATGTCTACCACCCCCGTGCCCATCATCACCATCACCACCATGGCGAGCGGGCATAGGCTTCGCTGGATCTATGAAATGAATGAACCTATTTCGAGACCACCAGTCTCGATACTCATGGGACATCCTAGCATCAACTATCCCTGGTAACATCTCCCATCTGCAAAAAGGCATCTCGACAATCTGACTCACATCAAACTGATAACCAATACATGGACCCCATAGAGATCTCTTGGCCTATACTCGAGCATATAAGGCATTCCCCAAAGGCATCTCCTAAATCCTACCATACTATCTGGAGACCCAACCAAAACATAATCGCTCAATAATAGTATTTGACCTGCCAATCATCCAACGTGGATAGAACATATATGGTAACTCATCATCATCCTCCCACCAACCCTCGCAACCAAGATAGGGGCGCCATGTCACAACATCTAGATCATCTATATGATGTCTCTAATAATCCAGGTCACCCAAATGATGTTGAATCACCATCCCAGTATATAGATAAGCATAAGGATATCCGCGAGGTCATCTCCTATCAGAAATAGGCCTAGTAATGGGAAGATGCTCCCAAATCCATAACTGTAGAATGATAGCACCAGCAGATAATGAAGAACTCCCTCTATACACAACCTCATGAAGATCATGATATAGCTGGGCTAGCACACAAGAACCCCAATCAAAATGTCATGGATGTGCTAGTAGATCCTCCAAAATCCTGCCCCAACCCACAGAGAAGCCACGACCTTGTCGATCTGGAAGAAGTAGTCCACCAATCAAGGCACCAAGAACTGCTGACAATACAGGTAATGAAGCAAACTATGGCTAGGTGATCATATCATCATCAATATAGTTGTCTCTGAACACTCACTGACAGATAGTCGAATCATACATAGAATCATAATATACAAGATCTCCCTGACAAGGAATCTGTAACAAATGATATACGTCCTCTGGAGTAATCGTCATCTCACCATGAGGGAGATGGAAAGTATTGTGGTCAGAGTGCCAATGCTCTACCACAGCTATCATCAAACCACGATTCAGTAGGAGCCAGGGAAGATCAAGAAGAAAGCTCAGACCACATAACTCTACCACACGCAACTCAGCATCAGTCAATGTCTGCCCAAGGTCAATAACCCAGGACGAAACTGAACAGATATATAATATAGGCTCGTCAGCCTATTTGACAAAAATGAGAGAATCATATTAGCATAATATACCAAGGAACATCTAAAGTCGATCAAAGTTATTACACAATCCATTTTCTCATCATGAGTACATCAAAACTCCTAACTCTTTATCTTGAGGAGGGAAAATCAGTGGTTTACATCTCTAGATCTTGAGGGTAAACTATTAAATCATCATCCTATCATAACATATTGATAACTAAAATTCATTGGTATTCCTATACTGCTATTCTAATCAATTGTTTCGATCAAACATAACTGACCTACTCATATTATTCAAATCAATCATCAAGTACAACTGAAAATTTTGCGCAACATGCTGCAGGTGTGATTTTCATCATCATAGGCGACATTTATCTTACATGACACAAAACTTTTGACAAGCGACATTATTTTGATGTTACGCGACAAAAGTTTCATAGGCGACACTCGTTTAAGCTAGGCGACAACTAATTTTTGACAGGCAACATCAAAAAGTGCTAGGGTTTTCAACGCGTAAGCAAATGGTAAACTTAGTTTTTTATCTAGGTCTACACATGATCAAATTAACCGTGAGCGACAATGAAAATGTGTTAAGTGACACTAAAATTTTCTTAAGCGACATTAAAAACCGCGGATGTGAGAGTTAAAAATGCTAAGCGACATTAGAATTTTCATACGCGTGAATGAAATAATTCAAAGCAGTGCTCGAATTTCAAAATGTAATAAATGCTACTTAAGGTATAATAAATGCATTATCAAAGGTTAAAACCACTTACCAGAGCTCCATAGTCAGGTGGTCTAGCATATCTCCGACACCGCTCGAATCGATGCTCCTGAATAGGCATAACCATCATGAACAACAGCAGGGGATCAGAACAAAATCACTGAAGAAGAAAGTAAAAATGAATAGTAAAATTAGGTTTTTCAACCTATTTATGCTAATTTGACCTAATTCTAGGGTGAAAATTGAACTCTGAACTATATTAATCTATCCCAGTTAAGAGAGGCAATTTATGAAGTGGGGCATATCAAAAGTGTTTTTCAGAAATGAAAACATATCAATCAATCTATCAAATTAAAAACAAACATATGTTTCATTTCTGAGGGGGCATACCATCACATTATTAGATCAACAACATCAATAACATCAAACGAGATCAATGACTGATCAGAGAATTCAAAGGGAAATCTTTTATCAAAAAAATTTTCATAATAAAAAATGAAAGGGGCATCATATCAAATCAAATCATCAAATAAGGAACCATATCAATTAGGAGAGTTTCATATCAATCATTATCGGCATAAATTCCATATAAAAAAAAATCAAAGGATCGACCATTGAAATACATTAAGAACAAACATCAGAGATTGACCATTGTTGAATCAGGATCTATCAATCAAGCAAGATCAGAGTATTCTTTGAATTGACATGCTTCGCACGTCAACTCAAAGAGGGGCATTTGTAATCACCTAAAAATGGACAAAGACAATTTAAGGATAATTCAAAGAAAATGAAGGGAAATCAAAGCAAATCAAGGACATAATTGAATCAATTGAATCATAATGCATAATTAGCCAATCAAAATGAAAATCAAATTCTAAATCATGACCAATCAAAATTGAGAGCATTTTAATTAAGTGGAATCAAATCAAAATACAATTAATTCAATTAATTGTATAGTCTTGAATTAAATTAAATTCAACCCATTCAAGGGGTACATGGCTAAAGAAAATTAATTAATTAAAATCAATTACTCTCAACAAACCAAAAGGAGAGGAAAATCAATCAACCAATGAAATTGGAAGAAAGACACTCACATGGATCAAGCCAAATTGAATCTCAATCACTCAAAGTGAAAGAGAATCTTAGCCATCCATCTTGTCTACTTGTCCCAAGCTTTGAGGACACAAATTTTGCTTTGTCTTTAAAGGGTGGAACCAAAACCTTAACCCCAACTCAACCATGATCAAATGCAACCACACACCCTCACATTGGGAAAATCTATAAAAGGAAGGCTAAAATCTTTCATAATTCATCAACCACCTATCTGAGAATTGCATCAAACCTCTTGGAATTTGAATTTAGAAAGCATTTTGAGAGAAATTTTAGCATTTCATATTGATAATTGTTAGCATTTGCATTGTTTTATCATTGTCATTCTCATATCAGAATTGTCATTAGTGAGCTTGCTGAGAGCTTCATTATTCATTCTAATTAGAGAGCCATAGGATGCTTAATTAGTCTTTGATATTGTGAAATTATTGCTCAATTATGGTTGTATTTAGTTCTTATTTCACTTATTTGTCATTGATTAACCCTAATTCTATGAAGATACATTTATTTGTATACAGATATGTCACTTGTAATACTGTGACCTGCCTCTCCTGACTCGTCAGTCAGTCCACAAACCACTACAATCAATCTAATTTTTTTGCATCAATTTTCTTCCCTACCAAATTTTAGTCTATAAATCCTAACTATTCATCCCCTAGTCCTATCCCTTTCTAACATTCTTCTTTAACCCTCACCCTTGCAATCCCGTAGGTTTAAGCCATGATCCCGCAAGCATCCCAATTCTCACGATCTTGCAAGTGCAGGATTATATAACCTATTCCCATCCATATAGCTATGAGAATGCATTCATGCGATAAATTTTTCCTATCCCTCATGGGATTGCATAACTTTCCCTTCCCCCTAGCCATTTGGTCTGAAATCGTGATACCGTCAAAAGTTCATTGCAGGATCACGATCCTGCCTAAAATCCCACAAACCCCAAAAATTAAGTGATCCCACCAAATATCCCTCCTGACCCCCTATGCTAGCAATTTTTGCAGGATCATGATCCTGCAGGTCCTAAGGGCGATCTTGTCGATCCTGAGCTTGTGGGATCATGATTTCGCAAACTCAAACTTGAAATAAATGCTAATCCAGAAATGAAAAAAGACTAGTTTTTTAATCCTGCCTATCTGTCAAGCACTCAGTGTTGTAGAATGCTCCTCATGATCTCCTCCTTGTGCCTAGGTCACCTTCCTCTCACCATCGCATAATGCAACATCAAAGCTCAAAATCTCAAAGAAATCACTAAGTTCAGATATGCACAAATAACCCCTTTCTAACCCTCCTGACCCTTATAAAGAGCATCCTGTGACTTGCCATTACTTCTCGTACCCCCACCCCCACCCCCCCCCACCCCCTGCCACCCCCCAATCATCCCTATTTTTCCCCTTCTCCCTTCTACCCTCGATTCCTGACATGTTCCCTCCCCCTTTTCCCCTTTCTCGCTCTTTTCCCTCCAATTTTTCCAAACCCCTTCTTCCTTTTGAGATGTCATCTTGGTCCCTTTTTTCTTTCCCTATCACCCTCTCGAGGGGGTATCACATAGCCCAAACTTCTTTTATGTATTCTAGGGCAGCCTCGTTGCCTGGTAATTCATCATGTCATCTATTATTTTAATCATGTATTTGAAATAGTGTTATTTTAACACTATGTCAAATAGGGGAAAAATGTAGATACCTAAATTTGATTACACAATTTAATTAGTTTTAATAATTAACTATAGTCCAATTAATGGCAACCCATAGTGATAGGGAGGTCTCTTGTTCCTAGTCTTATTTCCCTAGGACTTCCTCTAGGTCCTTCTCTTGGCCTATTTAGGGTTCTTCCAAGACCCTACTCTTAGAGGGATTGTTCCACAATCTCCTCTCTCTCCAAGACCTCACTACCAAGTCACTAACCCATCACTGACTCCTTGTACTCTCCATGGACTCGTCTTCCCAAGCCCATTACCTAATACCATCAAATTGAAAGTCTTTTCAATTTAGATGGAAGGCATTATAAAGGTTCTCCTTGAATGGTTTTGAGGTTCTCTAGTCTCCAACCCCCTTTTATCAAGATTCGATATCACCAAACTTAGCCAAAAGGCTACAAGCCCCAATTAGGCCTAATTAGGTCTTCTAACTCACCTTTCAGGCTATAACTATCCAAACTTCCAAACAAGTGCCTCAACAAATTTGATATTCTAACACCCTTTTCAAAGACCTTGAAGATTTTTAGGGTTCCTAGGCCTCATAGCATACATACAACACCTTTCTATTTATGATCCTATTTTTAAGGGCTAATGGGTTTTCTTTGATTACTACATTGTACTGGCTCTTCCTCACTTCACAAAATTGCTCAAAACTTCTCATTCATAAAAAGGAGTCTTTAGCCTTTTTTCTTTACTTCCTTATCATTTAATTGAGTCTACCAATCCCCGAAGCCTTCCATCCACTATTTGTAACAAACAAGCTTCCTAGCTGGGTTCACTGTGGCTTGTATAGGGATTGATGATAAAATTAGCTTCCCTACACACCAGGACACAAGACTCTATATTTACATTATATACATAATGCTCTAGCATTTCCCATGGGGCCGTATAATACCCACTGATGGATTTCATGCTAGATCCATTCTTGGTCTCTCAATTCTGTTTAAACCAGTAGACTGGTCACAGAGGAAAGACTTATTGGAAGCAAAGAAGAAACAAACCTAAATCCTAAATACACACACCAAATGAACCTAATTACACAATGCTAAATGAATATTCAAGTCTTAGACTCAGATCAATCCATGGAACATAGGATGATGGAGATCATCACATTGTTCTGGATTTTGCAGAGAATACCAATGAAAATAACTTTAAAAACAAAACATTACAAAAATTCAAACCTTCTTCTTTGGTCAAAAAATTACTTAAATAGGTTAGGGAGACCGAGAAAAACTATCCAAATGGATCTCTAATTGATTCCACTCCTTTTAAGGCATTTTTCCAATTTCTTATCATGACAACTTTTGTTGTCAAGCTTGCTTGGGTCACTCAATTAAGTTCCAAATGACCTTAATGGCATAGCTAACCCTATTAGACATTTTTCATCCTTCATTCCCTCATTTTTGGAATTCAAACCATCCTTTGACCATTTATAACACTAAAGGTAGCAATTTCACAAAGAAACCAAGACTAGTCAAGTCTTGAGAAGGCCTAGACAAACATCTATCCAACCTTCTTAATGATTTTCTAGGCTTCACACACACACTTGGGACTCTTCACAGTCCTTATAAATCAGTGACTTGGCTAAGCTCACTACAAGTCAAAAAATTTGGACTAAGGTAGCCTAAGGACCCTAGGTGCTCTTGCACCATTCTACCCCTGCAATAAGAAGTCAAGTGACACCAGGGGTTAAGAGATCTAAACTGATCCCCATCTTCTTGAAATTATTATCTTCTATCCAAATAGCCTCATATTATGTTTGATGCTTCCACTTGATGAAGTGTTCCATGTACACACCATACCTTGTTTTCTTCTTGACCCTTTAGTCTAGTATCTTTTTAACTTGGGGCTTCAATGGTACAGGTAGTTTGAGATCCTTTACATTAGTATTCACATCAGGACTATGTTTTTCTTCTATGACATCAGGGCCTCTATATTTAATTAGATCTTAGACATTAAAAATAGGATATATGGCTATCTCCTTGGGTAAGCCTATCTTATAGGTATTGGGACCATATTTTTAGCTAGGACTTTGCATTGTCCTACTCTTCTCATTTGTAGCTTATTGGGCATTCCCTTTTGGAGTCTAGCTTTATTGAGGTGTGTCATCACTCAATCTCCAACTTCAAATTGTAAGTATTTTCTCCTTTCATCCACTCTAGCTTTAAGCTTTTATTTAGCTTCTACTAGCATCCTCCTTACTTGTTGATGGACTTCTTGCATAGATTGAGAAAATTCTTTAACATGACCACTAACTTCTCCTTGGTTTCCTAAATCTATGAGTTCACACACTCCCATTGGATGGATGCCATATACTATCTCAAATGGCCTCTTATTGCTAGATCTATTGGCACTGGCACTGTAAGAAAATTCAGCTTGTGGCAATACTTGATCCCACATTTGCCCATACTCCTTTGTGAGACACCTCAATAGGTTTCCAAGTACCTTGCTAATCACCTCTATTTGGCCATCCATTTGAGGATGATAAGCTGAACCAAATGCAAGGTTTGTACCTAATATTTTCCATAGGGTCTTCCAAAAGTGCCCCATAAATTTCACATCTCTATTTGATATAATACTAATTGGTAGGCCATGAATCCTTACTAGCTCTTTGAAGAAAATATGAGCAATATAGCTAGCATCATGTGTTGTTTTGCAAGGTATAAAGTGACTCATTTTAATAAACCTATCCACCACTACAAAAACACTATCAAAGCTAGTAGTTGTCCTTGGTAACCCCACTATGAAGTCCATGCTAAGGTATCCCCATGGTCTGGTTGGAATTGGTAAAGGCTAGTATAACCCTTCATTGGAAGATGTGACCTTAGCTTTTTGTCATACTACACACTATTCCACATATCTCCTAACATCTCTTGAAATATTAGGCCAATAATAAAACCTTTTCACTAAGTCCAACATCTTGTTCAAACCAAAATGCCCACTAAGGCTTCCATTGTGCTTTTCTTGTATAAGGTTTTCCCTCATAGATCCCTTGGGTACACATAGCTAGTTACCCTTTAACAACAAGACATTTTGCAAAGTGTAGTCAACAAATTCACTATGAAAATGATTTTCAAACTCAACACATACCTTATATCCCTTTGAGAAGTCTTCATCAACCTTGTAGAGTTCTTTGAATCCTTCTATGCCAATGCTTTGTAGTTGAATCTCTTGGATAGTGATCAACCTTTGGCTAAGTGCATTTGCAACTTTATTTTTTAGGCCCTTTTTATGTTTAATAGTGAAATTATAGGCTTGGAGAAACTCCACCCACTTGATATGCCTATGGCTTAACTTCTCTTGTGTATTGATGTAGCTTAGTGCTTGGTTATCTATATAAACTATAAACTCCTTGGGAAAAAAGATAGTGCCTCCACTTTTTAAGGGCTTGAATGAATGCATAGAGTTCTCAATCATAGGAAGAGTACCTTGATTTGGCTTCATTCATTCTTTCATTGAAAAATGCAACTGGCCTTCCTTCTTGGTTAAGGACTGCTCCCACTGCTATGTTACTTGCATCACATTCCACAATAAATAACTTATCAAAAATTGGCAAGACTAAGATGGGCTATGTTGCCACCATTTGTTTTAGCTTCTCAAATCCTTCATGAGCTTCCTTGGTCCACTTAAACTTAGTTTTGACTCCTCCTTTTATGGTATCAAGTAGAGGTGCACAAATCTCACTAAATCCTCTTATAAACTTTCTATAAAACTGAGCTAAACCATGAAATCTCCTTACATCAGTGCCTATTTTGGGAGTGGTCCAATTTAGAATGGCTTCTACTTTAATTGGGTCCATTTTCAAGTCACCTTGGGAGACTACAAAGCCTAGATAGACTAGCTCTTGCTTCAAGAATTCACTCTTTTCTAGATGAATGCCTAGCTTCTCTTCATGCAACCTTTTCAAGACAACTTCTAGGTGTTGCATGTGTTCTCCTTGGTCTTACTAAAGATGAGGATATCATCTAAGTATACCACTACAAACCTTCTTATATAATCTTTTAAGACTTCATTCATTAATCTCATGAATGTACTAGGTGCATTTGTGAGCCCAAAGGGCATAACTAACCATTCATAAAGACCTTATGTGGTTTTCATTGAGAGGGGGGTGGGGGTGAATTGGTGCAATAGTATTCTTTACTTTTTAAATACAATACCAAAACTTAAAACTACAAATAAATGAAAGTAATATATTTACAAAACTCATTTCCCTTGATCGGTAATATAGAATGGGATGTGGACAAGCCCATCATTCTTCAAATTGGTGAATTAATTAATAGTCTAGAAAAGAATTTTGACCCAGTTATGGATGATTATTTCAAGAAGGTTGACTTCCATTCATCCCCCTCTTTCATCCTAATTTGATGGTACCCACTCTTAAGATCAATTTCAGTGAAGTACCTAGACCCTCCAAGATAGTCCATAAGATCTTCTATTCTAGGGATAGGAAATCTATACCTAATAGTTATCCTATTTATGGCCCTAGAATCAATGAAAAACCTCCATTTACCTCCTTTCTTGGGTTCCAAGACCACTAGCACAAAACATGGACTGGTGCTCTTTCTAATTAATCCTTGATCAAGTAACTCTTGAATCTGCCTTGCAATCTCCTTGTTTTGATCCAGTGTCATCTTATATGCTTATATGTTAGGCAAGGATGCCCCTAGTATGAAATCTATTTGGTGACTAATTTCTCTTTAAGGAGGTAGAGTGACTGGTGTACCATCACTGATAATATCTTTGAACTGCTCCAATAGCTTCCTCACTTCCTTTGGTATGCTTTTTTGTTGAGGTTTGGCCTCCTCCTTAGGCTTAATAACAATAGCTACTCCAACACCTTCCTCTTCCTTGAGTTCATGCAAGAACTCCTTACCACTCATGAGGAGTACATTAGTGTTCCCTGAAGTTGTTGCTCCTTCTTCAATGAGTGATTGTTGTGTGTGTGAATTTTGTACCTGATCTGTAGACACAACACTTCAGTAAAACATTAGAGGTTAGCTAAAATCAAAATCATGCAATAAATGAAAAACTAAACTAACCAGGTGATTTACTGCCTTCTAGTAGATGCGAGTATGTATTCTTAGATTATACAGAGATTAGTGACCTTGATGACACCTAAACGAAGGATTTGAATGCAAAATCTAGATATGGAATGCGATTAATCTATTTTTTTTAGTTTTTCTGTGCAATTATGATAATGAAAACTTGATATGAATCTATGCTAATATGAAAATTGATATGCTAAAATGATCTAACAATAATATTCTAAATGATATGGATACTATGCAAAAATAATGAAAATATCATAATAACTCAAATTCTCAAGATCGATTCTTCAGTCTCTAATTTGACTACGTGAGTGTGCAATTCATGGATGGATGGATCCCAAATGAAGAGTTGAAGCCTTAATTTATAGAAATCTAGGGCTTTGGAGGTGCATGAAAAAAAAACCATAAATCACTCAAATAACTCAGGTTGATTTTTGAGTTATTTTTAAATAAAGGATAATTAACTCACAAAAACATGCAAAAGCAAAGTTCAACTCAAAATAGAGTTTAGATTTAATTGATAATTGATAGTTGTCTGCTTTTCTGATTGTGCATGTTTTATTTATGAATTAATTTAATAATAAAGTGATTTATTTCCAACTTAACTGATTTTGAAAAATAAAACAATTGATTTATGGGTTAATTAATTATTTTTCAAACTTTTATTCAAAAAACAATATTATTAAAAATTGACAACTTGCTTTAATTAATTAAATAAGAATTTAATCAATTATTCCTAGGATTTTGGATTTATTGTCAAAATTAAGTAATACAATTTAGGAATAAATAGAATTAACTTCAATTAAATAATTAAGTGGCAGAATTAAATCTAATTAATTAAATATTTAGAATATTCGATTAATCAAACTTTAGGATAAATTGGATTTATCGCCAAATAATCATTAAATTAAAGATAATTATGATAAATAGGAATGTTGCTAGGAATATTCCCCAATGCAGAATTTATGATAATCAATTAGGATTCGATGATGTTCAGATGTGCCTTAGGTTAGGACTTTGATGTCGATTTCGTTCGATGTGTCGATATAGGAGGTTAATGAACCTATAGCCCGTTTTTGGGGTATTACATTTTGCCCCTCTTTGAATTGTTGTGCGAAGCGCAGTGGTTCAAAGACAGTCTATGTACAATGTTGAAACTGATGTTTGAAATTGAAATTGATATGAAACAGAAATTGTGATATGAGATTTGAAGATATTAGGTCCTGAATGACCAAAGATAATGTTAACTATAACAACAAATGAACCAATGATTGCAAAAAAGTGTCAAAATGCCTGATTCTGAACCTTATGATTGTGAAGAAGTGAGTGACCGATTCCAGACCCGATTGTCGATAAGAATCATATTGGTATCACATCTGAACCCTTTAGTTTCCGAAGAACCAAGGAAATAACACAATTGAACCGATAGTTGCAAAAAATTGATACAATTTACAAAATTAGGAGAATACTAGATTGATATAGATCTCGATGAATTTGATATGCCCCAAGTGATGATTGATTTGCCCCGAGCGATGAGGTCTTTTTGATGAATCAACAACTAGACGGGGTTGTTGTCTTGATTACTGAGGAAATATATGATTTCAAATTTAGATTACAGACTTTGAATGATGTGCAATACCATGCCCCCTTCAGGATTAAAATTGAAATATGACAAGAAAAGTCAGCATTGAATGGTTTAGAAGCATGTTAATTGATTTGAGAAGTGGTTATTCACGTTCGAGAACGCATTCTACATCACTTAGAGGTCTTGTAGACCAAGTTTGACTAGGTTAAACCATGAGTTGACCATGGGTGACCAAGTTGAAATGTCGATAGTTTGATGTAAGATAATCAGTTAAGTTGAATTATAGATTTTTGTGATGATAGAAGGTTGATTATGCAAGTAGTTAATAATATGAATGATCGCAAATTTTGATTTTGATCCCGAAAATGGGTTCTACTTGCTGTTTCATTGGAGGGACCTTCATACAATGCTCAGTCCTTTTGTCATGTTTAGCATTTTTTTTTTGAAAGAATTGTTGAAGATTTTCAAGCAATTTGTGAGATCATGCAAAGTGCAAAATGCAAGAAAACATGTAGAATGATATGCAACCTAAAGACCTAGGACATAGTCACTGATCATGTGTCGGTTGTTTTCATCATTGAATTTTTAGGTAACCAGATAAATCAATACAATTCCCACTAGTTATGAAACCATAGACATATGAATATCGATTTGTATGCTCAAGAATCAATACAACATCCACTGGTCAATCAAACATAGATATATGAATATTGATTTTATTTTCAGAATGTCAGATTAGATATAAGCACCAAGGCACAAATGTCAGGATGGCCTGAATATCATGTTCATTTTAATATTGCAATTTGTACAAGCATCATAACATAGATGTCGTGATGACTTGAATATGCCTTGCATTACAAACACATCAAACAGTTAAGAGATCATTCTAAATCCCATGTGAATTGCTCGTAGTGACCCTTTATCGTTCACATCCTTAGGTAAGATCGCATTTCACAATAGGAGAAATAACTCACTCAAAAAGACAATAGTTAGATCAAACTTCCTTAAATTTTTTGGGTATCAATGGTCGAGGTATGCACGGCCATCCAATTCAAGATAGAGGCTCTTACAGACGGACACCATTTCAATCCAGAATTTCCAAAGTTGTTAGATTTTCACATACAAGTAGAAGACAAAGAAAAGATTATGCCCCCTGTCATCACTCTCTAAATCCTATAAAGGACATCATCGAATATTTTGAAAGGACACAATATGCAAAAATCTCAGTGTAAATCAGTAAGCATACAAGGAGATAAAAGCATGTAAAGCACAAATTGTTTTCAATTTGTGTTGATGTTTGATTGCATTGTTTGTAGATGCAAAATCCTTTCTGGAGAGGAGACTGACTGACTGACTCGAATGAAGCTTCAAAGGACTCTGGCTGGATATAACTCGTCTAAAGTATACTGGAGACCATAGGATTTGACATTGATTGCCCCCAAGTGTTAAGCATTGACAGGATACAGACACTTGAGCAGATTGGTGTACAGACCGACTTATTGAAAATATGAATATAGAAACAAATCGAGAGATATGTACAAACTAAAGCAAGACTGAAAGCTGGGAAAGACCAAGATGGTGCTGATAGATGGAGCATTTGAAACAAGTGGCACCCGTTTGCCGGGTTTTCACCATCTTGGTAGAGATTCTATTTTTGCTACCAAGGCACTTGTTTCCAGGTTTTCACCAAGGCACTTTTTCTTTTTCTCATTTTTTTTTAATATTTTTGATATTTTTCAATTTTTTTGTGAATCATCAAGGTGCCTATTGCTAGGTTTACCAAGATGTTCATTTTTTAGGACTTTTTTTTATTTTTAAGATTTTTTAAGGACATTTTACCATACACTGAATGCCTTAGGCATAGAATTTCTTCAGATGCAGAACGTTGATTGGTTCTCGAAGCTATTCTCCTTCAGTTGTTGAGAGTTGATAGGCACCAGAGCCAAAATTAGTAGTGATTACAAAGGGACCCAGCTAATTGGGTTCAAACTTCCCCTTGCATTCTCGATGTGATTGATTTTTAAGATTTTCTCTCAAGACTAGATCACCAACCTAAAATTCTCTGTGTCTGACTTTCTTGTTGTAACCTCTAGACATTCTCTTTTGATATACTCTGAGATGATCATACGTTGCTTGTCTGCACTCATCTAGTAGTTCAAGTTCTTGCAACCTAGACACTCTGTAGTCATCATCAGTTACTAGACCATGCATTCTGATTCTTAGTGATGGGATTTCAAGCTCAATAGATAGTACCACTTCAGACCCATAAACTAAAGTGAAAGGTGTAGCCCCAGTAGGCATTCTAATACTTGTTTTGTAGGCCCAGAGAGCTGGATTGATCATGAGATGCCAGTCTCTTCTTGTTTTATTAACTGTACGGTGCAAGATTTTCAATAGATTCTTGTTAGAAGCCTCTGCTTGTCTATTCCCTTGAGGATAGTAGATAGAAGACCAATGTTGTGTGATCTTGAATTTGGCACATAGATCATCTAGGTCTTTATTTTTGAATTGTCCCCCATTATCTGTGATTATAGAATGTGGGATCCCATATCTGCATATGATATAGTTCAATATGAACATATATATTTGCTTTCTAGTTGCTTGTGTCAAAGGGACTACTTCTACCCATTTTGTAAAATAATTTGTAGCTGTGATTATATGGGTATGTCCATTAGAAGAATGAGGATGTATAGCTCCTATAAGATCAAATGCCCATTGGTGAAAAGGCCATTGTGTAGTAAAGGGAATTAGATCTCTCCCTGGAGCATGAATTAAGTTGCCATGCACTTGGCACTTTTGACAGTTCTTAGCAAACTTGATAGACTCTTTCTCCATTTTAGGCCAATAGTACCCAACCCTAATAAGTTTTCGAGCTAGTGTTAAACTGTTCGAGTGTGACCCACAAATACCATCATGGACTTCCTCTAATGCACGTTGAGACTCTTCCCATTCTAAACATCTAAGTAGCGTACCATCTAGACCTCGTTTGTATAGATCATGACCAATGATGACAAATCGGGAGGTATTATGGATAAGGTATCTCTTTTTATGGCGGTTGAAGGTATTGGGAATGATTTGGTCTTGGAGATAGGAAAATAGGTTTTTGTATTTGGATGAATCATGACCAACAACAGTGCAGATCATGCAGATTTCAGGGGAATCATATGTAGGATAAGATAGTGCTTCCACCAGGAACTCATAGCATAGCTTATGTTCAGGTTGTTGTAATAAAGTAGATAGCGTTGCCATTGCATCGACAGCCTTATTCTATGTTCTAGGAATTTGTTCAAATGTGATAGATAGGAAATACTTCTTTAAATCATCTACCATTCTCTTGTAAGGAATGAGTTTTTCATCTTTAGTTTGGTATACATCATTGACTTGATGGATAACAAGTTGAGAGTCTCCATGAATGTGTAGCTCTGTTACTCTCCATTCAATCACTATTTTCATACCATTCAAAAGGGCTTCATATTCTGCAATATTGTTTGTGCAAGGAAACTTTAATCTGAATGCTTTTGGGATTGAGTATCCTTGAGGAGTTTGTTGGAAACTACAATTAAAACAATTGTTGTATTGTCATTGATGTCAAACCTTAACTAGTAAGACTGTTTCTACTTAGGAAAGTACTATATCTATGGTGAGAAGGGAAAGAAAGGTTGGTAACAATAGCACCTAAGGAAAGGTTGAGTTATCTTGATACTACAAAGTGTACTTGATTATGTTGCATAATGATGAGACAATGTATTATTTATCTTAGTAAGATTGAAGACTAAACTGGTAGGTTTAACTGAGCAAAAATGAAGAAATCATGTTTAAGCTGAGTTATGACAGAGTTGACCGAGTTAGTGGATGCCGAGCAAAAATCTAGTGTCGATCGAGTATCAGTAAATTGTCGAGGAAGACAATATTTGCCAAGGAAATAGTTTTAGTAGTCACTGGGCATTTTACATGGAGACTGAGTGGATGATCACAGTATTGACCAAGCATCAACAATTTTATATTTGAAGAGAATTCAGATTTGGAGCCGACATTGTTGAATTCTTGGATTATGTAAAATGTGTTAACTTTATTTATTGATTGTATGGAAGCATTTAATGCTTTGTAAAACATTTTATTTTAAATCTTTATGAGATTTGAGATGATTCTAGAAGAGGAGATGAAGAACATGAAGTGGGTAGATTCAAAGTATTTGACCTAACCCTAAGATCTACGAAGGAGATTAAGTGGCAAAAGAAAAGTTAACCTAACAGAGGAAAGTATTAAGGGAACCGAAGCATTAGGTATGTGTATGCATGGGTGAAGTAGATGCTGGAAGAATAGTAAAGTTTTATTGACTATATAAGCGAAAAAGGCTGAAGGAAAAGTGTGGTGATTGCTTGAAGGAAAGTTTTGAGCAGATTAGAAATGGAGATGGAAAAGTTTCAAAGTCAGTAAACCAACATTTGTGTATGAAATTGGAACTAATATTTGCAAAGTGAGTTGTATGTTTTCAGATCAATACTATTGCTACTTTCTAACCATTGTAACAATCAAAATCCTTTTAACAGAGGTTGACCTAACAATCATATGTTAAATCCTTTGAACAAGGTTGCATTCTAATGGAGTGTATGTAAGTCCTTTGACCAAGCTCACTTTTAACAGGGTGATTGAAATCCTTTAACTGAGTCACACTTGATAGTGTGTATTGTAACCTTTGATAGGGTTGGCTTTTAATCAAGCTCACTTTAGAAGAGTGAAAATAATAGTGGTTTTTCCCATATTGGGTTTCCACTATAAATCCTGGTGTCAATACTTGTGTGAATGTTTTGGGTTTGAATGTTTCTATGTTTTACAAGTTAGATATAGCTGGGTAGTGGACTTTTGAGTTATATGTTTCTATTATTGAATTATTGATGACTGAGTTTGTTTTGGTTGCTTGATCTGATTTAAAGAAAAGTTATTTTATACATCAGGACTTGAGAACAACTGATTCACCCCCCCTCTCTGTTGTTCTAAATCATATTAACAATTGGTATCAGAGTTGTGTTGCTTATTGGTGTTTACAGAAAGCAATTTTAAAGGGAATTGAAGCAAATGATCAAGATGTATAAGAAGGAGGTACCGAAGCTGAATAAGGAAAACTTCCCTACATGGCAAAGCTTGATGAAGCTGCATCTGGCCGGTATTGGTGATTCTGAAAAGTACTACATTGAGCATGACTATGTCACACTTGTTGCACTGTTGACTGCTGAGGAAATGAGAGCCAAGTAAGAACACAATCAGGCAATGCTGGAAATTACATCTGCCCTAAGCTATCCAGAATTTGAGGACATTAAGGACTGCACAACTACTAAAGATATGTGGGACACTCTTGCAAAGATCTATGGTGGTGATCTATATGTACTGAAAGCTAAAGCCGAGAGTCTTAGAGGTAAGTTTGATGAAATGAGAATGAATGAAGATGAAAACATTGCACAATATTGTGGTAGAATAAAAGAGGTTGTGAATGCTATTAGAGGAGAAAATGAAACTATTGATGATGAGACCATAATTGGAAAAGTGTTAAGAACTCTATGTCCTATATATGCTATTAAGATCTCAGCTATTCAGGAATCTAGATGTAACTCTGCAAATGTGCTTACTTTGGAAGGTTTGATTAGCAAGTTGATTGCTTTTGAACTATCTAATTATGATAATTTCACTGTTGGTAGTATTGGAAATGTTGAATCTGCTTTCAAGTCACAGTTAGTCCTGAACAAGCCTAAGAAGGAAAAAGAAAGATGCATTAGTGAAAGCGAAAGTGAAAGTGAAGATGACAGTGACACTTTTGATGAAGATCTTGAAGATCTAGAAGCTCTTATGGCTAGAAGACTGAGAAGAGGAAAAGGAAAATACAAAGGTAAACTCCCTATTATATGTTTTTCATGTAACAAGGTCGGTCATATAGCTGCTAGATGTCCTGACAGGAAGGATAAAGATGAAGAAATAAATAGCAGACACAAAGACATAAGACATGACAAAGGCTACTGAAGGTACAAAGACTACAAAGGAAAAGGTAAGAAATCCTGCTACATTGCTGAAGAAGAGACTGACATTGATAGTGATGATTTTGAAATTGAGGTAGTCTATGTTGCAATGAAAGATGAATTTGATGAGGATGATAAAATTGCATTGATTTCCTATGTGAACAAGAATGATAAATGGATTATTGATAGTGGTTTTTCACATCACATGACTGGTGACAAGAGTAAGTTTGAGACCCTACATCATTATAAAGGTAAAAGTGTAACATTTGGTAATGATGCACCATGTCCTGTTAGAGGAAAAGGATTGATTAAACTGACTAATAAGATCTCTTGTGAAAATGCTTATTGGGTTGAAGGATTGAATTATAATTTGTTAAGTGCTGCTTAGCTCAACAGAACTGGTTACCGAGTGGAATTTCATCACAAGAAGGCTAAGATATTTGATGCTACTGGTGAACTGATTGGAAGTGGGGAGCAGACTAGAGGTAATTTGTTCTATCTTGACCTATCTGAAGAAATATGTATGTTTGCACAACTTGATGACATTTGGTTATGACATAAGAGGCTATGTCATGTTAAATTTGACAATCTGGTAGAGATAAGTAAGAAGAAGAAAGTAAGAGGCCTACCTAGATTGAAGAAACCTGAGAATGTGATGTGCAAAGAATGTCAGTTAGGAAAAATGACTAAGTCAAGTTTCAAGAGCAAATCCTTTACTTCTGAACACATTTTAGATTTGGTTCATACTGACCTTTGTGGACTTATGGGTGTACAAAGTTACTGTGGTGCTAGATATTTTATCCTGTTTGTTGATGATCGTACCAGGATGATGCATGTAATGTTTCTAAAGGAAAAATTTGATGCTTTTCAATTTTTCAAGTGGTATTTGGCTAAGGTTGAGAAGGAGATAGGTAGGAACCTGAAATGTCTTAGATTTGACCATGGTGGAGAATTTACATCAAATGAATTTAATCTATTTTGCAATGATAGAGGAATCAAAAGACAAATGTCTGCACCTAGGACACCTCCACAGAATGGCATAGTAGAAAGAAGAAATAGATCTATTTTGGACTGTGCTAGGACACTATTGATTGAAAAGAATGTGGCACATAAATACTGGAAAGAAGCTATAAGTACAACTATTTACACTCTTAACCGGGTACAGATCAAGAAAGGTACAAATTTGACACCCTATGAATTATGGTATGGGCATGCACCGAGTGTTAAATACTTTAGAATCTTTGGAAGCAAGTCTTACATATTGAAAGACAATAGGAATGGAAAGTTTGATGCTAAAAGTGATGAAGGCATATTCCTAGGCTACTCCACAAAAAGTAAAGCTTATAAGTGTTTGAACTCTAACACTAACAAAATTGTGGAAAGTGTGAATGTAAAAATTGATGAGTATGTAGAAAGAAATGAGGTTGATAGCAAAAGAGAACCAGAAGATTACAGATCTTTTGTGTACATTGAGGAAATAGAAGAGGTAGGTAATAGACCTGCACCTGATGCCGAGTCTCAGGTAAGCAATGCCGAGTGACAGACAGATGATGCCGAGCATCAGGAAAATAGTGCTGAGAGAGAGCAAGAACACGACGAGCTACAAGATAATGCTACCGAGGATCAGGAAGAGGTTGCCAAGCATTCAGAAACTGAATTTGACAATCTTGTTGGGGAACCTGATGAAATAGAAGAGAAAAATGCTGAACCTATTTTGGCAAAATATGTAAAAGACATCACAAGCCTAAACAGATAATTGGAGATAGAGACACTAGAATTCAGACCAGAAGCAAGACAAAAGATCCAACATGCTTACTATGTGAATTTGAACCTAAGACAACTAAAGAGGCACTAGAAAATGAAGACTGGATACAAGAAATGAATAAAGAGATTGACCAGATTGAGAAAAATGAAACCTGGACTCTGGTGCTGAGACCTACAGATAAGAATGTTATAGGAACAAAGTGGGTATTTCGAAACAAGTTGAATGAAAAAGGTGAAATCACTAGGAACAAAGCTAGACTAGTATGAAAAGGCTACGCACAAGAAGAAGGAATTGATTATGGGGAGACATTTTCCCCTATAGCTAGATTGGAAGGAGTCAAAACTCTACTTGCATATGCTGCTTATAAAGATTTCAAGGTATATCAAATGGATGTCAAGTCTGCATTTTTAAATGGTATACTAGAAGAAGAAGTTTACATAGAACAACCCGAAGGTTTTATTGATCCAAACAGAAGACACATGGTATGCAAACTAAACAAAGCTTTATATGGATTGAAACAAGCTCCCAGAGCATGGTATGAGCGGTTGCATAATTATCTGATACAGATTGGATTTTCTAGGACAAATGACACAAGCAATCTGTATATGAAAGATGAAGAAGGTAGAGGTATTTTGTTGGCCAAAATTTTTGTTGATGACATTATTTTTGGTGGACAAGATGCATTGTGTAAAAGTTTTTCACATGAAATGCAAACTGAATTTGAGATGAGTATGTTTGGTGAGATCAAATTCTTTGTTGGTTTACAAGTATATCAGATGAAGAAAGGTATTTTCATTACACAGTCTAAGTATGTTAATGAAATACTGAAAACTTTTGGAATGGAAGATGTTAGACCAGTGGGAACTCCTATGGTTACTGGACAAAAGTTATCTAAGAATGATGATGCTGTAGAAGTTAACCAGACTTTGCACAGATCCATGATTAAAAAATTGCAGTATGCTGTACATAGTAGACCTGATATTGCATTAGCTATTGGGATTGTGGCAAGATACTTTGCCAATCCTAAGGAAACACACATGATGGCGGTGAAAAGAATCATGAGATACTTGAAAGGAACTGTTGACTATGGGTTATACTACAAGAAGAATGATAAATTTGAACTTAGAGTATATATTGATGCTGATTAGGTAGGAAATGTAGATGATAGAAAGAGCACTAGTGGTGGAGCTTTCTTTCTTGGACAGAGATTAGTCTCCTGGACAAGCAAGAAACAAAATTGCATTTCCCAATCTACTGCCGAAGCCGAGTATGTTGCTACTACAGTAAACTGTTCAAATTTGATATGGATAAAATAGTTGTTGATAGGCATGAAAGAAGAAATCACTGAACTTGTTGTTATTTTCTGTGACAACACAAGTGCTATCAATATTTCTAAGAATCCAGTAATGCACACTAAGACCAAGCACATAGCAATCATGTATCACTATTTGAGGGAATTGGTACAAGACAAGGAAGTCCGAATGGAATATGTGAATACAAAAGAACAATTGGCAGACATATTCACTAAAGCTTTACCTAAAGAAGCTCATGAGTACCTAAGAAGTCAATTAGGGGTCCTTCCCCTAACTGAGGCTGCCTAGCCAAGCTAGGAGCATTGCATCAAATATGCTACAATAGAACATTTGACACATTGATGTAGAAGATTGTCATACTTTAGGACTGTCCTAGAGCTATGAAGAAGAAACAAAGATAACAAATCAGTCATAAGCAAGATGACAGAGGGAGAAACACTGTGCTGAATAGATATATCTACATTTGTTGGATGTATGTTTGAGTTGCTGCTTTGGCATTTTTGTCAAAGAGGGAGATTGAATTGAAATGATACTATAACACATGACACTGAAAGTAAGGGAGATGATGAACTAAAATGAAAGATTAGGATAGAGGGAGATCCAGATACTTCTGACGGTCATAGAAGTGAGATTTACTGATTTTGAATCAGAATGAAGCTAAGGATATTATAAATTTTCTCTGATGGACAGATAAGTTTTTGGATTGGTTGGTAATCCATGTGTTATTCAGGTGATATCATATGGTGTTGCCATCAATTCCAAAGAGGGAGATTGTTGGAAACTGCAATTGAAACAATTGTTGTATTGTCATTGATGTCAAACCTTAACTGGTAAGACTGTTGCTACTTAGGAAAGTACTATATCTATGATGAGAAGGGAAAGAAAGGTTGGTAACAATAACACCTAAGGAAAGGTTGAGTTATCTTGATACTACAAAGTGTACTTGGTTATGTTGCACAATGATGAGACAATGTATTGTTTATCTTAGTAAGATTGAAGACTAAACTGGTAGGCTTAACTGAGCAAAAATAAAAAAATCATGTTTAAGCTGAATTATGATAGAGTCGACCAAGTTAGTGGATGCCGAGCAAAAATCTAGTGTCGACCGAGTATCAGTAAATTACCGAGGAAGACAATATTTGCCAAGGAAATAGTTTTAGTAGTGACCGAGCATTTTACATGGAGACCGAGTGGATGATCACAGTATTGACCGAGCATCAGCAATTTTATATTTGAAGAGAATTCAGATTTGGAGCTGACATTGTTGAATTCTTGGATTATGTAAAATGTGTTGACTTTATTTATTGATTGTATGGAAGCATTTAATGCTTTGTAAAATGTTTTATTATAAATCTTTATGAGATTTGAGATGATTCTAGAAGAGGAGATGAAGAACATGAAGTGGGTAGATTCAATGTATTTGACCTAACCCTAAGATCTACGAAGGAGATTAAGTGGCAAAAGAAAAGTTAACCTAACAGAGGAAAGTATTAAGGGAATTAAAGCATTAGGTATGTGTATGCATGGGTGAAGTAGATGCTGAAAGAATAGTAAAGTTTTATTGACTGTTTAAGCGAAAAGGCCGAAGGAAAAGTGTGGTGATTGCTTGAAGGAAAGTTCCGAGCAGCTCAAAAATGGAGAAGGCAAAGTTTCAAAGTCAGTAAACCAACATTTGTGTACAGAATTGGATCTGATATTTGCAAAGTGAGTTGTATGTTTTTAGATCAATACTACTGCTACTTTCTAACCATTGTAACAGTCAAAATCCTTTTAACAGAGATTGACCTAACAATCATATGTTAAATCCTTTGAACAAGGTTGCATTCTAATGGAGTGTATGTAAGTCCTTTGACCAAGCTCACTTTGAACAGGGTGATTGAAATCCTTTAACTGGGTCACACTTGACAATGTGTATTGTAACCTTTGACAGGGTTGGCTTTTAATCGAGCTCACTTCAAAAGAGTGAAAATAATAGTAGCATGTTACAAAGTGGTTTTTCCCATATTGGGTTTCCACTATAAATCCTGGTGTTAATACTTGTGTGAATCTTTTGGGTTTGAACATTTCTGTGTTTTACAAGTTAGATACAGATGGGTAGTGGACTGCTAAGTTATATGTTTCTATTATTGAATCAATGATGATCGAGTTTGTTTTGGTTTCTTGATCTGATTTAAAGAAAAGTTATTTCATACATCAGGACCTGAGAACAACTAATTCACCCCCCCTCTCTGTTGTTCTAAATCATATTAACAGAGTTATGAACAATATGCCTACACCTGACCCATTATGTGTGTAGGATCCATCAAAGAATAACTGTCATTCTCTAGAAGAAAGAGTCATGATAGAGGAATCAGGAAATTCCATTTGCATTGATGTATTATCAATCATAGGTGCATTTTCTAATTGATCAATAATAACCTGTCCTTTGATAGCTTTTCTTTCCACATATTCAATGTCAAATTCACTTAAGAGCATGACCGATTTAGCCAATCTACCTGTGAGGGCAGCTTTGCTTAGTAGGTACTTGAGTGGATCAATCTTAGCTACCAATTGTGTGGTATGAGCTAACATGTAGTGTCTTAGTTTCTGTGATGCAAAGATCACAACTAGACAAGATTTCTCAATCATTGAATAGTTCTTCTCATATGCAACCAATGTCCTACTGATATAATATATAGCTCTTTCCTTTTTATTCTCATCATGTTGTGCAAGCAATGCCCCCAGTGATGTATCTGTAGTGGAGACATATAAGATCAATGGCTTCCCATGAATAGGAGGCATCAAAATAGGAGGATTTGATAAATATTGTTTGATATCATCAAAGTTCTTCTCACATTCTTCATTCCATGCAAAGGTCACGCCTTTATGTAATGTTTTTGTAAAAGGTTGTGATATATCTGCCAATTGTGACATGAATCTTCTTATAGATTGAACTCTTCCTTGCAATGTTCTCATTTGACTTATATTCTTTGGAGGTTGCATTTCCATTATAGCCTTCATTTTAGCTGGATCAACTTCAATACCCTTCTTTGAGACTATGTATCCTAAGAGCTTTCCAGAAGTGACACCAAAAGCACACTTCTTAGGATTTAGTCTGAGACTAAATTTTTCCATTCTATCTAGTATCTTGCTCAAGTCATCTAGATGTTCAACCCTAATCATAGATTTTGCTAAAGTATCATCAACATAATCTTCCATAGTCCTATGCATCATGTCATGAAAAATAGATGTCATGGCTCTTTGATATGTAGCACCAGCATTTTTAAGCCCAAATGGCATGACATTCCAACAGAAGGTACCCCATGCACATGTAAAAGCAGTTTTCTCTTGATCCTCTGGAGCAATTTTTATTTGATTATACCCAGAAAAACCATCCATTAGAGAATACATCTCAAAGCCTGCAGTCATGTCCACTATCATGTCAATGTTAGGTAATGGAAAGTCATCCTTAGGGCATGCTCTGTTTACATCTCTAAAGTCTATGCATACTCTGATTGATTTATCTAGTTTTGAAACAGGTACAATATTAGAGATCCACTCTGCATAGTCAATAACTCAGATGAATCTAGCTTTCAGGAGCTTCTCTAATTCAGCTTTCACCAAGAGTGCAACATGAGGATGCATCTTTCTTAACTTTTGCTTGACAGGTTTGACATTTGGAGCTATAGATAAATGATGCATGATAAGATTAGGATCCAACCCTGGCATATCTAAATATTTCCATGCAAAGTTGATCTTCTTCTTTGTTAGGAATGTTGTAAATTTTTGCTTCTCTCCTTCTGATAAAGATTGCACTACATGAATCAACTGTGGTTCTTCTGCTCTTCCCAAATTGATGGATTGAGTGGGCTCAATTAGAACTAGAGATCTGTCCTATAAATGACTCAGATTGACATCAAATATCTCATCCTTAGGCACCTCAGAGAGGTTTTCACATTTGGATATGTCTTTTATTTTTACTTTTGTAGGTTCTGAGATTGCCACAAAGTGGTTTTCACCCTCAGAACTCCTTTTCTTTTTATTCTTATTCTTATTTTTCTAACTAAGATACTTGATGTTTGACTCTGTCATGCTAACACTCGGTTCACTGATGGAAGTACTCATAGGCTCAAATGCATTAAGGTAGCAAGCAAGGGCATAGTCATTCAGGAAGGTATAAATACCATGGCTCAGATTTGTGGAGGTTTGATCAATAAGGTCTGGATATTGGATAGTCAAAGTGGGGAAAGATTGGGAGATAGTGTTTATAGATATAGATCTATCATCATTGGTCCTAATCCAATGCTCAAGGTCAAAGGTGATATTAAAACTTAAGACATTCAATTCATGAATAGGCTCAATGTCATTGTGGGAGTCCAATTCAGCCATAGGTGGATCAGACTCGATATGTTCATCATTTTGCTCTAGACTTACGTTGGGTTCAGGTGCATATTGGTGAATAACATCAACATGTTTCTCTGTAATAAGCTCATCTTCTTCTGGAATGGCTTCCCATTCATAGTCATTATATTCTTCATCTATGCCTCTAGGAAATCTAAGAACATGAGTAAAGTCAGGATGAATACCCCAAGAAGGGTTACCCTCAGATTCTGATTTGAATTCATACTCATGAGAATTTGTCTCAGAATAACTACCACCTTCCTCTTCTTATTTTTTTCAAGATTAGCTAGTTCTTGTGTTGCAACTATCTCTTGATTGATAGTAGGTTCTTGTGTTTCTACTACATTAATTCTTTTGATTGGATCATCTTTATCATCAAGAAGGTCTTTGATTTCTTTAGGCAAATGTTCATAAGGAACAAGTTCAGAGATGTCTGAATCACTATCTGATGGTTCAGTTTCTTCCTTCTTAAGAAGAGGTTCTCTTGGTGCGATCTGCTCTATGACATGAGAACAATTACCTTTGAGGTGGAAGGGTTTCTTTTTAAAACCTAAGCCAACAGTATCTTTGTTTCCCTTACTAGTATGTGAAATAACACCTCCTCTGACTCCTAGAGGTCCTTTACTTGAATATCCCATCTTAGCTATTAATTTATCTCCTAGACCATATGCCTTAAAAGGGATCTTGGATACTGTAGAGTCACTAATTGGAATAGCTTGAGAGTCAGGTTCATCCTTGTATAGCCATGCAAGCACAACTTCATCTTCTTCAAATTCCTGCTTGGAGACTTGTTCTACTACAAAATTCTTTTTATATGCCTCAAGAGGTTCCTTAGAGTATGGTTTGGACTATTTTAAAGATTGTCCATAAGACTTAGGTGAAATAGGGAGAGATGTCAAAGATAAGACTGACTCTATAGTATATTCTCCCATACGATTTTCTTTGATATTAACCTCTTTTGCAAGATCTTCCATTTTAGATGTGGATGCTTCTTTGGTTGGCTCAATGGAAGATTCTCTATTATTAGGCACAAGTTTATCTGCACTCTCCTTCAATATATTGCAAGTGGTGGATATGTTTGCTGTAATAGTGATCTCTACTTCTTCATAAGGAAATTTCAAGCATTGGTGAAATGTAGAAGGAATAGCCTTCATCTCATGTATCCATGGTCTCCCTAGAAGAATGTTGTAAGCTAAAGGTAGATCAAGAACTTGACATATAGTATCTCTGATAACTGGACCTACTCTGATAGGTAAGACAATGGTGCCTTTAGAAGATCTTTCTTGTTCATCATAGGCTTTTATAGTTATTTTCTTTCTAGGATCAATAGCCAATTCTTAAAATCCCAATTGTGTGACCAAGCTGTAAGAACAAATATTTAGGCCAACACCTCCATCTATCAACACACATTTGACTCTACGGTTCTGGATCAAGACTTCTATGTGTAAGGGCTAGTTATGTGGGTGACTCAAGGAGTTGTCATCTTCCTTTGAAAAGGATATATATTGTGGAGACATAAGATGTCCAACCATAGTCTGGAACCTATCTAAATCAAGGTCATCAAGAACGTTGGATCCGAGCAAAGCTTTATCTAGAATGGCTCTATGAGTTGGAGATATTCGAAGCAACTCAAACATGGAGATTTTCACATTAGTGTGTTGGAGTTGTTGAACAATGCTATAAGATGTTGGCCTCGTATCTTTAGGATTGGAAGATTTAGAAACAACCTTCTGTTTGGAAGTAGAAGAAAGATTGAAGGGCATCTTAGGGACATTCAATGAATCTAGGATTTGTCCGTTCAGGTGTGCCTGAGCTTGTGATTGAGTAACGACATTAGCTGAAGGATGATCTCTATCTCTTCGTACAATTGTGATGACATTGCAATGTTCAGAGAGACAAGGTTCAACCATATTGATAACAACATTATTTCCAGGGTAAGCATAATTGACCTTTGCCCCCATATTAGGTTGAGAAGATGAAACTTCTTGACCATGTTTCAGAAATGGTTCTGTGAATGCTGTATGATCATTATTGCTCTTATGATTGTCAATGGTGATATCTCCCTTATCAATCGGATCTTGAATAGTATGTTTCAAGCTTAAGCAGTTATTTGTTTTGTGACCTTTACCCCGATGGAAATCATAGAATTGATTCTCTCTCCACCATTTTGGTTTAGGATCAGAATTAGGTTGTTAGATCTCAGGCTAAGAGATGATGTCATTAGCCAACAAAGTTCTCATAGCTGATTCTAAAGATTCTCCAAGAGGAGTGAACTTTTGTTTATTATCAGCGGACCAAGATTTGTATTCTGGCTTCTTTTGAGATGGTTCAGACACCTTTTGCTCTGAGGCTTTGATTGCTTGGGTGCCAATAGTTAGATTGAAAGTTGGTGCCTTTAATGGGGCACAGATAGTATCAACAATTTCATCTATGACGATGCATTTATTCTTGTTCCAGTTTTTGTTCTTGTCTCTAGAACTAGATCCTGATTCATACTTGTCTTTTTGAAGTGTGATTTCTCCTTTTTTCACAAGTACTTTTTCAATTTTGATCGCATTGTCTACCATCTTATCAAAAGACGTATGATATTGCATTTGTAAAGGGTAGATGATTTTTGGGATAAGATTATTGATGAAGATTTCCAGTTTCTCAGTTTTTGGAATAGGCCTAGCATACAGAGAGAATTTCTTCCTCCATCTCTTGAGAAATGTTAGGAATGGTTCTCCTGGATATTGCTTGAGATTACAGATATCAATCATGGTGACTGGATGTTGAATATTGTAGGAGTATTTTTGATAGAACAATTTGATCAACTCCTCAAAAGTTTTGATAGTAGAAGGCAATCTAGAGAACCAATGAATGACCGCTCCACCTAGAGATCGAGGGAAGAGATGCATTAGATAGGTTGGTTCATGCATAAATTCCATAGATTATGTATAGAATTCTCTGACATGATCTTGAGGGTTAGAGTGTCCATCATACTTATCATACTTGGGCATCTCCACTCTTTTCAGGAATGGTGGCATGTACAAGTCTTTGTCAAATGGAAAAGGACATAGGGCCTCCATGGAGAACTCCTTGGGTTCCTTTTCTTTCTCAAGGTTATTAAGTTTGACTTGCATGGCATGCATTTGTTTCATCATAGCTGTGAGTGGAGTTTCTTCCTCATGTGTAATGATATCTTCAACATTAAAGTTGGGAGGAAGTTTAGCTCCTTGATGAACTAATTGCAAAAAGTATTCCTCTCTATCTTCTTTCAAGAAATGCTTCATCATTCATTTGAAGTTATCATCATTTTGATATTGAGTGATTTCTTCAGGTGTGGGTTCCTGATCTACACCATGTTGAGATTGAGCTCTTTGAGAGCCAAAGTTTGTCCCTGCTTGAGACATGGTAGGAGTTCTACCTGGGATAGATTGATGAGGAGTTTGTTGATTACCCCGATGAGTTGATGAAGGAGGAATGTAACCAGTTTTCAATCAAAAATTGCCAAGACCGTCATCTTCGTAAAGACCAAAATTGTAGAGTTGCTCAAGAGTTGGACCTACGTGAGCAAACAAATTTTTAGTGTTAAGTGCTTCTCCCAATTTCTTGTGAGAGGAAGCTCTAGTTTCCATCATTAAACTTGGGTGAAGCAAAAGAATAAGATGAAGACAACTAAAGAATGAATTGAATCAAGATGATCAGATGATGCAACCTTGTCAAGGTTTGATTGATTGAAGCGTAGATTTGACTTAGATGAGGGATAATGTGCCTTGGATGTATGGGTAGATGCCCAAAAGATAGCGGATACAATATCACAACACTTAGTCATTTTTGAAGATTGATTGAAGATTGATAGTTATGACAAGGTTTTGACACAAGATAAAAAAAAGACTCAAATTGATTAAACAGAAGCCTGGATCAGATTCAAAAGGTCACTTTAGGAAAATGATTGGATTCTTAGTAGTTTGCTACTCTGTTCCTGACACAGTGATTTGTTTGACAGATTTTAGAAATAGGCTGAAAAAGCTGGATATCTAGCAATTCTGACAACTTTCTGGCAATTTTTCAAAACTTCCCAAATGACTTTCTGCAGGCTCGTACGACAATGGGTATAGCATGAAATGACAATTGACAAGCTCATACGATAGTTGACAACAGGAAAATTGACTTTTGAAAATGACTGGTAAAAACACTCGTACGACAATATACCAGTTACCATACGACAATTAGGGAGTTATGAAATGACTCTTGACCAAAACTCGTACAATTTTATGACCTAATGAGATGACTTTTGACTCCAGAAAGGAATTTCACTTCAATTTTTGCAAATTTTTGGGTTTTCAGTTTCAGATTGTTTGCAAATTTCAATGTCCAGGTTTGAGGATTGTAATAGATTTGTTCATTTTCAGTAACCAGATAGATAAGCAAGCATGTAAAACAGCAAGCAAGTGATTTCAAGCATGTCTGAAAATAATGAACAAGGGAAAAAACAAACTTGTGCATGAACAATCAAGTGACTTATTTGTGCTAATCCTTAGAAGTGCTAATTGTGTATGTTCCAAAAAGTTTTGCAATAACACACATATTCCTAGAAAATGAAAATTTGGCCTCACTAGGGTTTTTAGTAATGGTTTGACTCTGCAACTTTTATGATCCAAGAGGGTGAACTCCAATCCAGGTGCACCAGGGTTTTGACATAGTTTGAGAACTTAATCTTCAGGATCTACTAGGGAGATCTGAAAGCCCAACAAGAGACCACACCTCAGGAGATTTCTTCCAATAGGACATTTATATAGCGGTTATCACTACCACGATGAAAATGGCTATTACCACTTGAGGTTTCGTCAACGTGGTTGACCTAATTAAGGGAATGTCCACTACGGTTAACACTCTCTAAAGGTGACTCAAAATATACCACATGGAGACTGGTTCCATATTCAAGGATCTGAGTTTTTGGTACTACCCAAAAAGGGAGTAGAGCATAATCCTCCAGCCTTTTCACTTTTAACCCAAACAAAGCAGATAGATTAATCTGACACGCTAAGACCAAGATTCTCTCACAAAGATCTATGATGTCAACCACTCATGATCTATCAACCTCTCTGGAGAGAGAATGTATCAATTAGAAGCTGAAGACGTACAAATCTAGTAGAATGTGAGACTCTCTTAGTAACCTCCCTACCTACAAGGGTTCCTTCATTGAGAAGAGTTTCACTGGAAACCCACTCTCTCAAGAGCCACAAATAGTGTTCATAGGGCCTATTTACTATGTGTAACAAAGATGTTGAAAAGAAAATCTATGTTCATTTTTATAGCCCAAAATGAAATATGTGATATGAAAGCAATAAAGGTCACACAAGCTTGACACGCAAGAGTTCTTTTTAATCCAAATTGAAACGTTATCAGCTGAAAAGATTACTTGAATTCCTTGCAATGTGCTTAGTAGATTCTTACCTATTTTTAGTAATTCTTGCACTTTTTCCAATAAAAAAATAGTGAAAATCAATAAAAAATAGAGAATTTCAATTCAATTATTAGGGTTAGCTGTTAGTCAAAATTTGAAAACCAAATCTGACAAATTGCCTGAAAAAGTGAAATGACAATTGAACCCTGGCACTGAAACTCGTACGATAGTGGGTTACCTCCCAGACGATAATCTAGAAGCTCGTATGACAATGGGTATCAGATCACATGACAATCAAGCTTCCAAATGACAGTGGGTTTCTGCTTGTGTGATCCTCAATCAAATCAACTATCGTACGATAGTAGGTATCTCTTGGTATGAGTTTCTGACAAAACTCGTATGAAAATTGTATGGAAAGGGAATACAAATCGTAGCTTGGAATAGAAAAAGACAAGAAAATGATAGAAATTGATAAAATTTGAAGGGAAACCCATTTCAGGGCCCCACGATGGGTGCCATAAATGTGTGTGTGAATTTTGTACCTTATCTATAGACACAACACTTCAGTAAAACATTAGAGGTTAGCTAAAATCAAAATCATGCAATAAATGAAAAACTAAACTAACCAGGCAATTTACTACCTTCTAGTAGATGCGAGTATGTATTCTCAGATTATACCAAGATCAGTGACCTTGACGACACCTAAATGAAGGATTTAAATGCAAAATCTAGATATGGAATGCGATTAATCTTTTTTTTTTGGGTTTTTCTGTGCAATTATGATAATGAAAACTTGATATGAATCTATGCTAATATGAAAATTGATATGCTAAAATGATCTAACAATAATATTCTAAATGATATGGATATTATGCAAAAATAATGAAAATCTCACAACTCGAATTCTCAAGATTGATTCTTCAGTCTCCAATTCAACAGCGTGAGTGTGCAATTCATGGATGGATGGATCCCAAATGAAGAGCTGAAGCCTTAATTTATAGAAATCTAGGGCTTTGGAGGTGCATGAAAAAAAAACCATAAATCACTCAAATAACTCAGGTTGATTTTTGAGTTATTTTTAAATAAAGGATAATTAACTCACAAAAACATGCAAAAGCAGAGTTCAACTCAAAATAGAGTTTAGATTTAATTGATAATTGATAGTTGTCTGCTTTTCTGATTGTGCATGTTTTATTTATGAATTAATTTAATAATAAAGTGATTTATTTCCAACTTAACTGATTTTGAAAAATAAAACAATTGATTTATGGGTTAATCAATTATTTTTCAAACTTTTATTCAAAAAACAATATTATTAAAAATTGACAACTTGCTTTAATTAATTAAATAAGAATTTAATCAATTATTCATAGGATTTTGGATTTATTGTCAAAATTAAATAATACAATTTAGGAATAAATAGAATTAACTTTAATTAAACAATTAAGTGGCAGAATTAAATCTAATTAATTAAATATTTAGAATATTCGATTAATCAAACTTTAGGATAAATTGGATTTATCGCCAAATAATCATTAAATTAAAGATAATTATGATAAATAAGAATATTGCTAGGAATATTCCCCAATGCAGAATTTATGATAATCAATTAGGATTCGATGATGTTCAAATGTGCCTTAGGTTAGGACTTTGATGTCAATTTCATTCGATGTGTCGATATAGGAGGTTAATGAACCTATAGCCCATTTTTGGGGTATTACAATTGTATCTTGTAGGTGACCCCATTCTTTTTGAAGGTATACATGTTCTTTTTCCCATGGTGGACTGCATCCCGGTCATATTGCCATGGTCTACCCAATAACAAGTGGAAATCATCCATTGGAAATATGTCACATAACATTTTATCTTGATATTCACCAATAACAAAGTCAACCCACACTTGTTCATTCACTAAGACATTCTGCCCTTTGCTTAGCCAGGTGACCTTGTAGGGGTGTGTATGAGGTATCCTAGTGAGCTTTAACTTTTGGACTGCCTCTTATAAGATGATTTTATTTGTTGAGCTTGAGTCAATAATGACCTTGCAGACCTTTCTAAGGATCTTGCACTTGATCCTAAATAAAGCCATTCTTTGTTTGGGTTCTTCCTTGACTGGTTCTTTGAGCAAGACCCTCCTAAACATGAGATTCTCCTCATTCTTTGAATCAAGACTCACCTCCAGAGATTTGACACTACCAAATTCTTCTTGTTCATAGGCTATTTTCTTCTCCCCTTGTGAACTTGAGGCTTTGTTAGGGCATCTATATGCAGAGTGGCCTAATTGACCACAATTGTAGCATTTCATGTTGGCAAAGTGTGAACCTCTGCTAAAGTTACTTGATATGCCTCTACCACCTCCATGAAATCATCTTCCTCTATTATAGTTACCTCTACCACTTGGCTCACTACTCTGTTCAATCATCTTGGAGTCTCCTTGGCTTCTTGGTTCAATACTTCATCCACCATATCCACTCATGTGTCCTCTAGAGTCTCTTCCTCTTCGTCTACCCCTAGGGTTAGAGTCTTGCTTCTTTTTATTTTTTTCTTCCACCTTAAGTTCCAACTGAAAGCACTTATGAACCGTAGTAGGGGTCCACATGCTTTTCTCTTCTTGAATACTCCACCTCAATCCACCTAAGTATCTTGCCACTTTAATGCTTTCCTCTTGTTACACCTTGGATCTTAGGCATAATTTTTGGAATTCTTTGGTATAGGAGGCAACATCCATGTCTTTCTATCTTAAACTTTGTCCCTTCTTATGCAATTGGATATCATAATCCTCTAGCATGTATTTCTCTCTGATTGTAGTCACCATAGCTTTCCAATTGGCTATTGGCCTCTTTCCTTCTCTTTCCCTCTCTTCTTGTAGGAACTTCCACCAAGTTAGGGTTGGTCCCCTTAACCTTAATTTAGCAACCTTCACCTTTTATGCCTCAATGATACCTTCACATTCAAAATGATTCTCCATCCCTTCAATCCACTCCATGAACAATTCTAAATCCATCTTACCAGTAAATAGGGGTATCCCCTCAAGTTCCTTGTCACCCAATGCCTTGATGGCTCTAATGAAGGGTTCCTCTTGCAATGGAGGAGTAGGTTCAGTTACATAATCCCCCTCATTCACTTGCCCTTGTCTTCATCAATTTCCAACTTTTCCTACATCTTGTCAGCTACCTCTGCAACTTCATCAAGTTTATCTTTCAAAGCCTCTAAGGATTCTTCAAAGAGTCTATTTTTCTCCCTTTGTTCTATCACTTATCTTGCCAACTCAACATTTTTTACCATGGTCATTTATCCCAGTGATTCACTTCCAAAGTCTTACATACACTATGCCTTGTCCCAAATCTTTTGGGGCTCTGATACCAATTTGATAGGGAGGTTTCTTGTTCCTAGTCCTATTTCCCTAGGACTTCCTCTAGGTCCTTCTCCTGGCCTATTTAGGGTTCTTATAAGACCCTACTCTTAGAGGGATTCTTCCACAATCTCCTCTCTCTCTCCAAGACCTCACTACCAAGTCACTAACCCATCACTGACTCCTTGTACTCTCCATGGACTCATCTTCCCAAGCCCATTACCTAATACCATCAAATTGAAAGTCTTTGAAATTTATATGGAATGCATTCTAAAGGTTCTCCTTGAATGGTTTTGAGGTTCTCTAGTCTCCAAACCCCTTTTATCAAGAGTCGATCTCACCAAACTTAGGCAAAAAGGCTACAAGCCCCAATTAGGCCTAATTAGGTCTTCTAACTCACCTTCTAGGCTATAATTCTCCAACCCTCCAAACAAGTGCCTAAAAAAATTTGATATTTTGACACCCTTTTCGAAGACCTTGAATTTTTTTAGGGTTTCTAGGCCTCATAGCATCCATACAACACCTTTCTATTATGAGCCTATTTTTAAGGGCTAATGGCATTTCTCTGATTACTACATTGTACTAGCTCTTCCTCACTTCACATGATTGTTCAACACTTCTCATTCATAAAAAGGAGTCTTTATCCTCTTTTCTTCACTTCATTATCATTGGATTGAGTCTACCAATCCCCGAGCCTTCCATCCATTGTTTGCAACAATCAAGCTTCCTAGCCGGGCTCACTGTGGCTCACCTAGGGCTTGATGATAAAATTATCTTCACTGCACACCAGGACAAAAGACTCTATATTTACATTATATACATAATTATCTATCATTTCCCATAGGGTCATACAGTACCCATTGGTGGATTTCATGCTAGAGCCATTCTTGGTCTCTCAACCATGTTTAAATCGGTAGATTGGTCACAGAGGAAAGACTTATTGGAAGCAAAGAAGAAACAAATCTAAATCCTAAAAACACACACCAAATGAACCTGATTACATAATTCTAAATGAACATGCAAGTCTTATACTTAGATCAATCCATGGAACATAGGATGATAAAGATCTTCACACTGTTCTGGATTTTGCAAAGAATACCAATGAAAATAAATTAAAAAACAAAACATTACAAAAGTGCCAACCTTATTCTTTGGTTGGAAAATGAATTATATAGGTTAGGGAAATGGAGAAAAAATGTCCAAATGGATCCCTAACTGATTCCACTCCTTTTAAGGCATTTTTCCAATTTCTTGTCAAGACAACTTTTAAAAGTTATAAAGTTGTCATTGACAACTTTGACAACTTTTGTTGTCAAGCTTGCTTGGGTCACTCAATTAAGTTCCAAATGACCTCAATGGAATAGCTAACCCTATTAGACCCTTTTCATCCTTCATTCCCTCATTTTGGGAAGTCAAACTATCCTTTGACCATTTAGAACACTAAAGGTAGCAATTTCACAAAGAAACCAAGACTAATCAAGTCTTGAGAAGGCCTAGACAAACACCTATCCAACCTTCCTAATGACTTTATAGGCTTCACACACAAACACTTGGGACTCTTCATAATACTTATTAATCAGTGACTTTGCTAAGGTCACTACAAGTCAAAATTTTTGGACTAGGGTAGCCTAAGGACCCTAGGTGCTCCTGCACCACATAGTCTGATAATTAATTAAATCCCTTTCCTCTATCAATTTAAATAAATGAATTTATCTATTTAAATTAATTCATAAATCCTTTTTTTCTCCCACTTGGAATTAAATAATACATTTAATCCAATTTGAGCACATGACTCTTAACTTTAACCCCCAGCGTAACCTATCCCAACTATCTAACCCATAGTTTTAACTCAACCCAACCCATTCACACATACTAACCCTTTTTAGTTAGCTAATGACCAATGATTCGCTAATCTAACCCTCCAATCATTCTCTCTCCTCCCATCACATCCTCCTAATTCTCCCACCTACCTCCTAATCCAAGCCTAATCATTCCCTAAACATTTGCACAAACATAATCCATGGATTAAGAGATCCTAACCCAACTCAAGTCAACCCTCATGTCACATCCTCACATCTCTCAAATCTCTCACTTCATGTCAACCTTAAATGCTCTTACATCCCTCTTACACACTTCATCTCCTTATTACACATTTGTCCCCTCTCACATCTCCCAAAATGGTCACATTCCCCCATTCTTCCAAACCTCTCTCCTTGTGACACTTGTCACAATGAGAGGCATTTGAGAAAGCACAATCCATGTACTCTCTCTCAAATGCATCTCCACCCTTCCTCAAGTTTTCATCTTGACTATCCATTTCATCCTCTCCTTGCCTATAAATTGAACCCTCTTCTCATTCATTTTCATCCCCCTTTTTATGCATTATTATAATGCCATTTTGAGAGCAAAAACCATCAACCATAATCTCATAATGCTAAAATCATCCCAAACCATTGAAGCTTGAGCATGAATCTTTGAGCTCACATCCATGTTGGACAAATCTTGTACACATTTGGAGGCTTCTTGGAGGACAAGGTTTGCATCCTACATGGTTTAGTTGCTTGCATTTTTTAGGTCTTCTCATAAGTGTTTATCTAGTTTGTATTATTGGATATTTAGCTTGCTATATATTTTTTAACTCTAAATTTTAGGTGATACACACACTTCTATTTTTCCATTTTATATATTAAGTTGAAGAAGTATGTTGATCTTTGTTTTGTGATAGAGAAGTATATTTTTATATTCTACAAGTTTCAGATATGAGAATATTATAAGTGGGTGTATGATTCACACACACACACACACACACACACACACACACACATTTATGTATCATCTTAAAATGGAAGCACTTCCATGATAAGAGCATTTAGCCCTCTGAGTAAGTGGTTTGGATTCATGTCAAGTGCCTTGATTGAGTCTTTGCATGGATCTGGTTGTTTCCCCCCTATTCTGCTTCTCTCTCCCTATTTCCAGCCTCTTTCTGACAAACTTTCTTTGAGAAATTGGAGACTTTGACTTTCTGGGTCAAGGATGACCTGAAGGGTCAAGGGTGACCTAGACCCTGACCTAGGTCAAGGTCAACCTTGACTTTGACCTAGGGTAGGGTCAACCTCATCCCTGACCCAGTTCCAAATTTTAGTTTTCAAAAGTTTCAGGATGTTGGGCTTCGGAAAGTTTTATTTTCTTGCTTCTGGGTCGGCTGTTTCGGGTTTTAGAATGGTAAACTCTTAAATTGCATTTAATCTAGGTCAATTTCTAGGGGTTAAGGTTAATTGGGATTTAATTCTCCAATGCCATCCTTCTCTAGGAGTTTGTGCCCTAGATCACTATAAAAGGAAGCCTTCCTCTCTCATTTTCTCCATCTTCAACCAAGCGATCTCATCTCATAATCTCTCAAGCTCTCAAGTGCAAGAAAGAAAGAAAGAGAAGGAAAACAAGAAAGCATTCATTCATCCTCAAGCATTCAAGTATTCATCAAGGAGATCCATTGCTAGCCATTGAAGGATTAAATCTCTATGGAGCCCTCTTGTTGAAGATTTCTCCATCCACATTCATCCAAGCCTCTTCCTATGCAAAGATACATTCAAGATATGTGTTGAAGATATAATGTCATTTATTTGAGACATCCTATACATTTATACATTCATTTGGAGCATCCATACTTATGGATTCAAGGATTCAAATCCTCCACAAGGACTTCAACATAAGCAAGGTGAATAGTTCCATTTACTTTGTTTATACATATTGCAATTTCAAATTACATTTCAAGGTTGATTCCAAACTGGGGTTTGACCAAGGCAAACCCCCCATCCAAACAACAAAAAACCATTTTTCTTGCAGATACAAGTACATGATAGTGAATTGAAGTTCAGATCTGGATACCCTTTTTGGCAAACTTCTGAGATCCGTGAATAGAATTTTTGTCGAAGTTATTTCAGGTTAGGGATGACCTTCAGTGGGGGGTAAGATTGTGCCCCAGACTAAGATTGTGCCCTGCTATCTAGGTCAAAGTTGACCTAACCTCAGAAGGACAAAAAATTTATGGGTTTTCTCTGTCTCGACATTTCCAGTTCGAAGCAGGTTGCATAATTTCTTGAAACTGTGCACAGACATCAGAAATCAACATTTTCTATATTTTCCCTACTTTGAGGTTAGTATTTTCCTTCTATTCATTTAAGATTTCAAGTACATACTTTCTATAGTAGATTATAGGGTTCCCTCCTTTCTTCATGTTCTCCATTGTTTGATTCATTTGTGCATTGATCACTTCTTTGTGATTAATCTATTTGGATCTTTCCTTTTGGGAATTTGGATTATGGATAGGTCATATATTCCCCCTTTCATATCATATTACCTTATCTACCACTATTCAACCCTATTCACATTTTCATTCTATTCATTTTGGTGAACCCAACAAACTTACCCCTTTCTTTTGTGGAATTAGATACCCGATTGTGCTTATTGTGTGTTCACCTTCACTATTCATTTTGGTGAACCCGACATACTTACCCTCTTTCCTTTTGTGGAATTAGATGTCCTATTGTGTTTTGTGGTGTTAGATTTCCCTTTATATTATCTTGTTGATGTTAGATTTGTCTTTTATGTTAAATCTTGCATGCTAATTAGATTACTTGCATCTATATTTCAAAAATACAAAAAAATTGCAAAATCTCTTTCAAAATACAAAAATATTCATACCTTATGTTTTCTTAGTTTAGTTCATCTGCATTGCATTGGTTTATGAGCTTTACTACTACTAGTCCTACTTATAATATTTCGGTTAGATGAAGTCATATACTTATGGGTGCCTTTGATCCTGAGTCTTCTTCTCCTTTCTTTAGGATCCCGGATGATAATTTGATTCTTCATTATTCCAATCCTATTATGGAGCAAAAATATTCTCACTCATCTCATGATGAGGATGATGCTTTAAGAGTTCCTCCTGAACAAGTCCAAAAACTTTCAACTGAACTTGATAAAATGGGTAATTGGCTGATTCAAGAAAACCATAATCAAGATTCTATTCAAGCTATAGAGGATCTTAAGAAAGTTCTTCATGATAGTGATCAAGGTGTTAATCTCTTGCATGGTATTACTCATCTTGTGCATTCAAATGTTAAACCTTTAGCTCAAGAAGCTCAAGATTTAGGGTTGATTCCTCCTGTCACTAGTGTAGAACCTTCTTCTCTTCCTTTACCTAGTAATCCTACCTATACTCCTTCTTTGGTGACTGTGACAGTTCCCTCTATTCCTATGAGTGTTCCTCCTATGTCCCTTCCTACATCACAACCTTCTTATCATAATGTTCCTTTTACTTATTCCAATCCTCTTCCAACTATAGTTCCAAGTGTTCCTCCAGTTGTGTCTTCTATTCTTGCAGCTTCTTACACTATACCTAGTATTTCTAATGTTTCTCTTCCTCCTATTTCTTCTAATAATTTAACAATCATCAGTTTGGCTCAAACTGTGTCATATTTACAAAACCAACTTGCATCCTTGACTCAAAAAAAGTTTAGCATTCCTACATGTGACATGAGAAGTCCTTTGTCCCTAGACATTATTCATACTCCTGTTCATCAGCAAGTTGATACGCCTCATCTTGAGAATTATAACGGAAAAGGAGACCCCATTCATCATGTTAAAACATTTCAAATCCTTTGTAGTGATTATGCTCATGACCATAGGATTTTAGCCAAGTTGTTTGCTAGAACTTTTCGTGACAAGGCCTTATAATGGTATTGTTCCTTGCCTCCTTATTCTATTGATTCATTTCCACAACTTGCCAATGCTTTTATTCAATAGTTTCAAAACAACATTGGCCCGCAAGTGTCTTTGACTGATTTGATACATTGTAAACAAAGTGCTATGGAAAAATTGACTAAATTTATTGGTAGATTTAAACATTTACATGCTCAGATTTCCTATCCTATTCCTGATATTGATATTCAACATATGTTTATTTCAAATTTACAAAAGGATATTAGAGATAAGATTTTGCTTACTGAATTTACCTCTTTTCAACAACTTTGTGTGGTGCTTCATCATTATCAATTACAAGTGAGTCAATTTGAGAGCACCACTCCAATTGCTCTTGTTCCAATTGATAAACGTGGTGCTGCTCCTAATCCGAATAAATTTAAAAAATTAAACAACTATGTCAAGATAAACAAACAAGTGAATAAAGAAAGAAGGAGAAGGAAAGCAAACAAGCATTCATTCATCCTCAAGCATTCAAGCATTCAAGTATTCATCAAGGAGATCCATTGTTAGCCATTGAAGGATTAAATCTCTATGGAGCCCTCTTGTTGAAGATTTCTCCATCCAAATTCATCCAAGCCTCTTTTTAGAAAATATACATTCAAGATTGGTGTTGAAGATCTAATGCCATTGATTTGAGACATCCTATACATTTCTACATTCATTTGGAGCATCCATACTTGTGGATTTAAGGATTCGAATCCTCCACAAGGACTTCAACATAAGCAAGGTGAATAGTTCCATTTACTTTGTTTATACATATTGCAATTTCAAATTACATTTCAAGGTTGATTCCAAACTGGGGTTTGACCAAGGCAAACCCCCCATCCAAACAACAAAAAACCATTTTTCTTGTAGATATAGGTACAAGATAGCGAATTGAAATTCATATTTGTTTACCCTTTTCGGCAAACTTTTGAGATCCACGAACAAATTTTTTGTCAGAGCTATTTTAGGTGAGGGATGACCTTCAGTGGGGGGTAAGATTGTGCCCTGCTATCTGGGTCAAAGTTGACATGAACTTAGAAGGACAAAAGTTTTCTGGGTTTTCTTTGTCTCAGCATTTCCAGTCTGGAGCAGGTTGCAAAATTTCCTGAAATTGCGCATAGACATCAAAAATCAAAATTTTCTAGATTTTCCCTATTTTGAGGTTAGTATTTGCCTTCTATTCATTTAATATTTCAAGTACATACTTTCTATAGTAGATTATAGGGTTTCCTCCTTTCTTCATGTTCTCCATTGTTTGATTCATTTGTGCATTGATCACTTCTTTGTGATTAATCCATTTGAATATTTCCTTTTGGGAATTTGGATTATGGATAGGTCATATATTCCCCCTTTCATATCATATTATCTTATCTACCACTATTCAACCCTATTCACATTTTCATACCATTCAATATATATATATATATATATATATATATATATATATATATATATATATATATATGAGAAATGTCAAACATGATTTTATAAAGTGTACAACCCATGTCTGATTTTTTAGTATATTTTCTATGAAAAGGTATATGCCATTATGCTTTGATGGCATTCATTGTTTCCCTAATGAAATTCCTAGTGAGATTAGGAAGTATTTACCAAAGTTTAATGGGAAATGATCAGACTCAGCATGTAAGCATTTGGATGAATTTGTTGATCTAATGAATGAGTTTAAAATGAGTCAAGGGGATGTTGTCATGAAGTTATTTGTTCAAACTTTGAAGGAAGATATCAGGGATTGGTTTTATTTCTTACCAATAGATTCTATTTCTTCTTGGGAAGAATTAAGTATAGTTTTCATGGAGAAGTTTGCTGAAAGAATAAATGCAAGTGTAGGAAAGTTTTTTAATATCATTCCTAAGGACAGTGAAATTTTCCCTAAGGATTATAAACCTATAGGGTTTGGAATGTATGAGAAATTCTTCTCTCTTCATGTTGATCAAAAGGGAGAACCTCAACATACAAAGGAAGTAACTCATACTATTTATCAGAATAACAGTAGGAGATCAAGAAGCAAAGACAAATATGTCCTAAATAGAAGACCTAATAATGCATCTCATGTGCATAGATTTTCTCCTTTTAGGCACTTATTGGGTAGAGATGAAGAAGAAACAATGAAACCAAATGCCTCATATGAGTCAAAAAGTACTTTGCCTGATTTAGATGAAGTTTTTGATGATCTTGATGCCTTGAGAATGCAAATTCAAGAGTGGATTGTCATAAGAGAAATTATAAAGGAAAAGAGAGAAAAGGAAGTTAGAGATGCCTTAGTTGAAAAAACTATGTTGATGAAGCAATTGGATGATCTTAAACCCATCAACTATGAAAAACCTAAGAAAAATGTTGAGGGTTCAGTCGTCTTCTAGATTTATAACACTAGAAAGCCTAAGAATAATTTTGTTCCTCAAATTAAACCAGTACCTCCAAATAATAAGGGTGATAATGATCAATGACAAAAAGATAAGTATGATCTCTTCACTGATGAGAATTATGGTCATGATATGAATTCTTCTTGTTATGAAAGAAGTAATGTTGAACATTGTTTTAGTTTTGATTTAGATTTTTCTTTTCTTGATGAAAATGAATATGGAATTGAAATGTATGGTATTTTTAGTGAAGTTCCTAATGTTTTATTTGATGAAGATATAGATAAAGATCAACCAATCCTTTTTCACAATGTTTATAAAAGGGAATTTTATTTGGTGTCTAACCCTTTGTATGAAGAGATCATTAACAAACCATATGTTATAGATGATGTAGCAGTTTGTGAAGTTGATGATGTGCATAAAACTAAATCTAAATTGTTATCTCATTTCCAACAAGTTGAGTTGGAGATAATGTATGGTGAGTGTTGTACATTTCATAAGGATACATTACTTGATGGTGGATGCATTTCTTTTCCACCTAATGTTGATGAGAGAAATGATGCATACTTTCTTGAGTATGATTTTTATGAGGATTGTAATTGGAATGACATGTGTGGTTTAAAAAATAGAAGTAATATTTAGCCCATGGATATTTATGTATGTGGACATAATATATACATTGATTCTTTCATAATTATGGTCACATGTGTTGACGAGAATTAGACTTTTGATAGGGGTAAATACTAGTGTTCCATTTTTTTTGTGGCCAAGGGCCACCAAATAAAAGTTTAGTCTATTCTCTTTTCTTCTTGTAGAAGAATAAGATCATGGAAGATGGATTGGTCTTCTCAACCTAGAGATATGAGATATTTCTATGCTTTCAAGAGGCATACATCCCCAAATGGAGCCATTGTTGGTACTGTCAATTTCTTGAGATTGACACTTTGAAAATTTTGAAGTCCTTTGCATGTGAGTTGAAATACCCTATTTTGGCATTCAAGCATTCAAGTATTCAAGATTCATCATGTGAAAGGTATTTTTTCCCACTTGTATCCAACCCATATTGTCATTCCCAATCCCTAGTTTGTAGATTTAAGTGATTTTGTAGAGTGTCAATTCTAGCTAGCTTGCAATTTGCATTTCTGCCAAAGTATAAAACAAGTTGAACAAGCCTACTTTGTGACTCTGTATTTTAATCCTTGATAGGAGTCACTAGTGAATAACTTTTAGATGCATTCACTTTGTATAAAATAGCTTGTGTTTCCTCCATGTTCAATTTTGACGTGTTTTGCATATGCCCAATTGAAGGGGTTTTGTATAGATTTGCATTCTGGGACTATTTTAGAAATTTAAAGTAGCCCACTTTGAGGTCTTACATTTCTTGAACTGTGATTCATGAGTGTAATCTAGGTGTTCCAATGTGTTCTAAACATGAAAAATATCCACCTTTCCCATATTCAAATCCTAATGTTTCCATTTGCCCAATTTGCCAAGGCATTTCCATTTACAATTGATTATGTTTCCGTGATTGTCAATGTAATGATTTTAAGTTATCAATTTTTCAAGTTAATAATATTTGACCAAGTGATTTCCATAAGGTCCTAGTTGCATCGTTGTAATACCTATATGAGATTAAGCCTACATACCAAGTTGCAAGTCATGAAGTGACTAGCAGATGAGTTTTCAGAGCCAAATTCGAAGGCAGTTTCATTTATGTGTGTCACTTTGCAAAACTGGTTAATTGAGGGTTTCAAATTTTATATGTCAAGTCAAATGTTAGCATGGTGGAGACGTTTGAATTTTTGAGCAAGTATAATTCTACAACATCTATAGAGGGTTTTAAAGCTTTCAAGTAAATGTAATTGGCAGGTATGTGAGGTCATTATTCCTTGGTTGGTGACATTTTGTGTAGGGAGGTCTGAGCCTTTATCCCACATTTGTGGTGTGGGGGCTAAAAGGAATTTTTATATTTTCCAGCACACATATTATTAAGTGCCTAAAATGCATGAAGGCTTTTGGAATATCATGCATATGAGTGTTACTTAGTGGTAGACAAATGGCTATGAATGAGAGGACTATTTTGTGGGCCCACGTATGTGGTCAATGAGAGTGAATCAGTGTTAGACACATGGTGGGGAGAGTGATCAAAGGTGTTTAAATAGTGATGAAATCTAATGTCTCTCATCATCCTATGAAAGAAGTTGCAAGGAAGATAATGAGCCCAGAATCGTGAGATGTCACCACATGTCTAGGCCAGAATGATACAGATAATGAGGTGGCCAATGATGTAACATTTATAGGAGACCAGAGGGTGCCACATGGTACACAAGTTAAGTGGAAAGTGGGCCCGATGGTGACATGTGGTGGGCACTCATGATTCTGTAGTTGAGGTTGATGAGGAAAGAGAAAGAGCCTAGGATAGTGAGAGGTCACCATGTAACGTAGGTGAAGGAGTTGGTTAGTGGACCCGAAGTGACACTTGGTGTGATCTTATGATCCCACCATCTGAGTGAGCACAAGGATGAGGTCAAAATGGGATTGCAAGAGGTTTCCATGTGGCAAGTTCGATCGTAGGAGGATGAGCTGGATGGTGATCCTAGAGATGACAAATAACATGATCTTGTCATCCCATAATCAGGAATGACAAAGAGAGAAAAGAACCGCAGGATCACAATGTTGTGATGCATGGCAGGGCCGACCAATTGAATGAGGTGATGTGTTGGTTGATGTAGATGTTAAGGTGTTATAGAGGTGGATCCATAAACAAATTAGGAGCTACCATGTGGCACTCAGAAGCTATTGATCGAGTTGATTGGGCCAAAATTTGAGGGTGAAATTGAAGAATAATCAAGGTTGTTGCATATCTTTGAGTGGAATAAAGTAAAGGGTTGCTTGTTAACTAGTGGTCAAATATTTTTTTCATGCACATGTTTAGTTGCAAATTATTTTTTGGGTTTTTCTCTAAGTTTTAGCCAAAGATATTTTCATGATATTATTGCATATGTGTAATAGGGCTAGTTCTCCAACTGTGAAAGGGGTTTATTTTCAACAATTGATGATCAAAATATAATTTAATAAAGGCAGCTAACAAAACTATAAGAGAGATGATCTTTTAGAAGAGTCATGTAGCTTGTATGAAGAAGATGGACTAGTGGCAAAACTGGATTCATTTTGAAGTTTCTTCTCCTCTCTATATATTCTCTTCTTTTCTCATTTATAAGGGTTTTGAAAGTTTTGGAGTTTTCCCAAGCTTTATGGTTCCGAGTAGCAATTTCTTCTGGTTTTGGGTAGTCTTGTAAATCTTCCATAGAGCATTTTTATGAATTTGTGTTGAGTCTTTTGCAGGTTTTTGAGTGTTGTTGTATGTCAGAGGTAGCAGAGGGTTGTATAGAAATAAAATCCTGATTCAGATCTCTCCAGTGTATTGATTCAGTCAAGTTTTAAATGGAATAAAACAAAGAGTTATTCTCATTTAGTGTCTTGTTGTGAGATATGTAATTTATAAACATGCTTTGATCTAAGGGGTCAATTAAATGCTTGAAAGGAGTTGCATATTTGTTAGGTTTGTGCAAGGATTTTGATAAGTAGACTAGGTTGGGATTGTTGTTAAAGAATATTGTGAGGCAATAGTCTTATATCTTATGCTATTAGTGAAACTCTTTTGTGCAATATTTGTATTTCTTATGACTCCAAGGCCCAATGGGATAAGGCACTGATCTTAGCTATTGTGGGTTTTACATGATTGTTGATGTTCATATCCAGGTTTCTCTTGTTGTAGAAATAATTAAATCAAGAATATCTTTATTTTTTGTATAAGTTATTTAAGTTACTTCATCTCATGCTCCATAACAATTAAGAATCAATAAGTAGTTAGCCATTACTTAGTATTTTCTTGTTATTGTTGATCTATTTGTGAGATAATTTTCTTATCAAATTTAGGGATGTGTGTAATGAGGGTAGTATTTTATTGAATTTAGCTATACCTGCCTTGGTTTTGCGAAGCGAAAAGTGCAAAGGGAATTAGTATCCCTATCAGTTGGTCCATTCCTCTCAAGAAGTTTTATAATTAGGTTTGGTAACTCTTTAGAATTGGTATTGAGTTTATTGGTAGCTATTGAAGCATAAAGCCATTTTGGGAACCAACAGACATATCCATACAAGTTATGGAATTAAAAAATTGTCTTGCAAAGTAATGCATTAAGATTTTAGTAGGGATTGAATCTATTTCCCACATAATGATAAGGCACTAGCTATTTAATATTACTAAAAATTATATTCAGTCAATTATAAAATAGAAGTAGAAGTAGGGTAGGGATAGGAAATTAACTTGGTTCAAATATATTATACCAATTTGGATCAATTAGGAAAAGGATCTAGAAGTATAGATTATAATTTGCATAAAGTATCATCATTTTTAGTAAGATAAGTGGTGATAAGGTACATCCGCCTAGGTTTTATAGAACTTAAAAGAGTAGGAAGTAGTACCACATTGGTTATTACACCAGTTGGCCAAATCATTTGTGAGACCTGAAAATAGAGCTTGGCATACCCTTAGAGTATCACAATCTATTGATTTGGTAACCAATAGGATGTATAGAAGATATTTTCGGGTGAGAAGATCATCATTTCTATGTGAGAATATTTTATAGGTTCCTGCCACTCTTCATTTTACATTAATTCCTACTTAGTGTCCATTACAACTTCATTCAGACAATTCTCGGGTCTCACCTCTGATAGTGATAGAGAAAAATTTCTAGTTTGGAAATAATATGATTAGTTGACTTTGAATACAGGTAGAAACTATTATGGAAGGGTTCAATATCCTTTATATGGTTGTTTTTATGATCAACTATACATGATCCTAACGTATCCTATGGATAAGATCACATTGATGGATTTTGGAAGATAGATAATGGTTGTCCATGAAAAGGACTTGGCTTCTCATAAAGTTTTTTTTCATATCCACTCAGCATCCTCTAACAATAGGAAAGTATTCACTGACAACCTATACCAAAGCTAAGGCCATAAAGGCATATTTTTAAGAGATTAAAATTAAGAATATCAAGGTTAGAAAGGAATTTGAATATAGAGGTATGAAGGATAGGATAAAGAGATCCCTTAATCATGTGCATTGTATGGAAGACATCTGGATTGATCTTCACATAGAAAAATATATCAAGAGGATGGATTACGAAAGGCTTAGTTAGAGAAAAAAAATTATTTACATTTGGTTGATATCCTAGAGGGAATAATTGATGATGAAGATGTGGTTGATCTGGATTATGAACAACAAAATATTATTAAGAATCCTCTCTCATCTATCCAATATTCTCAAAAGGAGTGTGTGTTAATCAAGGAAAGGTTTCAGCCTATCTTGGCCAATACTAATATTTGGTTGAGAAGAAAAGGTATAAGATTAGAGCAGTTCAAAACCATATAAGAAGATGATACAATAGGGCTAGTTATTTGTAAGCTTGTATTACAAACAAAGAACCAGGAAGAAGCTTCTTTATCTAAAGGGACCAAGATCAAAAATGATATTGGAAAGTCAAGAGCAATCCTCAAGAATATATATCTATGAAATGAAAAGAGAATGTTGACATGTAGGATAGAGATCAATATGAAGAAGGTAAATAAGAGGAAGCACAAATTTTTTTAGCTTCATTATATGAAAAACATTCTCCTAAAGATGCTACTTAGTTATCTATTCCTATAAATGTTCCTATGTTCTCTCTAGACACTAATGTTGATTCATTTTTTATAGTACTAATTACTCTTGTAGCATCCATTGTGTCAACTCAAAAAATTTCTTCCTTAGCCATTGAGGTAATACTAGATGCCCTACATGATAATCTAGCCAATGTGTTTGATTCATACACCTTATTTTGAAATTTGTTTTATGTTTCTACCTTAGTGCTTGTTGATTTTAATAGATTCATGACTAATTCTATGCCTCGTGTGTTTACAAAATATATCCCCTCTATTGTACAAATTGAAACCCCACCTATAATATCCACTATAGTGTAGATATAGTCTATCCCTTCACAAAAAATAGTTGAGGATAACCAAGTAGACTCTTCTGATCTCCTCCCATGGCTAAGTGTAATCACTCCAAAGAGGAAGAAGTAGTAGATTTCCGCAAATAATTTTGATTTCAGACATTTTTTTCCCTGTTAAGTCCAAGGTTTCTAAAAAGGAAAAAAAAAAATCTAATGTGGTGGTGGACAAAAATAAGATGAAGTATTCTGAGGTATCCAAGCCAACTCTTGGTAATCCTGTAGAGTAAATTCATCTTTCAAATTATATGATCACAAGGATTGATCTTGGTAAATACACATTAGACACATCTTGGTACTAAGCATGATGCATAATAATATGTACCTTCCTTGATCCAAAGGTGTGATAATCTCAAGGAGAAGAATGATAATTTGAAGAGGAAAAATGAACATCTCACTTCAATACTTCTAAATATTACCAAAACTTCCAACATTGCTAATCCATTATCCTCTTCTATTAATGAATAATCCATTAAAAAGGTTGAGATGACTAGAGACAAGGCTGGCGAAATAGATTCATTTCTTGATAGATTGATGTAACAAGGTACTCATCTTGTGAATAAATATCTTTGACCAATTTGAAATGGATTAGATCCAAGTTGAATCATACTCTAGAGCTCTTCACTCAATACTTACAGTCTGTGGAGAAAGATCTAGATTTTTTTCTCAAGTTTGTGAATTTGAAGATAAACGTGTTATGTGATAATGGTGTAATAATGTCCAAGAAATGATATGTTGATTTTAAAGGGCTCATTATCAATAGAGGTAAAGCTATTGGATATTTGATGAAGAATGTGGAAATAACTCTTGAGTCATGTGTTGAAAAGGAGCAAGACATTCTTGACAAGTTTGAGGAATTTTCTTGCAAGTTGGTAAGTGATGATAAGGAACTTCTTTCTGAAGATATAGTACTCTTTCAGCTCATATTATGATCCACAAGGAGCTTGAAGCTAACAATTTTTCATTGGCTTCCATCAATTATTCCCAAATATTCAAGTATTCTTCAATAAGTTTCAAAGTGTGTTGGAGGAATACATAGATGCATTCATGGGTTGTGGGTATGTCATCACAAAAGTCATAGCCATCACAAGTAATATGTCTAGGCCAAATATTGATGAGGTACAAGCATCAATTAAAAAGTTTGTAGAATTCATGGTTGAGGATTGAGACAATGAAGAAGTGTCTCATGAAACCGAGTCATTTTTCCTATCTTTTCTAGGAGTATTTTTATGCATTTTTGTTTTGACACATTGCATGTAAAATTAAAATATGTAATTGCATGTAATAACATTACTAGTCAAATTAGTTTAGGATTGTAATATTGAATATTCAAAGTTAGTTAGAACTTTTCCACCATTTTCTCAAAGCCCTTCACCTATATATATGAAGGTGCACTTCGTAATTATTTATCTGTTATGCATGAAAGTAAACTCAATATTTGTAGCAATATAAACTCTTTTTTTCATTCTGCACGTTGATTTCCAAGTTAATAAAAGAGAAAGTGGGTTTTCAATCTTTGTGTTGAGACTTCATATTATGCAATCTTTGTGTTCTTATGCCACATTGATAGCATTATCTTGAGTTAATTGGGAACATAGTTGTGAGTATTTCCATGTTATTAAAAGATCTTGGAATCTTATTTATTACAGACTTTGGGTTGCACAATTCAAGTTTTAAAAATAAAAGTTATTGCTTTTGTAAAAGACAATTCATTTTCTTTGTGTTGTGATTCCATTTTTTTTGTATATCTTAAGTTTCATTATGTTAATATTACTTGTTGTAATATATTGTTTCTTCATCATTTGATCATTGTGGAATATTGCATAACTCTATGCGCTTGTGTAGTTTCCTAGCTAGTTAGTTCATTGGTATACCTAGGATTCTTCTTTTGTCTAATCCTAAGTTTATTGGTATTATTGATCCAACAAATTCTTTATAGTGAAATTTTTTAGACTATAACTTTTTATCAAGGTCATTGTAAGAAAGAGAGAATCCTTACTAAAAAAGAGTAAGTGATATATTGTAACACCCTAATATTAATTTTATTTTACATTTCTACATAAGTATTTAGTTGACTTTAGTAGCAATCATACAGATGTGTTCTTTCTAAGAGGACAAATTTTGTCTCACACACTATGTCCATTTTTTAAGTGGTGAGTCTTTGATCACTTATAAAATATTTATCCAACAAGGCTTTGGAAAATTCAACCTGTAGAAAGAGGGCTTGTTGTTTGGAAAGCTAGAAATATTCCATACCTTCCCAAACATCAATGATGTTGTCCAAAATAAACTAGGACTTAATAAAACCAATCTTGTTAAGATGAATAATCCAAGGATGAAATGATAAAGATCCAAAGCCAAAGGCTTAGCAATGATCTTGTGTGAAATATTGAGTATTATGATTGATTTGGAGTTACAAATATCCCTTGGATTTCCAATCTTGGGTATGAATTTCATGTTACTCTTGTTAATAAATTGTCTAACACATTGATCTTAAAAATATTCATGGTAGACTTATATAGATCAAACCCCACACAAGGGTGAAGATCTTTGTATAAATCACAAGGGAATCTATCATAGCTAGGAGCTTTATCATCTGCCATGAATTTTTTTTCCTCCTTCACATCTTCAATAGAGATCACTTACACACATAAGGCATTTTGAGATTCTAAAAATAAACACAGGACAATCTTGAGGAAATCTTGGAATGCTCTATCTTACTCAAGGAAGGAATCCTAAGTTATGAAAAACCTTATCACAATGGAAGATAAATCCCCGAAGAATGTTTTATGTCTTGAAGAGAACCATCTAACCTTCTTTGAATTTTTTTTGTGCCTGGTGAGGAATTATGACCATTAAGAGCCAAAAAATATTTTGAAGCTTGATCACCCACCTTTAACCAATGAATTTTGGCTTTGATTTGTGCGCCTCTAGCTTTATGGTTATCACCAATTTGATTTTTGTGGCAAATTTAGCTACCTAGGCTTGAAAGATAAGATAGAATGGGTTGGAAGCAATCCCTTCTATGGTGCAATAGAGATCCAAGGTGGTTAACTAATAAGACCTCAAAAAAACATAGTAAGTTAGCAATTATAAATGTCTATGAAATGAGATGTTTTTTCGATAACACAATTCTACTAGGAAATCCACCACAATTGATGAGTAGGATGATACTCGAGGTTCTAAACCTTTTGAATGTGATCTAGAATGAGCACATGACTTATAAGAGAGGTATTAAAAAAAGGTTTTGGAAGTCTCTTGGGGCCCACTTTCCAATTAATGTTGAACTTAATGGGAAAGTAGTATAACAAGGTAACCTAAGGAAGATGTATAATCAGAAGAGCTTGAAAAGGGCTAAAGGCAAAAAATTGTTGTGTCATTATCATGGCATGATCAAGTTATTTAAGGACTTTCTCATTTCTTGCTCAAAAATTTCACCACGTATGCCAAAAAACTTGAGGGTGGTGGGAGAATGTATTAGGATCCCAAATAACCAATTTATTACACATGTAGAACCATACCTCTTGTTCACCAAGTATTCAACAAAAAGGAAATGACCCCTCTTTATCAAAAGTTGATCCATCCATATTAAAGTCACCGCATAACCCAAGTGGAAAGAAGAATTGAATGTACAATCCACCACTAGAGAGAAGATCTCTCAAAAACATCATTGAGAGCATAAAAATTAATGATCCTAAAGGAATGATTATCCATTGACATGAGGATCCAAGTAATCTACTAAGTAAGATTGGACCCATGATCAATCACACAAGATTTCCACCATGGTGAAAGAAGGGTAACCACTCCTCAATGACTCATCTTGTGCTTGGATGAAAAATCTAGGCTAGTTGGCCAAATAACCCAACATATTATAGAAAGATAAGGAAGAAATATTAATTTCTTGAACATTAATAATAAGAATTTTTTCGATTATCTTTCATTGAATACTTCCTGGCCAGGTCAGTGAGATCTTGGAAATTCCATAGAAGGAAATTTATGAATCAAAAAATTGCATACCATCCTCATCCTCAAGAGAGGAGAAATAATTTTGAAATAAATTAAAATAAATTTGAAATCCATGTAACTCATTCCTCCACTCTTATGGAACAATCTCACCTTCCTTCGCATGTGTTGAAGGGCTATTAGAATAACACAAATTGTGTAGTTGAGCGAAGACCACTAAAGAAAACTAAGATGTTTGCACAAAATAAAGATGAATAAAAAACTCAACAATATCCTTCCCCTTCTTAGAAGGGTTTAAAAGTAGTGGTTGTGGTTACAGTTGCATGAAAAATTGCTCATGAGGTTTATTTGCACACTATTAGACAAGACAAACTTCCCCTTTCAAGTTATCATTGTCTATTTATCTTTTAACTTAAAAACCTTTGGAACAAGTTGATGCAGTCAAGGCTGGTGGTTCTAATTAAGGACTAACTGACCTTGCAACCAAACCAATATGCAGTGGAAATACACAACAATAACAACAAATTTGTAATAAAATAGAAGTCTTTATTCATCAAATCAATGATTACATGCAATATGTCAGGTTGTAAGGCCTTCCTAGTTACGGCCAGATACAAACAAAATAAAAGTCTACAAGATCTCACAGGATCCAAATCTTTTCCACAACATCAATATTCAGCTAGCCTAGGTCTGCAACACACAACACACTGGTAGGCACCTAGGAAAGATCTGAACTTGTACTCAAACTTCCAAGCAATCTTCCTGTTCCTAAGCTTGTAGGCTACTTGTACACACTAAAATGGTGCATTTCTATGAACCATTACATGCAAGGTTGCTCAAGAATGAGGCCTCAAAAAGTGGCTCATAGCTCTCTATGTATGGAGTTGCAAGATTGAAAATTGCTCTCAGCTAGAGCTATGAACTCATGACCTTGCCAGTCAACCACACAATGAGAGATTCAAATGAAGACAAGGGCAACAATGCCAATATCTTCAAGAATCAAATATGCAATGCAATGCAAGCTATATTAAAATGAATGTGCAATTAGGAATGGAAATGCAATCTAATCTATGAAATGAAAGTACAAACTATGCTATGAAAGGAAAGAACAAGTATTACCAAGCCTTCCTATTTAAGCTATGTGAGTTACTCTATTGCATAAAAGGAAACTAAGCTAATATGCCATGATCATGCAAACTAAATAAAGGAAATATGCAACTAAATGATGTAATGAAATGAAGCAAGTCTTCAATATCTTCAAAAGCTCCAAATGCACCTAAAACCTGCAGCATAACATTAGCACAAAAACATGGTATGCAAATGGAGGAGAGAGCTCTCATTTTATAAGAAATGCAAAGGAATGGACCATTGAGATTAAGAGGCAAAAAGTCTTAATCGACGGTGGAGGTTGAAAGAGGAGCAATCCATGTGCACAAGTATCCTCCAATGAGAGTGAAGTGTTGACTTTTGAGCCTCATGTGAGACAAAAAGTACTTTTTTTCTTTTTGTGAAATAAGAATAATACTTTATTTGTGCAACTTAGGATAAGAGGAAAAGGTGGGGCTTTTTATTTAATCAAAAGGGGAGGAAATATTCCTTTTAATTAAATAAAGGCTTAGGATAAATGGTTAGCCCAAGGATAAAAATCCAATATATGATCGAAATTAAGACTTGATCAAGAAATTGATATTGTTGAAAATATTGATTATTGATAAAATGATTCAGGATTGATAAATCGAATAAATGGGGCCCAAAGTCTAGGTGACCATTTTAGGGTGCATACATTTGCCCCTCTTTGACTAATGTGTGATCGATTTGGGAACACATGCAGTCAAAGAAGAATTGAAATGTGAGATCGATCTGGGATCACAAAATAACTCAGATGTGAGGTCGATTAGGGATCACACCCGGACAAACATAGAAAAAGGCCTTTGAACATGAGGTCGATTCGGGATCACATTCAAAGTAAGAGATAAGAATCTCAAATTTGAGCAAAAGCTCACAAAAGATGTCTAAATCAAGAGAATCAAGGAAATCAGGGATGAGAATCCCATAAATACTGCCCCCTCGGAGTCGAAATCAAAATCATAGAGAGGAGAACAACAAATTGATAAAGATTTGATCAAATTAGAATGAAATCATAATCGGATGTAAAGGTCAACAAGATAACCATTAGGTAATGAAAACATGCCCCAGCCTGACTGAGAAAGATGCAGTCAAACATGAGAAAGGAGGGAATAGAATGAAGATGAATGAAAGACTAGAAGTTTGGAAGACATGGAAATGAAGAAATGACGATGCCCCAACAAGGATCGAAGGATTAGGCCTCAAAAGATTTAGCCAACTGCGCAGAAGAAGGGGAGATTTTGAAACACGATTTGGACTAGTAAGATGACCTTGAATTTTGATTTTGAGTTCAAAAATGGATCCAGGATGTCGAAATTAGCTAGGGGTGCAATTTTCGCGCAATTTCGAGGTGTTTTGAAAATGAGGTCAAAAAGTCAAAATGCTATAAAAGGGGTCAAAATGTTATTTTTAAAAATCATTTGTCTTTTAGTGATTTGAGAATCTTGAGAGCTTTAGAGAGAGAAAATGGCCCAGCAAGTAGGAGTTCCTGTCCACAGACATCGATTCGAGCGTGCTTGGTTGCACAACCGGCCACCACACTATCCTGCCCCGATATGTTTTCAAAAAACTCAAGCTTTTTGAGTCATTTTTCGCATTTAATACCTTTTTAGCACATTTTTTAAATTTTTTAAATTTCAAATTTTTTAAGTTGGGTGAAAGATCACGCGATACTTTAGAAGTATCGTGCCCTTTGGGGAGAAGTGTTGCGCGATACTTCGCAGGTCCCCAAAGTATCGCGCGACCATAGGCACCAGTATCACATGATACTGGGCGAAAGATCGCATGATACCGGACGAAGTATCGTGTGGCCTAAGGTATATCGCCCCGCTATAGGGAGAAGTATCGCGCGATATTTTTCCAAAAAAAATAATATCACCCAAGTTAGAAATTTGATATTTGACGCATTTTTGAGCAAAAATGACATGGGTCCAGACAATGTTTACATTTTAGAGATGTTTTATATTGATTTTTAGACATCCATATGATATGTGCTAACAACTGGCTTGGTTTTTGGCTTGCAAGAGGTCTTTCCGGCGCTGATCATCAGAGCGCCGAAGGTGACTGGGTTACGGTGTGTCTGAGATCTGGATGATCTGGGCAATGCTGATATCAGGGCCATGGGATTCCGGTATTTGTTGAGATTCCCATATATCAGGGCTGACCATGGGTTGTTGACTGCTCTTGTTGATAGATGACATAGTGAGCACAACACCTTCCACCTGCCTACCGAAGAGGCATCCATTACTCTGGAGGATGTCTATAGGATCTTACGAGTGCCATGCCATGGCGAGCCTATGAGTATAATCATGTTTTGAGGTATAATCATAAATGTAATATTTCCATATGATGAAAACTGACATGATTTATTTGCTGGCACAGGTGTACTATGATCAGGATGCCACTGAGGGGCACCGACTGATCCAGGAGATGTTCCATGATGTTACTATTCTGGATAGGCATGTCAGCTGGGAGAGGCTGATAGATGAGTTTGGCAGAGATTATCCAGTGCCATGCATAGTGGCGTCTATCATTTCACAGATCCTGATGACTGACCGTAGTCAGAAGGGTTTCCCGCTTGGATGGGTGAGATTACTAGTGGATTTGGTAGGCAGGCCTCGTCAGATGGCATGGGGTCTTGCCATATTGGTAGAGATGTATCACGAGTTGCATGAGATCATCTACAGGGACGGTCGGACATGGGCATGCGGTGCCATCCTGACATAGGTGTGGGCTTGGGAGCACATCGCTGTGGTGCACCCCAGAGTTTAGCCGAGGGAGAGGAGGTACCCCTTTATATACAGGTACCTAGGATTCATATCACATTCCCATACTGGGGATGTGACATATTATAGGAGGATCCTAGATGAGATAGCCTCTTTCACATGGAGGCCATACAAGGAGGTGGAGGTCTGGGGAGATGCAACTGATGAGATGAGCTATATGATGTGCACTTGGCCACTAGTAGGTTGATATGCTGAGATAGTGGAGAGATTTTGTATCACTCGGGTGTGGCATCAGTTTGGGAGGTAGCAGCGAGTCTCGACAGAGACTACTACGTATGCCAGGGCTAGGGATGAGGAGGGTCATGGGTGGCTACCCATGTTAGACTATCAGCAGGTTGTTGTAGAGACAATGAGTATTAGGAGCGAGCCCTGGGAGTATTTCCCAGATGTGGCAGATGCAGGGGCTGATGCAGCATACAGGGTAGAGCGGCAGAGGGTGCCATTTCCTCAGTTTATGATACCAGATGCACAAGTACTATCATAGGGAGGAGACGAAGGAGATGACGGGGGGGATGAAGGAGATGGAGGGGACGGAGGAGATGGTAGGAGGGGGAGAGGGAGGAGGATGGAGAGAGGAGAGGGATCGAGATCAGGTGGCTGGAAATGGTCACGGGGATAGAGATCAACGACGCCTGAGGATGAGGTGAGACCAGCTCACCGGCAGGCAGAGGCACAACAGGACCAGCCTGCGGGTAGAGATGAGCTGAGAGCGAGGATACAAGCTCTCAAGGCTGAGATGCAGTAGCTCTAGATCACCATAGCAGTGAGAGACTAGCAACTACTAGATCTGAGAGCGGAGCGAGATCAGCAGATAGCCGATCTTAGGGCAGAGATAGTATGTCGTGAGGTGATGGCACAGGCAGATGCGCTAGAGATCCGACGGGAGTCAGCGAGAGCAGCCTATTATCACGGACTCTACCTGCAGGCCATTCCAGAGGGTGAGAGAGCACCATCATATTCTCAAAGGGTAGGGGTATCAGATGCGGTACTTGATAGGAGAGCCATGCCTCCTCCACCACCACGAGCTCCTCACGAGGGTGGTAGCGAGTCCTAGGGTTAGGTCTTAGGTTGATAGATGTTTAGACATATCTTGAGACATTGATCCAGATTATGGGATCCCATATTATATATTGTATAATGACATTGATGTATATATGAGATTACTAGATGTTTGATTGTATCATGTGTTTATGTCTCTCTTGTGATGGATGTATCAGTTTATGTATATTGTCTTGTCATTTTGATCAAAACTACTTATGTACATGCTTATGTATGTTCTCTCTCATAGATGTATGTTTAATTCTCATGTGTATGATATAGACTCATGTTTTTGGAAATGAAAGTTGTGATATAGATATGATGATATGATTAACCCCTTGTGATGAACAGGAACAGGTTCAAGATGAAAAAGACAAGGAGTGAAAGACATGATCAAGAAGAAGGAAAGGTGAGCGCAGTCGATTGACAGGTCCACGTAAGATGAAAAGGAGAGCTCTCTCCATATGCAAGAAATGCAAAACTAGACTATCATGACCCTAAAAATGCAAGCTACTATGAAAGTGGTTGACTTGCAAGGTCACAACGCTTATAGACATCTAATTATCATCATCGAGCATTATTGGTAGCATCGTAAGATCATACAATGCACACTAGCATAACTATGTGGATATGAATATGATCTTTATCAGGTAGAAATGTGGGAATCTCACCTAGGCATCAAAGACATGTAGGTCAAGATGACTAATGCAGTGAGATTACCTAAGTTTGATATGGCAAGATTATGCTTGTATCAAGACACATGAAAATCAGGATAGCTAGAAGCATGCACTCGCATAAAACAGTCAAGGATAATACCTTGTCAATCCATAATGTCAAGTAGGACCAGCAAAAATGCTCATGACAGTTAGGATCAACAAACTATACCCACAAGCAGATAAAGAAATAAAACATGTTCTCATGCCCTCAGTCTTCTAGCTATGCATCATCGAAAACTTCTCAGGGAGAGAGCACTCATCAAAGAAATCCTCATAGACAACACACAAAGAAAATAAAGTCAAAATATCTCAACGAGTTGATTGTTTAAGTGCGTGTGTGTTGGTCATAGAGTCAAACTCTGAGTATCACATCTGTTTAGTGAGAAATATCACATTACACTTGGACTATTGGGTAGGACATCTGATAAGTGTTAAGAAACACTCGATGCAAGGGTAGTGTTGAAAAACACTGTTTGGGGTGGTGTTGAAAAACACCTATTGTGAAATGCCCCAAGAGACAAACGCACCTAAAAGACCAATGCTAACAGTTATGCCCCCTAGACAAAGACAAAGACCAATTCCAGACTAAGCCAAATAAGGTCAAGGCATGATGGAAAGTGGCTAAGTGTCAAGGACGCATGCTAACAAATAAGGGTGCAAAGGCCTCAAGTAGCGCTTGTTTCCAGGTTTTCACCACTTGGAATCTTTTTTCATTTTTTGATTTTTTTTTTCTATTTTTTAGGACTTTTTTATGCTTTTTAGGATTTTTTCAGCATCATATATCAATTTTTTTGGTATTTTTTTCAGGATCAATAAGTATGTACAAAGGATGCCCCTAGACAGAAATGGGCATCAAGGATAGAACTTCTTGAGGTGCACAATGTTGATGGGGTCAGGGAGGTGTTCTCCATTGGGATCTGACAGTAAATATGTACCGGTACCAAAAGCGGCTATGATGACATATGGTCCAAGCCAGTTAGGTTCAAACTTGCCCTTTTGTTCTCTATTCTGTTGGTTCTTAGGGTTCTCTCGCAAAACAAGATCACCTATTTGGAATTCTCTAGGGTGAACCTTCTTGTTGAATGCCTTGGACATACACTTCTGATACACTCTCATATGATCAAAGGAAGCCTTACGCTTCTCATCTAGAAGTTCTAGTTCCTATAACCTCATGGCGCGGTAATCCTCATCTGTAGTCAAACCTTTGAGTGAGACTCTAAGTGACGGTATCTCAACTTCTAAAGGCAATACTACTTCAGTGCCATAGGTAAGAGAAAAAGGAGTGGCTCCTGTAGGTGTGCGAATGCTTGTTCTGTAAGCCCATAGTGCTGGATTGATTTGTAAGTGCCAATTCCTACCATTCTTGTGCATTGTCCTATGAAGAATTTTAAGAATAGTTTTATTAGAGGCTTCTGCCTGTCTATTTCCCTGTGGAAAATAGATGGAGGACCAATGTTGCTTGATTTTAAACCTTTTGCATAAATGCTTTAGGTCCTTATTCTTGAACTGACCTCCATTATCAGTGATAATCTCAGAAGGCACTCCAAATCGGCAAATAATATGATTCAAGATGAACAAAGAGATAGTCTTCCCTGAAGCAACAGAAAGTGGTACAACTTCCACCCATTTTGTGAAGTAGTCAGTGGCAGTAATAATGAACTTATGTCCACCTGATGAGTTGGGATGAATCTGCCCAACCAGATCAAAGGCCCAGCGCTGAAATGGCCAATGAGAAACAGAAGGGATCAGCTCCCTACCTGGAGCATGAATCAGGTTTCCATGTTTCTAACATTTTTCACATGAATTATCAAAGGTGACTACATTTATCTGCATTATGGGCCAATAATATCCCTCCCTAAGCAACCTTCGGGCCATGGCAAGACCATTAGAATGTCCACCACAAATGCCCTCGTGGATGTCAACTAACGCTTGGTTGGATTCCTCCTTTTCCAAGCACCTAAGGAGCGTCCCATCTAAACCCCTCCTATATAAATCACTAGAGATAAGGGTGTGGTGAGAGGCGTTACGGATGAGGTTTCGGCATTCAGAATGGTTGAATGTGTCGGGGATGATGCCATCACGAAGATATGAATAGATAGCACCATATCGAGAAGACTCGTGTGTGACAATGGTACAAATGACATGGCTTTCAGACGAGTCAAAGATGGGATGGTGTAGCTCTTCCACCAGGAATTAAAATATTGATTCATGTGTCTCCAACTGAAGAAGTGAAGCTAATGTGGCCATGGCATCTGCAGCTTTGTTTTCTGTCCTAGGGATCTGTTGAAACGTCACAAAGGTAAAGTAACGTTTCAATGAGTCAACCATCTTTTTGTAGGGTATCAATTTATCATCCTTGGTTTGATACTCCTCATTGACTTGGTTGATGATTAACTGGGAATCCCCAAAGACATGTGACTCTGTGATGTTCCATTCTATAGCCATTCTCAAGCTATTGGTTAAAGCTTCATATTCTGCAATATTATTCGTACATGGGAATAAAAGTTTGTAAGACTTTGGAATATTGTACCCATGTGGAGAAACAAATAATACTCCAGCACCTGATCCATTTTGTATGCGAGAACCATCAAAGAACATTTGCCAAGTGCGAGTAGTCGTATACAAGATGTGTTCATCTGGGAATTCCACTTGAACAGGCATACTATCCTGAATTGGGAAATCAGCTAATTGGTCAGCAATAGCTTGCCCTTTTATGGCCTTCCTTTCAATGTACTCTATGTCAAATTTAGTTAAGACCATCATCCATTTAGCAAGTCTACCCGTGAGGGCAGCCTTACTAAGCAAGTATTTAAGAGGATCAATTTTTGCAACCAAATGTATGGTATGAGCAAGCATATAGTGTCACAACTTTTGAGAAGCAAACACCACTGCAAGACAAGACTTCTCAATGTTATTGTAATTATAGTATATGGCCTGTTCTTTCCCAGTATCATCTAATTGAGCCAACAGTGCTCCCAGGGAAGTGTCTATAGCTGAAATATATAGGATCAATGGTTTCCCTAGAATAGGAGGCATTAGGATCGGAGGATTAGCCAAGTATTTTTTGATCTGATCTAGGCTCTTTTGACAATCCTCATTCCAAACAAAAGAAGCACCCTTATGCAATGTCTTATTAAAGGGTTGCACTCTATCTGCAAGCTGAGAAATAAACCTCCTAATCGATTGAAGATGTCCCTGCAAACTTCTCATTTGGCTGGTATTTTGAGGAGGTGGCATATCTAGAATTGCTTGGACCTTTTCAGGATCAACCTCGATACCTTTTGCTGATATTATAAATCCTAAAAGTTTGCCTGAGGTGACACCAAATGCGCACTTCTTTGGATTCAATCTAAGTTGAAACTATTCCATGTGATCTAGAATTACTTCCAGATCATTGAGGTGTGTGTCCCATTTTCTTGATTTTGCCAGGGTATCATCCACATAATCTTCCATATTTTTGTGCATCATATCATGAAAGATAGTGGTCATAGCTCTTTGGTAGGTTGCTCCTACATTCTTTAACCCAAATGGCATGACGTTCCAGCAATAGGTTCCCCATGCACATGTGAACGCTCTTTTCTCTTGGTCTTCGGGAGCTATTTTAATCTGATTATATCCTGAGAAACTATCCATTAGAGAGTATATGTCATAGCCCGCGGTCATGTCCACTATCATGTCAATGTTTGGAAGTGAAAAATCATCCTTTGGGCATGCTTTGTTTAAATCTCTAAAATCTGTGCACACACGAATGGACCCATCATGTTTGGAAACTGGTACTATGTTTGAGATCCATTCTGCATAACCGATGGCTCTGATGAATCCAGCTCTCAAAATTTTTTCTAATTCTGTTTTGACAAGGAGAGCTACATGTGGATGCATTTTTCTGAGTCTCTGTTTCACTGGTTTGACTCCTGGAGCTATGGATAAGTGATGCATTATAAGATTTGTGTCAAGCCCTGGCATGTCTGAATAGGTCCATGCAAAATTAATTTTCTTCTTTTGTAAGAATTGTATATATGCCTTGGTTTCTTCTTCTGATAAAGACTGAGCAAGATGAACTATTTGAGGAGCTTCTTCTATGTTTAAATTAACTGGTTTTGTTGGCTCAATCAATACTAATGATCTATCCTGGAAATAACTCGGCAAGTTATTAAGTACCCCATCCTTAGGCACCTCAAAGAGGTTTTCAACCTCAGATACGTCATCTCTTTTTACTATTTTTGGTTCTGATACTGCCATAAAGTGGTTTTCACCATCAGACCTATTTTTCTTTCTTTCTTTCTCTTTTATTTTTAGATTGAGGTACTTAATATCAGGCTCCGTCATACTTGTTGTTGGTTCACTGGTGGAAGAAGCCACGGGTTCAAGAGCATTCAGATAGCAGGCAATTTCATAATCATTCTGAAAACTGAGGAATATAGGTTCTTGATGGCGCTGAGACCAGTCAATTAGGTCATAGTGAACAAGGGGTAGGTCAATGATTGGTTCAATATTATTTATGTGAAAGGTGGTATCTCTGGTGACCATACAATTGGGATTCATCAAGTCTTCTCTTAAGATACCCGAATTAGGACTCATCCTACCAAACGAAGCATCATCCACTAAGGCAATTTGAGGAGTACAATCCTCTAGTCCTACACTAAGCTCGTTAGCCGCATCGGGTTGGGTACTATAAGCATGGACAACATCCATGTCCAAATCAACTGTTGCATCTGAAAGTGAGTCCCATTCATACTCATGGGAGTCTATGTCTAAATCATTATTTGGGCCTCGTGATGTAGAAGCCTCAAGGTTAGGAAGGGTTTCCCCTTCTCTAGTGCTAGCATTGGTACTATCTGTCGTAGCTAGGATAGCAACACTTTCCTTTATCGATCTAGCAGTCATATAGTCACTATCCGTCACAGCTGGGATAGTAGGACCGTCAATTATCAAATCTGTGGAATCTCCCCAAAGGAGATTTGTTGAGGGCACCCAATCATCAGACACATCTTGTTGATTAGAAAGATCAGGTGTATAGTCTGAGTCACTATTACTGTCCATCGCAGCTGGGACAGGAACACCTTTCTTCTTATTTTCAAAACCTAAGCCAACTGTTGATTTATTCTTTCATCCAAAAAGAGCATGGTCAAGAGGCTCAGCTTTAGCATCCAGCCTATGGCTAAGGGGACCATATCCAGGATAACCCATATTCTTAACCAGTGTACACCCTCTCCCATAAGCTTTAGGTGAAGGAGCAAAGCTCTCGTTATGTTTGTATTTTTCCTCATGATAGATCCAGTCCCTTATGACAACTTCCTCTTTCTCTTCCTGAATAGGAACCGAAGACTCAACAAATTTTCCAAATAATGTCATTGCTGATGATGAAGGTTTCATATTTGGTGATGGTCTCCCATAAGACCTAGGAGAGATTGGCATTTTTGTAAAAGAATCAATTTTATAATCTCCCATCCCAAGATCTATGGCCTTAAACTTCTGCGTGCATTGTTCAAGTGAACTACTAGTACTGTCAGCTTCCCTATTCAAAGGTGCATGTGATTCAGCAGAAATGTTATTAACTGACAAAGCACTATCTCCAGGTATGCAAATTTCTACACTATTATGGGGAAACTTAACACACTGGTGATATGTTGATGGGACTGCTTGCATTTCATGAATCCATGGCCTACCTAGCAAAATGTTGTAGGCTAAAGGTCCAACATCAACAATTTGAAATAAGATATCCTTTTCTACTGGACCAATGCAAATAGGCAAAATGACCAATCCCTTAGAACTTCTTTCTACTTCATCATATGCCTTGATTGTGATCTTTTTCCTTGTGTCAATGACATTCTCAGAATATCCTAGAGCCAACAACAAACTCATGGTACAAATATTGAGCCCCGCACCCCCATCTATCAGTACACGCCTGACACGAGTTTTATGAATCATGACTTTGATGTGTAAGGCCAAGTTATGTGGGTGACTAATGGATTTGTCGTCTTCTTCTGAGAAGGTGAGGTAATGAGGGCTAGCCAAATGGTTGACCATATTCTGGAATTGATCAATATCTAAGTTGTTAGGAACACTGGCTGCTCGCAAAGCATCCTCAAGGACATGCTTGTGCTTAGGGGACAATTCTAAAAGCTCAAAAATGGATATCTGCGCAGATTTATGTTGTAATTGGTCAATAAGATTATAATTGGAATCAGGACCAATGGTAGATTTAGGAGGAACACCCTTGGACATGGGCTATTTAGACTTGCTAGTACTAGGACCTCTGATAATAATGGGAGCTTGGGCCTGACCCCTAGTGACAGCATTGAGGGACCGGGGTATTCTTCGTGAGTGAGGACCTCTTATCACCACAACGGGTCTTTCATCAGTCATAGGAGTCGAGTCCACATCATGTCCATAAGGATCTTTCCCTCTCATCATGTTGATGTTATCGTCAGCCACTTCAAGCATGTTAATCACATTTTCAGCATTTGTGTATGTATAGTTGATAGCAGCCTTACCATGCTTGTTGTTAGAATTTTCCCCTTTTTCATATTTGGGCAAGGGTTCCTTAAAAGCCTTATGATCCGCATTAGTGGTTAAACCATCAACTTGCAATCACCCACTTTCAATGAGGTCTTGGACAAGATGTTTAAGCCTAAAACAATTTTTGATATCATGTCCAATTCCATTGTAGAAGACACAAAAGTCTTTCTCATCCCACCAATGAGGTTTAGGATCGGGTATGCGGTGCTTGGCAGGATCCTGAGGTTGCGCCAAATTATGAGCAATTAGTGTTTTGAAAATGTTGGCATAGGAGTCCCCAAGTTTGGTGAATTGTCTCTTTTCCTTCTTGGGTTTCCCTTGATACTTGGATTTATTCTCTTGTTGTCCTGAGGACGCTTGCAGCTTCATGGCTTGTACCACATTGGAGAGATTAAGAACTCCTTCATTCTTAGGTTGTGGTGAATCAACAACTTCATCATTGACCACCTGTTTATTCTTATTCCAATAGGAGTTCTTTTTGTCCTTATAACCATGATTGTTGTTGTTTTGGCCATTGTTGTTATTAGTTGATTTAGCCAAAATTCCTTGTTCTTTTAGGACATCCTCTATGCGACATGCCACTTCTACCATGGTATCGAAAGAATTAAATGGTATCTTTCTTACCTCATATCTTAATTTCGGCACTAAGTTACTCACAATGATGTCTATTCTTTCCTCCTTAGGAATTGTCCTGGGATATTTTGAGCACAAACGTCTCCATCTTTGTAGGAAAGTGACAAAAGATTCTCCTTGATTTTGTTTAAGCTTGCACAAATCAAGCATTGTGACCGACCTTGATAGATTATAAGCAAAATGCTAAACAAATCTTTGGACGAGTTCTTTAAATGACTTTACTGGAGGAGTAAGGTTGGTGAACCACTCCATGGCTTGGCCTTTGAGACTCCTTGGAAATAATCTCATCAAGTAGGAGTCTTCATGATGAAAAGAAAAGCTCATTATGTAGAACTATCGAACATGGTCATGAGGGTCACCAACGCCATCATATTTGTCATAGGTTGGAAACTCAACTTTCTTAGGGAACTCAACCAACACCACACTTTTGTCAATCGGGTTGGGACATATGGAGTCCAAATTAAATGTGCTCTTAGGAGCCCTCATCCTTTCTATGTCCTTCTGCATTTGCATGATCACCTCATTGGTTGAAGGATTATGTTTCTTAATCTTTTGGTGGACATCAAAATCATATGGAACTTTAGCACCTTTGTTGATAAGGCTTTCTAGGAATTGATCCTTGTTTTGTTCCACATATCGTTCTACATATGCTTGAAAGGATGGTTCTTGTTGCATAGTCATAAAATCCATATGATCAAATTTGGCATAACTTCCTCCATGTTGTGAGCCATGATGTGCTCATTGGGAGGGTTGCTTTGAATGTCTATGAGGTGATCGTCTCCTATGATGATCATATCTTGAAACCCTTCTTCCTCTAGGTCTTGGGGATCGTGAGGGTGTCCTTGATCTTCTTCTAGGACTTGGTGAAGGGGTAGATGGGGGTGAGTTGGTCCCACTATTGGTTCCCCTCCCATTGAATCAGCTTTGGAGTTGTTGTGCGTAGAGTCTATCTTCTTCTTCTTGGGTGACTCTTTTCTGTATATCCAACAACGCACGTTCCTCTTCTTCTAGTTGTCTGAATTTTTCCTTTTTAGTAGCTTGTTCATCTAAATAGGCTTGCTTCTCCCTCTCAATGCTTCTCAATCTTGTATTTGCATATCGAGAGGTGTCTTTAAGTGGGGAGGATGGTCTCGAATGCCTTATTGCATTGGCTTCATTTATGTGGTGATCACTAGATTTGTTGTTCTGGTCCTCATGTTGTGACCCTGAATCTGAGTGAGCTTGCTTATGATGTCTCTCGGCTCATTGGTGAGCATCAAAATACCTCGCATTGTTGGGAGGTGACCCGGGTGGACTAGCATGAGAAGAACCACCGTACTCTCTTCTATGTCGTTGGAAGATATCCTCAAGAGTTTGATTCATGGCTTCTCTTTTTTGTCGGGTGAAAGTGTAACTCATGTCCATACTTGATGAAAGTGGTACAAAAGAGGTGCTCACTTCACTAGGATTAGGTTCCAGATTAAAACAAACCTCAGATTCACTCTTAGGTGATTGATAAAAAATGGGTCCTTTTCCCTTATGCTGTTGACGAGTCTTGACGGGTGGTAACTGGCTAAAGGCAACAAGGGGTTGCTTCCCTTGATTGACTTGGTACCTTGTCGTAACTGACATGAAAGAAAGATACTCTCAATGATAAGGTGACCTCTCAAAGTGTCAGCGCCAAACTAGGATAATCAAAGTCCTTTATTGTCCAAAGAGAAATGAGAAAATAGAAAAGGGGCTTTACCAACACTGTCAAAGAGGTGCTTCAAATCAAAGGGTGACTACCCTTGCACTTTTGAACCAGGAGGTTGGACTAGGCCAAAATATGGTTGAAATTGAGATTTAAATGAAAGCAATTTGGACAATAAGAGCACTAAAATTTTCCAAGAATGTAGCTAACAATCTTAGAGATGAACCTTGGCACCGAGAATAACCTTCTAATTTGACAATTATTCCAAAGTGATTTCATAAATCAAATGATGCTATCCCGAAGGACTAAAACTAGAAATTTAGAGTCAAGACAGGTTGCAAACGTCAGAGCAAGAAGCCTACTCTAAGACCTAATCCTGATTAACAGCAACTGAAATTGACCAAATTGCAAGCACGATAGAAATTATCCAGGCGATATACTCCAGGCTACTAGGGTGATATACCTATAACCACATGATACTTCACCTTATGCCAAGTGATATACCTTATAATAGTCGGACGCTATACTCCAGGCAGGTCAGGCGATAGTCTGCCAAGGGCGAACTATCGTGCGATATTTCTTCTCAAAGCAGGCGATATTTTTAGCAAGCATGAAGTATCGCATGGTATTTCACTTTATAGAGTGCGATACTGTTGCAAAATTGTTCAACTCTTGACCAGAATTGTGTAAAATTTGCATTTTTGGGTCTGCTTGGTCAAAATTTTCGGTCTGAGGGTTGATGTTTTTGATTTCAATCACAATATCAGCAGAATTTTGGCAGGTTTGCAAACAGTGAGGGATCAAACATGTCTTAAACACTTGAAACAAGGGCAAAAGCAACCTTGCCAAGACAAACACTTGTGATATCAGAATTGAAAAAGCACCCTATGAATGCTACCGATTGTTTGTATGTAAGAACATTTGCACTGACATCACACAACCGAAGACAATTCAAGCAAATCTATCCTAAAAAGTCAAGGCTCAATACTTACCAACTTAGCTCACAACTTGATGCCCCCTTACCTCACACCAAGTGGTTACCCACAAGAGATGTTGGCTTTTTCATGGAAGTGTCAAATGACACAACCAAAGGGACACATATGGTGAGTATCTTAAGGTGATCCGAGTAAACCACTTGGATCAATCCTTGCACTAAGAAGATAAGCGGCTAAACAGGGTGGCTTCTATCTAATGGTTCTTAATAAGAATTTCCGTTCACAACACCCCTCTTGCTCCTCATAAAGGACTAGGACCTCGCGGCCTCAAGAGTACCTTAAGCATTCTTGTTCAATGTTTTCCCCATGGTCACAATCCCATGAGCTACTCACATCAAACAAAGATAAGTGTTATGTCTACCAAGGTTTTTGGTGTCCTTGATAGCCTTGAGATTATAGTGAGTTGGAATCACTTGCCACCAAGGAAAATGATGACAAGGTTGTCCCCACTTGAGTCATTCCTCTTGATTGCTCAAGAGCAGGCCCGCTAAAGGATTCCTAAACTAAACAAAAATGGATAATTTATGAGGTTCAAGGTTTTTGGTTCACCCCAAGGGTGAAGAGCATACTCCCCTATCTCAAAAACTTCTCCCAAACACACCAAGCAAAGAGATTCAATTACTCCCTTGCTTCCAAAACCTTAAGATGGGTCAAGATTTTCTGATTCACCTAAAGGTGAAGAGCATACTTCTCCTACCACCTCAAAATCTCTTTCACAAGGTTTTAAAAATTCCTAATACAATTAGTGAATGCCACACTTGAAAGGAAAGCAAATAAACAAGCAAGATTTTTTTTTTGTTTTTATGCTTGGGCAGCCCTGCAAAAATTGTTAGTAGCCCTCTTTGACATGCATTTTTAGCAAATTTTAAGCAATGAGAGCACCTACAAACACAACTTGTTAGACCAACAAGGTTAGAAAAATCCAAATCCAAATGTAAATATGCAATAAACTGATAGATCCAAGCTAAAAGATGCAAGTTAGACTTATCCAAATAGTGTAAAATAAACTAGCAAACTAAAATGATCAAATTTGGATGATAAAACTAGAAATGCAGGTCTCTGCCAGATCAGGCGATATACTTCAGACTTCACCAGTATCACGCGACACAGTTTCCTATAGTCGGGCGATATACCTCAGTCTGGGCGATACTTTGCACTATGGGCGGGCGATACTTCGCACGATGCCAGGTGATATACCTCAGTACTGGCGGGTGATTCTTCTCTTACGCAAAGTGTCGCACCACTATATAAAGGTATATTGTGTGATATTCTTGAGAAGTATCGCACGATACTCTGAGACAGAAAACTAGAACTGCAATTTTTTTGAAAAATAATCCAAAAAATGACAAAAATGCAATGAAACAAAGGACAAAGCCTATCTACTCTACCCCACGATGGGCGCCAAAAATGTACACACTAAAATGGTGCACTTCTATGAACCATTATATGCAAGGTTGCTCAAGAATGAGGCCTCACAAAGCGGCTCATAGCTCTCTATGTATGGAGTTGCAAGATTGAAAATTGCTCTCAGCTAGAGCTATGAACTCATGACCTTACTAGTCAACCACACAATGAGAGATTCAAATGAAGACAAGGGCAACAATGCCAATATCTCCAAGAATCAAATATGCAATGCAATGCAAGCTATATTAAAATGAATGTGCAATTAGGAATGGAAATGCAATCTAATCTATGAAATGAAAGTACAAACTATGCTATGAAAGGAAAGAACAAGTATTACCAAGACTTCCTATTTAAGCTATATGAGTTACTCTATTGCATAAAAGGAAACTAAGCTAATATTCCATGATCATGCAAACTAAGAAAATGAAATATGCAACTAAATGATGTAATGAAATGAAGCAAGTCTTCAATATCTTCAAAAGCTCCAAATGCACCTAAAACCTGCAGCATAACATTAGCACAAAAACATGGTATGCAAATGGAGGAGAGAGCTCTCCTTTTATAAGAAATGCAAAGGAATGGACCATTGATATTAAGAGGCAAAAAGTCTTAATCGGCGGTGGAGGTTGAAAGAGGAGCAATCCATGTGCACAAGTATCCTCCAATGAGAGTGAAGTGTTGACTTTTGAGCCTCATGTGAGACAAAAAGTACTTTTTTTCTTTTTGTGAAATAAGAATAATGCTTTATTTGTGCAACTTAGGATAAGAGGAAAAGGTGGGGCTTTTTATTTAATCAAAAGGGGAGGAAATATTCCTTTTAATTAAATAAAGGCTTAGGATAAATGGTTAGCCCAAGGATAAAAATCTGATATATGATCAAAATTAAGACTTGATCAAGAAATTGATATTGTTGAAAATATTGATTATTGATAAAATGATTCAGGATTGATAAATCGAATAATGGGGTCCAAAGTCTAGGCGACCATTTTAGGGTGCATACACTACTAACCTTTCTCCAACAATCTGATGCCCTAAACATCTACCTAAGCAACGTATAAATATAGATTCCCAACCACAAATCAGATGATGAAACAATTAACCCTTACAAACAAATATTAAATGCTAAAATATCAGTCAGCTTTCACATAGCCTTACAAAATAAATAAACTCTCAAAGATGGCCCCAAACGGTCATCATATCCACATAGAAGAATGCAACACATGAGATCTAGGTCCCCACATGTCCAACAGTCAATCCATAACTCGAGGAGCGCGACCCAAATCAACGGAACTAGTCGGCCAAGCTAATCCATCCAAATAAACCCAGTCGGTAAGCAAGAACACCGAGCAATAGAGAAATAATTGAGCACCAGACACCGACCATGCCAAGCATGACCAAGGAACACAGTTATCACTGAGCGTTAGTGAACCAACACCTTTAGTCACCAAGTGTTCTTCAGAGACCAAGCACCCTGGTAACCACATAAACCGAGCAACCAGTCTCCCAAACCGAGCAAGAACTCCACCAAACTAAGATCAAACTAACAATCTACCTTCAAAGACAAACATATTTTTGGTTGATACAGGATTGCCAAGAATCCTAGGATGCTCCTGCATCAGACACCCCAGGTAAGAAATATTTTCTCATAAGGAAATCAAGAACGTCTCAAGGGAATCAAAACAGGTATACCAAATCTGTTCTTCACCCATATCTCCTCTTGTCCTTCATCCCAACTAGTCTTCACTTCATTCACTGTCTTATGCAGAAGGTCCTTCTATTTTCCACTTTTCTTATCCTTTCAGTCGGCAACTGATAGCAACCGAATCTGACCACTACTGACCATATCAGTGCCTCGGTAAGGTTCATCCCCTCTAGACTCCTCAACCAACTCAATATCATCTACATCTCTCTATTTCAAAAATGTCACCATCTATTGTACCATCTTTGCTAGCAAGACCATATGTCTCTTAATCTTAACAAACTCTTTAGAGATATCATTCTCCTTCTCCTTCAAACTAGACTTCATAGGAATAGGTTCATCAACCTTGTGCTCCTGAGGTTTGTCATAAGGACAACACTTGATAACTCCACATCCCTTAACCCTTATTTCTTGTAAAGGTATTAGCTTATGCTGAGATCCTTCATGCCTAACCACATAGGTATTAGTACAACCATCAAACAAAACATTCATGTCAAACTGCCAAGGTCTACCGAGCAATAAATGATAAGCATCCATAGGCAATACATCACACAATATCTCATCATGGTAAGATCCAATCTGAAACTTAACCAAGCATTGTTCTTCAATTTAACCTTAGAAACATCTTGTATCCAACTAATTTGATAAGGATTAGGATGCTTCCTTCTTTCCAAACTCAACTTACTAACCATTTCATCTGAAACAAAGTTCTCAGAACTGCCACCATCAACTATGACATTACATACCTTATCCTTGCACTTACATCTGGTTCTAAAAAAATTTCTCCTTTGCACCAGTTCATGAATACATGTAGCTAATCTCCTAGTGATGAGTGTCTCACCTTTTTTCTACAAAATTCACAATATCTTCTTTAGCAGTCAGTGCAACCCTTTTCTTAGGACACTACCAACTTTTATGACTAGCTTCACCATAGTTATAACGAGTACCGATGAACTCATTCTTCCACCTTCCTCTCTGTCTAGCATTCTTAGTAACTTGACCACTACTAGATCCCAGATCAGTCTTAGGATTCTCTGTCATATTACTCACAACAACTGTCTCACCTATTTTACCACCTCGGTTCCTACTGTTCTATTTTCCTTCATACTTCTTATTTAGATTCTCTTCAATCTTCAATGCCATTTGATAAGCATCACTGATTTTTGTCATCTGCATAGTAAGTAACTCTTCTTGAATACTAGGTCTCAAACCATAGACATACCTAAAAACCTTTTCTTTATCAGCTTCAGAATGTTTAGTCCTAATCAAGATTCTGTAAAACTCCTTGGTATACTCCTGTACCGATTTTTTAGTTTACTTCAAAGCTTGCATCTTCTTAAACATGTCCAATTCATAATCCACCAGAATGAATTGCTTCTTGAACTTGTCCACCATTCGGTTCCACTTAGTGATCTTTTCCTTTCCTCTTCTACCTCTTTCCAACTGAACTTCTCTCCACCAAATATTTGCATGACCCTTTAACTTAGTCTTTGCAAATCTAACCCTACCAGGATCTTCTATTTCTTTATACTCAAAGTAATCATCAATCTCATTGATCTAATCAATCAATTCTTCTGGCCTAAGGCTTCCAGCAAATGCAAAAACTTCAATCTTAGGTCTTTTCCCAATCTTAGACATAGCTTTCAGAATTTGGTTCTCCTCAGGATCTCTAGCTTCTTCGACAACTTCTTCAAAATGATCTTCCTCAGATTCATCATCACTATCCTCTTTCAAGGTAGGCTTCTTCTTTCTCAATTCCTCTTGCAGATCTTGCACTTGTTTCTGCAAAGACCTAAAATCATCAATAGTGAATTCTCCAGTAGCTTCCTCTTCTTTAGAGATCTCATGATTTCTCCTCGGAGGCATCTTCAAATCAAGATCTAGACACGAACACACAAGATCTACTCAGCTCTAACAATAACAGACTTTTCTCAAATAGGAACAAAATTCTCTCTGATACCACTTGATGCAATCAAGGTTGGTGGTTCCAATTAAGGATTGACCGACCTTGCAGGCAAACCAATATGCAGTAGAAATACACAACAATAACAACAAATCTATAATAAAATAGAAGTCTTTATTCATCAAATCATCAATTACATGTAATGTGTCAAGTTGTAAGGCCTTCCTAGTTACAACTAGATACAAATAAAATAACAGTCTACAAGATCTTGCAGTATCCAAATCTTTTCCACAACATCAGTATTCACCTAGCCCAGGTCTACAACACACAACACACTAGTAGGCACCCAAGAAAGATTTGAACTTGTACTCAAACTTCCAAGCAATCTTCCTGTTCCTAAGATCGCAGGCTACTAACCTTTCTCCAATAATTTGATGCCCTAAACATCTACCCAAGCAACCTATAAATACTGATTCCTAGCCACAAGTCGGCTGATGAAACAATTAACCCTTACAAACAAATATTAAATGCTAAAACATCAGTCGGCTCTCACATAGCCTTACAAAATAAATAAACTCTCGAAGATGGCCCCAAACGGTCATCATATCCGCATAGAAGAATGCAACATGCGAGATCTAGGTCCCTACACATCCAAAAGTCAATCCATAACTCAAGGAGCGCGACCCAAATCAATGGAACCAGTTAGCCAAGCCGATCCATCCAAATAAACCCAGTCGGTAAGCAAGAACACCGAGCAATAGAGAAATAACTGAGCACCAGACACCGACCATGCCAAGCATGACCGAGGAATGTAGTTATCACTGAGCACCAGTGAACCAATGCCTTTAGTCACCAAGCATTCTTTAGAGACCGAGGACCCTAGTAACCACATAAACCGAGCAACCAGTCTCCCAAACCGAGCAAGAACTTCACCAAACCAAGATCAAACTAACAATCTACCTTCAAAGACAAACATATTTTTGGTTGATACAGGATTGCCAAGAATCCTAGGATGCTCCTGCATCACAAGTGGAGGGTATGGAACCTTGGTAAGGGACTTGTCCATGCGAAAAAGCAATAGGAAATCCTTAATTTTATGCTTAGAGAATTGACAATAGTAGCAAGTATCAGGAAAATTGACATAGAGAACATGTTAGGTGTGACAAAGACCTTCTATTTGAATTTAAATCATATCTTTGAGGTCATGATAAAATTCCACCTCAACACAAACCCATTTTTGGGATCACACATTATAAAAATGGTTAGGTTCAACACAAACAACCTTTTTGAGAGACATAGCATAAAATGCAAAAAATATTAGTGTGGAAAAGGAAAAAATGGAAATTCTATCCATGCGTGAACACAAAAAATATTGTTGTCCAAGATGAAAAAGTCTTAAGATGGTAGGAAAACCACTAAAGAGGACCTAACATACCAAAGTCCATTCTAAATATGGCATGAACATGGCTAAATTTGGTAAAAGAAAAAAGAACAAAAAAACCTTATGTCAAGTTTTGAACACCATCAAGGTGGATCCCATGAGCAACCCATGTCTTGGAAATCCAATATTGAAGCATAATTTCAAGAGAAACCCTTCCAAAAAAATATCCTATAAGAGCATGTTGCTTTAACCATTAGCATGCATTATCAAGATCCTAGATGGGTAAAACCACATCCATGAGTTTATTAGAAGGTATATATCATGAATAAACTTTGGGCATAAATTTCTAGGGATGGTTTTTCAAAGGATACATTATCACAAAATACTAAATCTTCAACACTAATAATAACTATTAGGATAAGCCTATTTAAGGCCATTATAAAACTAAAAGGACTCCCACAATCAATGTGATGTGATGCAAGATAGTGACAGCCACAAATAGTATGCAGATAAAAGAGAAAACCATGGAAAAGCCAAAAAAATCTCCTTGACTGGAAAAGAATATTGAAAGACAAGTCAAAGTGACTAATCAATTTAAATAAATACAAAGATAAAGTAATAATAAAAAATAAATATTGATTTGTTGATTAAATTTTAATTTTTTTAATGTGTATGTGTATACATATATGCATGTACATATGTATACATATATGTGCACACACACACACACATATCATATGTGTAGGTAAAATGACTCACACAGAACATCTAATATGTCTATTGATAGATTGAGCCTTTCTCTGTGTTGAGCCCTATCTTGAAAATCATCTATATTAATAGTGTTCACATGTGATCAAATATATTTTTGCACATGCATAAAACATAAAACATCATAAATCAATAATTTTTTAATGTAAAACATTACATATATAACATGCACATACATAAACATGAACTCATTATAATCTAACATGTCTATATATTGAACTCATAATGAACATATAGTCATATACATATAACATGTGTGCACATGAAATGATTAAAAAATGAGAAAATATTAAACATGAACTCATAATAATATAACATGTCTACATATCGAACTCATAACGTACATATAGTCCTATACATATAACATGTGTGCACATGAAATGATTAAAAAATGAGAAAATTTAATATTTCTATGGATAGATTGAGCCTTTCTCTATGTTGAGCGCTATCTTGAGACATGTCTCAATCCATGTCTTAGTTTATGTCTTGAGTCATGTGTCAAGCTCTACAAAAGAAAGTACACATACAATAAGTTGTAAAATTAAACATTGACATATGTGTACATGCATATATATAATAAATAATGTAGTTCTAAAATTTAATGTTAAACTAATTTATACTTTAGGGCCCGAGTTACCTAATGTCCACAATTTGCATCATGTACAATATATTGGGTAGGACTCTAAAGAGAAGAACAACTTGATCCTAGAACCTATATATACATGAAATATATACATACACACATATGCATAAAAAGAAAATAATTATTTGATGTGACACAAACTTAAGTGAGCTCTAAACTTATTTTTTAATACATTTGATGATGTATATGATCACCAGTATACTGCAAATTTCTAAATGATTCCAAAACATCACCTGTTGTGGTCCCACAACCATGCTCCCCTTATGGCCTCAGGCCCCCCCCTTCTGCTTTCTGCTTGTCTCATTTTTGTTGTCTTTAGGGGTTTTTCCTTAGCTTTTTTTTTAAGTTTTTGGCCTTGTCGGCCTTTCGCACTTTCAGAGGGCCAAAAGGTGTGAAAGGCCCCAGTGGAGTGGTAGCTGGTTATTGGCTATCCTCTTTCGGACTTTTTGGTGGTCCTCACCCCTAAAAGTCTGACTCTCATGAGAGTCGGCCCTTTCAGGTTTGTTGGCCTATTGGATGTCTGTGACCCCTGAAAAGGCCAAAAGGCCAATTCATGGGGCACTTATGTTAGCAACCCCGTGAAGCCTATAAAAGGTGCAAGGGTTTTTTCAAACCCTCACTTTGCACTTTTGCTCCTTCGTCGTCTACCTGCTTTTTTCACCGCTCGTTGCCTTTTTATCGTTTGGCTCCCGCCTTCTTGCTGGTCATCATTTGGTTCTTTGTCTCTTAGGTAGGTGCTCTTCTCCCCTCTTTTGGGTTTTAGTTTAGCATCCTTTTGTTTTTGGTTTTCTTGTTTCATCCTAGGTCTAGGGCTTTGCATTTTTGGCCTTTTCGGCTTGGGTCTTAGGTCTAGGTTGCTTTGAGTTGGCCTTTTTCAGCCCTAGGGATTGTCGAGGTAGTCACCTTGCATCCCTAGGTGAGTTTGTGGTCAAACTCACCATCGGACTCACTTTTTAAGTCTGACCGTAAGCCCTAGTTTCGGACCTTCAGGGTTTGAAACTTTCGGAGTGCCCACCCGATGACCAGAAAAACTCTAAGTGACATCTCTTTTTTGGTGTTTCGGTGTTTGCGCACACCAAAACATTTTCCACATTTGAAATGCTAAAATGAGTGCCTATCCTTCATTTTTGGCATTATCAGACTTGTCATCTTTTCAACATTTTCGCACTCTGAAAGTCATTATCCTCAGTCGTCAATTTTCCTTCAATTTTCATGCCCTTTTAGAGTGCCCCTTTTTTTGTCATGTCAGACCTTTCGACTTTTTGGAGGTCCGATAAATTCGAAGGCTGAAAAGGCCAAAATCACTTATGTGACTATGTGGGCATGATTTCAATAGTTAATTATGTTTTCCCAATTTTTTCTCTCACTGTGTTACTGATTCAAGTCTTGTACTCTTTTGTAGATATGGCTGAGAAGATACTAGCATCACCAGCAATGAAATATCAGTTCAAAGGATACCATCCACCGTCTAAAGTGACTGACTTGCACGTAGGGATAACCAATATGGATATTGGGAATGTGAGTTGGAATGAGTACCTCAACAAGTGTGCTCAGCCAGTGGGCTGTTCAGAGGATTGCACTTAATTGGTCCATTGTTCCTTGGTGAATGCAGTGACGCATCTAGTCTCTATCTAGTCGGTGGAGCTAATTAACACATTGGCTAGTAACTATGTGCCAGATGAGCGCATGGTCAGAAACAACATTGGGGAAGTAGTCCTAGACCTGAGGCTCGACAACATCGAAGATGTTTTCCATCTACCGAAGGGAGTAGACAAGTTCTTCAATTTTAATATAAACAAGGGGATGGAATTTTACAACAAGGACATGCAAAGGGCTTACAACATTGTCAATAATGAGTACCTAATGCAGCCATTGCCCAAGAATAGGCTGGATAGAATTGATATGAGGAGAGGTTACATGAAAGAGGATATCCAAGCCACCATAATGATGATAAGCAAGGTGTATGGCCTACCTAAGTCCCATTAACTAGAGCCCTAGATGATCTTCCTTATCCAGAAGATAAAAGAAAGACAAGCGAGGTTCGATTGGGCCTCCATCCTAAGTGACCAGTTGGACGAACAACTAATCCAGGTAAAGACAGATCCCCACTTCTACATGACATCCTATGTTGTGTACTTACTAGCCGCCAGGGTAGTATACCCAGGTTTGACCAAAGTTGGAAACATTAGGGAACAAAATACATGGCCTTTCACTTTGTATCCTAATTGGTGCGGAAGGACTTCTTCACTCACAATAGTCCAGAGTTTAGGATAGTTAATGATGCCTTTGTTTTCACAATCATTCACTCCATTGAGGGTGACTATGCTAAAAGGTTATCAATAGAAGCAATGGCTAAGGTAAAGGCCATTGGGGCATTTTATATACAATTCCAAACATTCACTTACATTCAGGTTGTAGGAAGCACCTTAGCACCCAAGAAGCTCCCAAGGTACCCTTCTGATAGGGTAGTTCTACTAGAGATAGCAAGGCAGTTGTCCGATGCCCATGAGCATATTAAGCATAAGAAGAAACATTGTTGGGACTTTCTTATTTCAATTGGTCCTCATTGTGTACCTGACATGAAAGTATGCAAATCATTGATTGGAGAATGGGATGAATTCCCACTGGCAACCTACAGTCTGGTGAGGCTGCATTTTGACCCCATTGGTACCTATAGCCACATAATAGGAAGACACTACATTCATGAGCCACATGTCGAAGATCATTGGGCTAATTATGTAGATGATTATGAGGTGAGAGTCTATGACTATTGCCGAATGAGTCTAGAGCTGGCACAAGGTGCCCTTTCCCTGAGAATTCTGTAGAAGGCAGTAGATGCTGACTCAGATAAGATTTTGGATTCCATTTATAACATAGATGAGATATACAACCGGGCCATTCTGAATGCAGAGGTAGATTGGGATGAGAATGACAACATGGATTTCAGAGCATGACATGTGATCAAATTGACAAAATCTTGGATTGCTCATCCATTTTCGATGCAACCTCTCCCAATGAAGCAACTCCCCGAGAAACCATCTCAAGAAAAGAAGAAAAAGGGAGAGAAGATATTTAAACCACAGTTCAAAGAGGCTGCCCCTCTGAAGTCGGGGACTATGTATCAACATGTGCATCCCACCATGTACGGTCTAGCTACACACTCCAAGAAGGTGAAAACTAGGTTGACTGGGAGTATTGCACCTCTAGATGCACCTCCCTCTAGTGACCAAGATTCTCCAAGCTTGACAAAGAAAACAAAGTTCAAAATAATAGGACCTAAGTCAGCTGGAGTAATCAAGGGCCATGTCTACAAAAGAAAGGTAGGCTCAACCCCCACACAGATGGAAACTCTGGCAGAAGAAGATGAGGATGTATTGGATGAGGTTCCCCTGAGTAGGAGGACCTAGTCAGCAGGATTCCTGAAGAAAAGAAGGATAATGGAGGATGATCCTAAGGATGGGGAAGGGGCTACTCAAGTAGAGCCAATAAATTTGGATGCCCTCAACGATGATGAATTCAACATCTCAAATTTTGTAGGGCTACATGGGTTCAAGGAGTTTGAGCAACAAGCTCTTGTATAGTTCACTAGTCTTTTTAGTGGCATAGGAGAGGATCTACAACATGGGCCTTAGGGACAAAATGATGTTGAGATGACTAAGGATCAAGGAGGAGCTACCAAACCTAAAAAGGATGCATCTATTGAGATCACCTTGGAAGGAGTAAGTTCATAGGTACCATTAGATACATTTGTTCCACCTCCACCTCCACCTCATCCTTCCACACTTCCTACCATCCCACTTCAAGAGCCTCCCACAACTCCACTTTCCACTCCCGTGCAGAATGCTCCATTGTCTCAGCAACCTTCTTCATTCCATGTTCCTTTACCAACTTCAACTCCACCAGCCCATTCAACCACTCCCCTCATGTCTCCAACACCTCCCCCACTCAATATTCCTCCCCAAGTTCATGTTGAGTCAGTACCTCAGAGCTCAGAGGAGTCGGAGAAAGAAGTCAAAGTCACTGGCGGGGAAAAAATGGAGGAAATTCATATTGGATCTAAGGAGCCAGATGACAAGGGAGAGTCACAGGTGGAAGAAGAACCACACACTGAAGAAGATAAGCCACAGACAGATATTGAAGAGCAGACGACGGATGAGCAACAGACTGCTGATGAGGGAGAACCTGAACAAGATACTAGGAATGAGTAGGAAATAGGAGAAGAAGAGGAAGCTCGAGGGGAGATAAGGACAAAACACTTGGTAACCTCTACTGCATTGGCTACTCCCTATGAGCCATTGAATGCATTCTCTAAGCCCACATGGTTTACCAAAGAAGTGTAGCTGAGGGTCAGGGTATACACTGATGATGAAGTTGACATGACCACACTTGGGCACACTTTCCACCAGATGGCACCGGTTCCCCAAGCAAGGAGAATGTCCTATGTAACACAAGACTAGACAGGGAGGTGGAAAGCATAGGTGGCTATTCCCACGATGGATGTTACCATGAAGGAGATCACTCTAGAGGATTATGTGCTAGAGGAGGTAGACTTGGGGGAACCAACTAGGGAAGGCAACAAAACCTTGGCTACTCTGGGTTTGAAGCACGCTCTGGGCTTCATGAATAAAGATGAAGAAAGGATAAAAGCCTTGAAAGAGTAGAATGAGGCTACAAAGAAGTTCATTTTGAAGACAGTGGGTCCAATTGACCCTAATGACCCCGAAGCCTCATTACAGGCAATTTTGGAAAAAAGGGGGAATGTAGATACAGATGTTCCACATTCTTTTGTGCAGGCTTGTGCTGATTGGAAGTTAGATTTCAAGCAGTTCACTAGCTTATCTCTCAGGAGGATTTTGAAGCCCTTCTAGAATATTTTGGCAGGGATAACCTCTTTAGTGGAGATCATGAGTGAAGAGAACGGTGTAGAAGAGACCATTTTCAGCTGGCAAAAGGTGTTGGATGAGTTAACAATGATAAGAAAGTAGTGCTTCCAAGTTCTGATGAAGATTTATGAAGGAGAGGAATTGGATAGTTTTGAGGAATGGATCCAAGAGATAACTACAATGTTAGTCGTATTCAAGAAGGTTCTCAAAAGACTGGACAAGAGGAGAGACAATAGCACTCTCTATGCAAAGGAGATGCAGGGGTTCTTTGAGGGGTTGGACTTGGATTTGTTTGATGAAGATGATGATAAGACCATGTATTCAGTAAATGACATTGTTAATCAATATCTAGATATATTCTGAGGGGTAAATTCTAAGGAGGACCTCTAATAGATGTTCTTCCAAAAGGAAGAGATCCAGAAATTGCTAAGTCAGGAAGAAGAAATAAAGGCTTTTGCAAAGGAACTAATGGATTTTAGAGATAGAAAGAAGGAGATACTCCAAGGGATCAAAATGTCAGACTTCAATGAGGTGCTAGAGATAGTAGATAGGTTCAAGAAGGCACACCCAAAAGTTCCTCCCAGCTAGTAGACCTCCAGTCCAAGATCTGCCAGTTCCATGTACAGAAAGTTCAGTTTTGACAATTAGTTATTTTTACAGTGCAGGATTTTTGGCCATTTTGGCCATAAGGAGTTTTCGGCCATGGGCAAGTCTGACAATTCCAGAATAGTAAAGATAAATGACTTAGCACTTAGTCAATTTTGGGTTTTGAGTTTTCAGACCAAGTGTCAAGTTTTGGGCATTTTTTGGCATGTCCGGGAGTTGACTTCAGTTATCTTAGAGATCAATTTTTAGTCATTTGGGCTTCTTTCTTTGGGTCATTTGTGCATGATTGGGGGATCTCTTTTAGTCAAGACCATGTGGGAGAGCTGGAGCCAATGATCAAGGGTGTAAACATGAAGATCATCGAGTGCATGCGCCAGTTTTAGCTCCATTTTTGAGATGTCTAATGCTTCATTTATTCAAATCTTTGTAATGCATGAAGTTTAATTCCATGCTAGGGTAGTTTAGCTCAGCTTTAGTAGTAGTTTCTTTAATACAATCTCGAGTTTAGATTTCTTTTCAAGTTTTAGTTGCAACAAAACCCTAGCTGTGAAAATAAGAGCAGAGCTCTATAAATTGTAATAAAATGATGTAATAAAGGTCAATTTGATCATTAATACAATACATACAATTGGTGCTTCATTCATGGTGTGACTTGTCTGCTATCTATGCGAAATTTGTGAATGTGTGATTTGCGCATTCTTTATTTCAAAGAGCCAATTGATTGTTTGATGATTTCAAGTCTGCGATCTTTTAATTTGGTGTTTGCTGGTATCATATTACTCTATTGTCATGAATCTCTGAGAAGATCTTTCTTTGGTGCTTAAAGATTAACTTGTCTCACGTGTGTGCACATCTGGAGTGGCTTCGTGATCTGATGAGTTTTGACTTATTATACATTTTCATTTGTTTAAATTTCATCAATGATTGCATCCGTTCAGCTGAAGATTGTGACATGATCTGATCTTTGTTGTGTGGGTTTCTTCATCTTTTTGGTCATTTAATTCGCATGGTGGTGTGATTACTAGCATATGTCCGTTAGGTTTCTTTTAGCATTTCCTTTAAAGTTTCTCGTTACCTTACACTTTCTAACCCTCTTTGCAAGTTGTTTTTAGTAGGATAACTTAAATTAGCATTGCTTTCATTTCTTAAATCTGAAAATTATATCAAAAAGAGATATTGTGGAATCCTAAAGTTTGTTTTGTAGTTTCCCTTAAGAGAAGAACCAACAAAGGCCTCCTTGTTAACAAAGTCACATTTTTCTTCCATTGAGCTATCCAAGCGGTTGAGACCTAGCCAGAAGGAACCTTGAGATTGATTCCATCAATCTTCCAAGAGGGGAAGTTGCTCGCACAAATTCCTAGCCGTTGTCTTCATTTAAAAATGACGCTCAACATCACCATTCTTCTAATATATGAAATAAATATGTGATTTCAATCAAGACTCATAACTTGAACATGTGATCTAGTTTAAAATTATTTTTTCTATGTAATATCTAAATTCTCTATTAAAATACAATCTTGATGGACCTCCCAATCCTAGTGATATTACAAGAATGAATGGACATGACTACACTTGTACGCGGTGCAATTTCTATGCCAAAAAGAATCCTTCTATATGTGTCTCCTCCAAAATAATGTAAAATAACCTTTACCTAATATGAAATATATTAAGGAGGTCATGTAGGATCAACTAGAATAAACTGAGGGGGGCCTATCGAATTGACTAAAGCACATCAAAGGAGGCTTGTATAATTAACAAGAACATACTAACGAAGGGTTTAGGATGAACTATAATATGTTGATGTCTTTATGTACCTTGTGAATTTGGCTCTCCATGGTGCCCTTTTCTACCAAAATATCATCTGAGATGTGTCAATGTAGTATCAAGAGGGATCCCATGATTATCACTAAAAAAAGGCTATGCATATAAAATATCACCAGTGATGCATACACTCAAACTATGCAAAATATAAACCTAACTCATCCATGCAACATAACATATAAGTGGTAGACTTTTGGGGGATGTAAGGATCATAGCTAGTGTATGTAGTCTTGGATGTAGAGTAAATTAATGCATTACAATTAAACTCACTAGGACATAAGAGGTAGTAAATCAACTTTGTTGTATCTATTTTGAAACCTTTTTGGTTTCTACCTATCTTCAAAAAAAAGTATCTATGAACTTTTGATACTTCTCAATAATATTTTTAACCACCTCAACTTCACACCTTAATCTAGTGGTATTAACAATTAGATGAAGAGTGATAGTGAAATGTATAGTGTAAATAGTAACTTCACCCTTAAAGAAAGAATTACAAAACTTTGAGATCAACATGCCACTATATCCTTATATCACCAAGAGAAAAGGAGTATGACTATCCTTAATGCATATGTCATATATTTCCACATTGTTATAGAGAGTATCACACAACATCAACTATAATCAATCTAATACTGATGAAAGTGTTACTCAAAATAACCTACCCAGTTAGACACCCCAAAGAAGATGAACAAAACAAAATGATATTTGCCAACATTTTGAAAACAATTGCATGTTAAATTTGAAATTCAACCACATAATGTTGGACTAAATTCCAACATCCCCCTTTGTGATTCATGACATGGTTCAACAACCTCCTACATCTTCTATACGTCTAGTGGGTTTATCAGGCATTAACATGTTGATCTTTTGGTGCACCAACAATCACACTTGTAACAAGTGGTATCAGAGCTTGGTCATAGGTTTGAATCCCCTTAGGTGACATTGAGGGAGGGGGGATTGTTGAACTAACTGCCAATGTCCCCTTTCAAGATTTGTGACATGGTTTAACAACCTCTTGTGTCTTCTATAAGTCTAGTGGTTGTATCAAGCATTAACATGTCGATCTTTTGGTGCAACGACAACCACACTTGTAACACATAACCCTTGAGTCCATCAAGGAATTATTTCCAAATAGAAATTTTTTCATTAGTCAAGAAAATTGAGATCTTTGGTAGCACTATAATTAATTAATTCTACCACAACATATGTATTATTGCTTACAAATGAGGTCTCATCAAGCTTCGTGATAAATCCATCAACATGTGAAAAGTGGTAGAATTATCATTGTTAAAATAGGAATAAATATTTGAGGATTTAAAGCTTTTCATGTCATCATGAGTAAATTTACTATCAATATCGATTGTCCCAAACAACACCCCTCACCCCTCTTTCTTTTAATTCACAATATTTTGTCAATCGTCATTAATTCACCATCCTTATCACTTTTAATATGAAATTAAAACATCATACTCCACAGAATTAATAAAATATAAATTTGATCCCATTATTTCATTATAAATAATCAACTTAATATTACATGGGTTTTTATCATGGTTCTTGTACATCTAATGTTGGCAATGAATAACATCAATATACACAACATCAACTCCCCTAATTCCTTCTTGATAAGTATGCACTATCTTGGATTGAAGGAAGCTCTTGTAAATCCTTTTACTTTCATCCATCATGTCCCTAATATCTCAAGGACCTTTAATTTCCTTTTTAATAATATCTATAATCAATTTAGGATCTCCTTCTATGATAATAGTGGTAAGCACCAAGTCTTTCATCCTCTTAATACCTCACCAAGTAGTTGTTTCTTCAACAAAATTATTTGTACATACATCTATATTTTTAGAATATCCTTCAATTAAATTACCTCATTATTTCTCTGATAATACCCCCAACACTACCCATCCTAGGGCTCCCTTTGGAATACCCATCAAAATTATGTTTTACCTGTCCATTATCAGGTGGAGACCATATAATATTTTTTATTCTAGAAGATTGACCAAAACTATTCTAGTTGGCTATTTTATTCCCTAAATTTGTTTGATTCTAAGTTCCTTCTAAGTTGACATCACTTTGGGAAACTATAATCCCCTACATTTATGTTTTATTGAATTTGTTGTTTGACACTCATGAACATATATATGATATTTCTCTTCTGGTGCCTAAAGATTATATGTTCCTTTCCTTCCATAAGACCCAAGCAATAAAACAAGGTATATGTTGTTTCAAGTCTGAAACAAAAGAATGAGAGAAAGGGAATCTAGTCCAAATATCAATAAATTATTTAAGAAATCTAGGGAAAACACAATCAATCAAAATAAAAGGAAGGATTTGAGACCAGACCTCTCTTGAAAAGGAACAATAAAAAAACACATGATCAAAATTCTCAATATCTTTATAGAAAAGGGCACATATATTAATAAATCCAAAACCTCTTTTTGTAAGATTATCAATGATGAGGATATTATTATTAATAAATATAGAAGCATTTTAACTTGGATATTAGTTTAGCATTCCAAACCTATTTCTAGTCAAACTGACTAGGAACAATGGGAGGTTGTTCCATCAATGAGTAAGAATATTTTACCAATAAGATCCTAGATGGACGTTTGGTCCAAATCTATTCATATACCCTGTCCATATAATAAAAAAAACATTCTGCAATTTTTAGATGTAGAATTTGGAGAGAAACAACCCAATATTGTTGTCTTCCTCCTCTCAAACGTCTTCTTCTAGTAATTTTCTCCCAAAAGTCTTTCCATCTTGATTTATCACCCTCCCACTGAATGTATCCTTGAATCTTCCTACCATTCAATCTTATAATCATATATTTAATTTTACTTAGAATCACCAGAGAGGGAGAGAGCATAACCATTATTCCAAATTACATCCTCCAAAAAATGCGTTTTCACACCGTTACCAAATCTTCTATGAACCCTTTGTCTAATGATATTTATAGATTTAACTAGTGTATGTGTGAATTCCTACCGTATGTAGTTAGTCTTAAACATGTCAAATCTTAGAGGGTTAGCAATAAACAAATCAAGGAATGCATATATAAACTAAATTAAAACAAAAAAGCCACACAACTTTTGATAGAGCTGAAACAAGCGCACTCAAGGTTTATTTGATTTTCTCTTTAAGGGAGAGGTGGGTGTGCTCTCCAACCAAAATAGATTATCCCCAATATGCAAGCTCAAAGTGATGGAATGAAGCTAAAGAAACTATTGGAGATAAAAGATGAATGCAAACTAGTATGAGGAAATAGTTACAAACAATGATCCAAAGATGAGAGTAATGAAGCTAAAAATGTAAGCTAACTCATACTAACATGAATTCAAGGATTTAAGATAACATTGTATGAAGATTAAAACTATAAATGAACTAACATATAATTTATAAATGTTGTAAAATACTCAAAATGAAATGAGCATAATAACTCTACATGAAAAATATGGATGAAATCCTCTTTGCAAGGCTATAGATTTTTGGGAGAGATGAGAGGGCTTGGATGAGGAGGAACCTATGTGGCATTCAAATAGGATCCATATAAGGGACACATAGACTAAAGGATGGCCATGAAAAGGGCATGAGTTTCTCACACATTTGTGAGAAACCTTTAAAAGTGATAGGTCATTTATAGAGGGAGACAAAGTGGAAGAGTGGGAGAGGCTCAAGGTTGCTCACTCATGTGTGAGCAATTACCAAAGAGGGAAGAGGGTAAAACCATTTATAAGTGTAGGTGTCCATTTATGGAAGGTGGTTGGCCACCTTGGAAAGGGTTTCTCACATGCGTAAGAAATTCATTAGGCTTAATGAGGATATGAAACACCTTTTTAGGCTTAATTAATCTAGGATTAACTAGTGGGGTAGGCTTAGTGGGTGAAAGAGATAGGTGTAGGTTAGTACCTAGGATGAGTTTAGGATTAATTTAAATTAACCAAGATTTAGAAGAATATTAGAATGTGGAGGAAATAAATAAATTAGAAATTTATTTAAAAGGGGTTTTATGAGCGACATGCATTAAATTTAATTTAATACATCACCGGGGAAATTATTTAAACAAATTTAAATACTTTAGGAACATATTGAATATAATTAATTAATTAATTAATTAAAATCAACTATAGTGTTAATAGGAAATATTAATTAAATCACATTTAATTAATAAGTATTGAAGGACCTTTTTAGATGTCTACATTTTGCCCCTCTTTGACGTGGTGTCAAAGATGACGTTGCATCAAAGAAAATAAAATAAGATGCCCCAGAGAGAATCAAGTACCTAAGAGTCATGTAGAAGTGATGATAGTGAGGGATTGTGCCCCCTTGAGAAAAGAAAGCAAAAAATAAATAGTGGGGATTTTTTCTCAAAAAAAGGGTAGGAGGGAAAAAGAATGAGAAAATGGAGAATTTGCATGACCATCCCAAGATGAAAATGGGTCCAAAGGGGCTATAAGTAGGGCCAAAGATCCTTATGAGAGGTCATTTTGAATACCCAGAGTATTTAAACCCAGAGTAGTGAGAGAAACCATGGCAGAGGAGTGAGAGAGGAACCAACTAGGAGAGCGTGTATGGGTCTTCGAAAGGCCATCATACCATAGACCACTGGTGAGTTTGAATACCTTTCCTTGTTCTTCAATTTTTTGTATTTATTGTTGTAATTAATAGGGCTTGAATGACCATAAAATAGGAATTAATGATGTCAGGGTGAAGATGTTGATTGATTGATTGGTGTCTTTTGTAGATGGAAAATAAGAGAATGGATATGTCAAGTGTTGAATCAGTGTCTCACACCATAAAGGTGTTGTGGTCCAACTGAAGTATCTATGAATTGATGTTATTTTCAATTAGCATCTTTGACTAAGAATCAATGTCTTCGTCGATTCAGGAGAAGGGGGACTAGTATCGCTAAACACATCAAAGAGGATTTTGGATATACTTAGGGTGGACCAGGGACATGATTCCCTAGTGAGATGTGAATTTCATTAGGATAGGATTAAGGCTAACTAACACAAGTTTAAACTAAATGTAGGTATGAGATCCTCCCTTGGGATTGAGGGAGCACTGGTCTGATACTTTGGAGTTACAAGATTAGTTGACCACACTAGAGTGGGGATTGGTGAATCTATGCAGGCTACAACACGTGCATGAATGGTTGCAAATTTGAGCACATAATTTTCTCTTGATTGCATTAGTCGAGAGATGGAACTCTAACACTTCAAGCTTCAACCTACCTACAAGGGAGGCTACAATCACTTTGTATGACATATTGAGTATATACTAGGTTCTAATCAAAGGTACCATTTTGAAGTACATTCTATAGGACTCCCATTATTAAATAGAGGCTTGTTTCCAAAGACCGATGACATAGATTAAACAAGACTAGACTAGGATGTCATGGAGACTTGCGATTATAATGCGCTTACCAAGACTAAAACTTTACCTTGCAAGATTGATTGGGGGTAGGATGTTACTTGATCTCATAGGTCATGGATGGGCTCATTTATTGAGCTAGATGTTAGAGGAGGAGAGTGTAGTGTACTACTAAGGGTACACCATACTAGGTAAGCTATATCATGACCTTCATATGTGCATTTAATGAGGTGATAGTAACCTTTGGTCAGGGGTGTCTCTATTGTTAGTTTGGGCTTGGGAGCATATAGAAGCTACCAGACCCATTAGGAGACAAGAGCATAGAAAGTTGTATGAGCCCTATGTCTGTAGGTACAAATATCCCATCTAGTATGGGTCTACCAAGAGTATAGGTTATTGGAAGAGGGTGGATGACCTAGTGGTGTTTGAGTGGATAATGAATGGATATTGTGATCCATGGGGCCATTAAGATGATCATAATTAGAGAGAGGATGGTTGAGATGATACCTATCAATTGTCCTTTATATAGAGAGAATATTGGCTTCTTGGGAGGACTATATACATGATTTCTCTATATCAACCATCTCGGGTCACACAAAAGTTTAGTGTGAGACAAGACACAATAACAGATGGTTTTACTCATCTATGTGTCATAGGAGAGGTCCATCTTAATGGATACAAATTTTTTTTAGTGTGAGACAAGATACAATACCATATGGTTTTCCTCATCCACGTGTCATAGGAGAGGTCTGTCTTTAGGGATACAAAATGGATCCAGTACATGCACTCTCTAGCAAGAGATCTATGGAGCCCATCCCCTAGAGGAGAGGGTAGGATGTAGCATATTTTGGCATGACACCTACCTACATATCTTGGTGGGTCACCCATTGGTGTTTTAGACTCACAGACCCAGTGTAGGTAGTTATAGATGAGTAGTTGAGGCCTGATGAGGATGTATAGGAGGGGGTTGATGAGGGAGGAGATAGAGGGGATGGAGGAGATGGAGGAGATAGGAGGGTATGACATAGGGTATAGGCATGGAAGGATAGATAGAGAGGCCTAGTAACACCAGGATAGGTACCACTAGTACAAGGATAGAGACCCCATTCACAAGTACCACCTGCAACACCAGTAGCACAAGCACCCACAACCCAGAGTCTAAGAGTTCAACCACCACCAAGGATGGTGACATAAGCAGTTCACGATGCCCTTTAGAAGAGCCATGAAGTGACTAGAAGGGATAGAGATCACAGTAGAGCTGACCTATAGAGGGTGAGGAGAGACTTGGAGATAGAGAGGGATGACCACACCACCACTTGAGAAGAGAGGGTAAGTATTTAGGCTAATTTTTCTAGAGTACAAGGCTTGTTAGTGGCAAAGAGAACCAGGAGTGCCAGTTTAGAGATAGTTCTATCTGATCTACAAATGAGAGTGGACTCAGGAGAGTTTGGGGGAGAGGATGTTTTGGTGGTATAGAGATGAGGAGAGGAGGAAAAAAATATCATGTGATAGCTATAGGCTATGATAGCTAAGAGAGACTCATGGCAGAGATGGGATGAGTATAGGGTAGATTGAGAGATTTCTTAATAGGAAGCTACACTCCTAGGGGTATTATAGATGATGGAAGATGTTATGGATGCACATAGACAGAGGAGGGAGAGAGGAGCATATTACATGAGCCTCTATCATTAGGAAGTCCCATAGGATAAAAGAAAACCACCCTACTTAGCGAGGACTAGGTCACAGATGACAGGTAGAGCATCCCACGATTCAGTGGGCCTACCACCCAGAGTGCCTAGACACAACGAGGGAGGAGAGGGAGGTCCATCCCATTTATTTGCATGAGATCCTCCTAGAGACATTGATACACTTTTTGATATTTCACATATGAGATGAGATGTATAGCAACACCTAGGTGCATTTATTATGATGTATGATTTTTTTATGTACTATTCGATGGACTACATGATGATACTTTTATATACTATTTGATGGCCATTATGGAATCTTATTATTTCATGAGCTATATGATGATGCAATTTATCTCTATGTGACATGTGTGATTATGATTATTGATGCATCTATGTTTATGTGTGATTTCTATTATGTATATGATAATGATACTAAGGATTGGTGATGCAGGATGTGTATGATATGTGATTTATACTATATAATATGATCATGATGGTAGTTTTAATGTGTGTGATGTAGGTGAGTGTGGATTATGGATATGTGTATGATGTGTAGATGATGTGTATATGATGTATATATGGGATGGATGATTATGATGTATGGATATTGTGTTTATGTTTATGTGATTTATTCATGTATGATGGATATATTATATGGATGTGGTGTCATGGATATTTAATGATTCATGAAATGGATAGATAAGAAATGAAAATGGATTAATGAATGATGATATGTGGATAATAACTAGATGTGATTGAATTTAATGAAATGAAATGAAATTAATGATGGTAATGAATGTAAATGATAAATGCATATGAAATGATCCTAAGGAGATAACAACATAACCTAATACAATGTGAAATTAATTAAATAATGTAACTAATGTAGTTAATGCAACCTAATGCAATGAAATAGATAATAATGAGATAATGAAATGAGCCGATGTAATGTGCAATTAACTAAATGCAATGAAACTAAACACATGCAATAGAATGTATGATGTTAATGCACCTAACATATGTAATGCAATTAATAATGCAACTAAATATGATACGCAACCTAATGCAATGAGGAAACACAACTTAATGCAACTAAATATGATATGCAAGCTAATGCAATTAACCATGTAATGGGGATGAAAATGTAATCAAAGCAAGATAACCATGCAACTAGGATCAAAATGTAATCAATACAAGATGACCATGCAACTAGTATGAAAATGTAATCAATGTAAAATAACCATGTAACTAATGCAATTAAGACATGTTTTTGTGTGTATCAACATAACTAGGGGGAAAATTTAGCTAGTCGAGATGGGGGAGATAGTGAATAAATATGAGTCTCACAATACAAAATGAAAAATGAAACTAAAATAATGCAACTAAATAAATTAAATGGGAGATTTTTTTAATCTTTTGGGGAGGGGGGATTATTTCATGTTAATGTCAGAGAGCACACCCTAGTTTGATATTATAGAAGGATGTATGCATCACATGCTAAAAAGTGTGGATGACATGGTTCCTTTGTGTGGACTAGACACTCAAACAAACAAGATAGATTTAGGAATATAGATGTGTTACCAAAATTTTCGCTTAGGCTCAATTTGGTAGAGCCGTTATGCTTTTAGGAAAAAGGTGCATTCTAAACATGAAAAATAATTACATTTGATGAAAATGAACATATCATAGAAAGATTTCACAATATTTTCTAAAAATGTAATTTTTATACATCAATGTTTTGTACAAATTCTCCACACAAGCCGTGAAACTAGCTAGAACATATATCATTGTATTTCCAACTTGAAATAATACATGAGTGTGTTAAGGAGGAAAATAAATAAAGATGTAAGAATATAGGATAGTCATTGCTTATGAATGGCTGGCAGAAGTGAAAGGAAGCTATAGGTTGTTGTCCTCCCTTGATTCTTTAGGTCCTCATTCCTTGTTGTCCCAAACCTAAAAAAATGTGAAGTAATGTGTTAAAACATGAATTTCTAAGCAACAACCACACACTGTTCTTACACATTTGCCTGGATATACATGTATCATATCAAATCCAAAAGATAATTTATTTCTAACTAGTTTGTTACATGTGTAGTTACAAGTGTCTATCTTGTAGCATGCGGAGTAAAATGTGCCCCCCACAAAGGTTGAGCCTAGCATGCTACATGATAGAAAATGAGAAATAGTAAAGCAGTGAACACCATAGGGACTAAGTAAAATCATTGAAAAGGATTCAACATGATTGAAATAGTTCATAAAAATCAAAAGAGTATGAATAGTGTAGAAGTCAATAATCAAAGATCAAGACAAACATGTACCATGACAATGGGGCAGCCTAATCATGTGAGTATTGTGATAGATAAATGAGAAGAAGATTAAAGATCATTATGTACACATCAACATTGAATGCAAAAGGGAACAATCAAATTGAGGGACATTTTACCACAACAAGAGATTCAACTACAAGAACATTAAAATATTGACAGTCGTGACTACAAAAGATAGAATTGAATGAGGGAATGATAACTAATAAATTCTCAAGAAAGGAATTAAGATTTAAATTTCCTCAAAATATCAATAGACATGTAAAGAATGTGCAAAATTTATAGTAGGTAGAAACCCTTGTTCCATTTTTCAAAAAATCATAAGTGACAGCTTCTCAGAGGTACAAAACCCTCATATAATGGTTCTAATTCCCACGATCATTAGTATATAAAATATAAGCATTTTTTAAAAGAGTAAGCACAAAAACTATTACAAGTTACATTATTATCAAACCAAGCCATGGTTGTAAAGTACCAATCAAAGCCAAAATCAAACTAAAACTCTCACAAAATGTGACATCAATGAAAAAGAAATGAAGGATATGTTAAAATCATGAGAAAACACACCTGACAATGATAGTGCACCAATATCAGTGAAAAAATCCCATCCATAATCCTCAAATTTTCTCCAAACCCTATCTTCTCTTGGTAGCGCTCACAGACAGAATGAAAGGTCAAAATGCCAAAATGAATACTTTTGATTGGTTTAGGGTTCCTAGAAAACCCTAGAATCTTCGTAAGTCCCCACTTGGGTATTTTTGTGGGATTATTTTAAAATTCCCAAATATCTATTAATGCATATGATCTGTGAGCTAGGTTAGAACCTTGGTTTTTGCCTAAGGTAAACTTGTTAATGCTTTAGTTAAAATGTGTTGTGTCAATAGTATAAGGTAGGGTAGGGTTAAGTTTTGATGTTAGATTTAGTAAATTATATTAATAAATATTATATTTATTAATATTTATTAGACTAATATCATTTAAGTTTCCCTATTTCATTTTGTTTATTGTATTTTATATTTTGATTAATAGTTATATGTTGAAATTGGTCAACATTTAATTAATTTAAAATATTAAGACAAGGGAATATTATCATTGTTTTTCACATGATATAGTCATTGTCAAACAAAGGACATTATTGTTGTTTTATAAACCATAAGGTTCCCTATGTTTTTTAAAAATCATGAAAAAATGGAGTATTTAACATATATTTTTATGCCAAGTCAACAGGAGATTGAGGAAACATTTATGAGTTGACCAAGCATCTAGGGGGAGGTTTTTCAAATACATACATGTGGAGAGGATCTAGGAAAGTTTCTTGAATAATTTTGAAGAAGTTGGAGAATTTATTGGAAGTCTTAATGATGTAGGACGTGGTGGCTTCACTCTTTCTTCAAGCACATGTGATTTGGAGGAGTTTTAGGTGCTATTTTTGGGCCTACTTTTTTGCATCCAACCTAGTTAGTCGGTTGGAGTGTTGTATTTAGTGAGTTTTTCACTCACTTTTCAGTTTAGTTCTTGGTTATGTAGATTTGGGGAGCCTTAGTGACTATTCACACTCCTTTTCTCACTTTTATCATACTTCTTGTAACTCAATTTTGCATATGCATAGATTATATTGGAGACCATTTAATGAAAATACTTTACCTTCTTATTTTTTGTAGAGTTGTGTAATGGTATATGATTGATAGGACTGTTAGTGAAAGTATATAATTTCCTTTCATTTTTTTTGTCTCATGTTTGTACCATCTCTGTGATTAAAGTTTTATGTACAGGTTGCAACCAGTGTCAAGGGCATTGTTATAGTTCATTGTAGTGAAAGTTATATTTCCTTCATAGACATATACATTCTCAGACCTCCCTATGAAATATTTATGCACTTGCATGATGAATAGGTAGTGTAAGTTCACCACTATGTTTAGGTGTTCAAAGAATCATAATTTTTTTGAATACTACAAGTTTGTCATTTTGGTGCATCACCTTATTAATTTTAGTTTGGAGTTTAAGTTTATGCAAGATTTATACCCCTTTTCCCATCAAGAAAGTAGTTTTAGAAGGTTATGTAGGTGAAGTATCAGAGAGTAAGTTAGACTTATCCAGAGGTTCTTTCCAATTTTGGGTGACCCACAACCCAAGAATGTTCCCATGTTATTCCAGAATGCTAAGTTTTAATGCAATTTGGCAAGGGTGCAATTTTGGCAACTAACAATTTTGTCAAGCCCGGTGGGACAAGTCGAACAAAATAATTTAGAAGAAATATTATTACTTGTTAGTTTTGATATGCTTCTAGTACGTTCATACCTTTAAGAGGTTATTTTTCACATATTTGGTGACTCTGAGAAAACATCGATTGGTTTCAAGTAGATTAAGTGTTGTTATTTAAGAACTAGTATGTGGAGAATACGTTTTGTTTTTCTTATTTTTTAATGATTTTAGTAACTTTCTAGCTTATATGAATGCTCCAATGTAGAAAATTTCCATAGAAGCATGGCTTACCATCCTCATTTCCATGAAAGTATTCCTCATGCATCATTCTCCCAACCATATCAAAGTAGTTATATTGTTGATTCCATGGAAAATAACCCCCTAACAACAAGTTACCATCAAATCACATATTCTTTCCACCCACCTGCCCTTGCACAACCTTTATAGCAGCATGCTTATGAAAATAAACAACCCCAAGATATCCCTTTCATTCCAAGCCATCATGGTGGTTCTCAGAATCACTCCCAACATGTTGCAAACTTAAGCCTAGATGGCATTTTGTCAAACTTCCAAGAACAATCGAGTTCTGTGGAAAGAGAGCAATAATTTAAGATGCAATGAGAGGATCATGCCTATTAAGCCCATATACATGAGCAAGAGGTCTTAGCTCATCAAGAGAAATGTCACAAGAGGTATCTGGTGGAACAATCTAGGCGACATGAGGCAAGCCTTGCAAAAGAGTTGGAAGTGCAAATGCAACATTACGAAAAGGTCTTGGTGGCACAAAAGTTGCAATGGGAGGAAAAGTTTTAAAGAGAGTTAGCATCTCTTGAGGAGTTTCATGAAAAAGAGATAAAGGATCATAGAGAGAAAATAAAGCTCCTAGTTGTTACAAATATGAAGTATAAAGAGGCCAAACAGGTACAACATGAAGAGACTCTTCACAAAGGACATGAATAAAATGTTGAACAAAAGGTTGTAATGGAGCTATCTAATGGGTTTCCTAGTTTTGTTGAGAAGAATAAGGAAATGGAAACTAATTTTTTTAGTGAGCTATTTGGTTCTATTGAAGATGAAAACATGCTTGAACTAGCACCATTATCAGGTTCAGGATAGCAAAATGAAGGATATGAGCATGCATAAGTTTTGTGATTTCAATAGTTAAAAAGATTAAGGGGTTGCTCAAGTTGAACTATAAGCTATTTCATAGTCATTGCTTTAGGAAGTAGGTCAAGAGGTTCCCATGGACCTTCAAGAGAATTATTATGTTGTTAAAAACATACATCTCATGCAAAAAAGTATGGAAGACTTAAAGGATGACCAATTTTGGGATGAGCTAGAGGATTTCTACTCAGAGCTTGATACAAAATCAACATCCACAAACTTATAAGTATGTGAATAGAATAATGAAGTAACATAATCAGCTATGTCTCAGCTTAGTTCACCCAAGATAGTTCATTTTGATCAACAAAAAGAGGCTAAAGAAGCACCTCATCAACCTAGAGTAACATTTCAAGAGCCATAAACTAGAAAAAAGAGCCCCAAGTTCTTTATGTCAAGAGGTTGTCCAATCAGGCATTTGGAAAGGATGGAAGAAAATAAGGAAGTACCAGTTGTGTTAGCACCTAAGTATGAGGGTGAAACTAAAGAAGGATTGATGCATCTTGCTAGTTCATTTCAAATTAATAGTCTTTCCACTCAACTCGACAAAGTAAGTGAAGTTTTTGTCATTCAATAAGCATTGCAATAAATGGTTAGATGCGTGTCTTTTCTCCATCTCTTTATAGTTGCTCTTGAGATTTTTTTTATTGCAAACTGAAGAGAAAAAGAAGATACTTTCTAGAACCAGTAAATGGTTTTGTTTGACTAGATTTTGTATTGGTTAGAATAGGTTAGGATAGGGCAGATTCCATCTTTCCCTAAGCATTTTCAAGAGCAGTTTGCTAGTTTTACTTTTCAGTTTTTCCTATTTTCAATAAGTTCCAAGACAAGTCTATTTGAGTTGTAAGATACGAGTTCATTGATGCCAATCATTTTTGTTTCAATGCATGTATACATACAACTTACAACAGTGGAACATGATCTACACTACAATAAATCATACATATATATGTATTGAAATGAAAGTGATCTCTATATACAAGGGATGTAATTCATTTCAAGCTGTTCTTTTTTGTCTTCAAAAAATGTTCAAGGATCCAAGCTAACCCTTTATATCTTACTAAATAGTGCATCTATCATTCCTGATAATGAAGGACTTCTTCATTACCACAAACCATAAAAATGGTATTGATTCAGATAGGAAGACTTACCCTACTTGAGTAAAGGAGTTTCACATTTCTACTGATGTTTAAAATCTAACCCCGTGCCCAATGGAATGCTTATGCTCCTAGTCCCAATGTCTTGTAGGTAGACATCCAACATATTTCACCAAGAATGTTATCAAATTTTTTGCTCAAGCTCAATTTGGTAGATCCATTATGATTTTAGGAAAAATGTGCATATTAAACATGCAAAATCATTACATTTGATGGAAATGAACATAGTATAGAAAGATTTCACAATATTTTTTGAAAATTTATTTTTTATTCATCAATGTTTTGTACAAATGCTCCACACAAGCCATGAAACTAGCTAGAACATATTTCATTATATTCCCAACTTGAAATAATACATGAATGTGTTAAGGAGAAAAAAAATAAAGATGTAAGAATATAGGCCAGTCATTGTCTATGAATGACTAGCAGGATTGAAAAGAAGTTGCAAGTTGTTGTCCTCACTTGATTCTTTAGGTCCTCATTCCTTGTTGTCCCGAACCTAAAAAAATGTAAATAAATGTGTTATAACTTGAAGTTCTAAGCAATGACCATACACTACTCTTACACATTTTCCCACATATACATGTATCATCTCAAATCCAAAAAATAGTTTATTTTTAACAAGTTTGTTGCATTTGTAGTTACAGGTGTCTATCTTGTAGCATGTGGAGTAAAATGTGGCTCTAACAAGGGTTGGACCCAACATGCTACAAGATACAAAATGAGAAATAGTAAAGAAGCGAAGACCATAGGGACTAAGTAAAATCATTGAAAAGGATTCAACATGATTGAAATAGTTTATCAAAAGCAAAAGAGTATGAAGAGTGCAAAAGTCAATAAGAAGAGATCAAGACAAACATGTACAATGACAATGGGGCAGCTCAATCACATGAGTGTTGTGATAGATACATGAGAAGAAGATTCAAGATCATGAGATACACATCAACATTGAATGAAAAAGGGAGAAATCAAATTAAGGGACATTTTAACACAACAAGAGCTTCAACTATAGGAACGAAGAAAGAAAATATAGTTTACTATGTATATCCATGACAATACAGAGGCTTATAGTTACAGTGAACAAGAGAATTGAAAATTCAATATATGAAGGTCATGGTTGCACCAGTAAAGGAACAATCTAGAGATGTTTCTCCAAGGGTCATTAAAGAACAAGGTAAGTGAGCTCAAATCAGTAGTAAGTGAAGCAACATTTTCACACTTACTCATCAAATGAAATAAAAGGAAAAGCACCAGATGCATTCTCAAAAATGTTGCAAATGAAGCTTTAATATCATAGAAATGTCTTGAGTGACAAAATCATACATAATAATCAACAATGTAATAATTAGTGTTGTGACAGATACATGGAAAGCACAAAGTGATCAACATATACACAAGACATTCACCAACAAAATCAACTTCAGTTTTGAAGACATTGAGCCTTAGTCACATCATTTCAAAGGATATTGAATAGGTCAATTAAACAAGAACACCAAAATATTGATATTCATGTCTACAAAAGATAGAATCGAATGAGGAAATGATAAATGATAAATTCTCAAGAAGGGAATTGAGATTTAAATTTCCTCAAAATATCAATAGACATGTAAAGAATGCGCAAAATTTATAGTAGGTAGAAACCCTCATTCTATTTTTCAAAAAATCATAAGTAATAGCTTCTCACAGGTACAAAACCCTCATATAATGGTTCTAATGCCCACGGTCATGAGTAGATGGAATATAAGCATTTTTTAAAAGACAAAGCACAAAAACTATTACAAGTTATATTATTATCAAATCAAGCCATGACTGTAAAGTACCAATCAAAGCCAAAATTACACAAAAACTCTCACGGAATGTGACATAAATGATTAATAAATGAAGGATATTCAAATGGTGAGAAAACATGTCTATTAATGAAAGTGCAACAATATCAGTCAAAGAATCCCATCCAAAATCCTCAAATTTTCTCCAAACCCTATCTTCTCTTAGCGGCGCTCATAGACAAAATGATAGTTCAAAATGCCAAAATGAATGCTTTTGATTGGTTTAGGGTTCCTAAATAACCCTAGAATCTTCATAAGTCCCCACTTGGTATTTTTGTGGGATTATTTTAAAATTCCCAAATGTCTATTAATGCGCATGACCCGCGGGCTAGGTTAGAACCTTGGTTTTTGCCTAAGGTAAACATGTTAATGTTTTAGTCAAAATGTGTTAAGTGTCAATAGTATAAGGTAGGGTAGGGTTAAGTTTTGATGTTAGTTTTAGTAAATTTGTTAATAAATATTATATCTATTAATATTTATTGAACTAATATCATTATAGTTTCCCTATTTAATCTTTTTTATTGTATTTTATATTTTGATTAATAGTTATATTTAAAAATTGGTCAACATTTAATTAATTAAATTAAAATATTAAGACAAGGGCATATATAATTTGTTTTTTGCATGATATATTCATTGTCAAACAAAGGACGTTATTGGTGTTTTATAAACCATAACTTCTTATGTTCTAAAAAAAAACATGCAAAAATGGAGGATTTTAACATATGTTTTTATCATATGGCAAAAAAATCTCCCAAGTACTCCAAGAGGACCAAATTGAACAAGACCTAGGAGGCAAGTCTGCCCTAGATCTTTGCTGATTTTGAAGAGGAGGATAAGGATACTTTCCCCCTCTCTGAGCCCCATGAGATCACCCTTGTTGGATCCCCAGGTGTTGGGAAGAAGAATACCCCTGAGGATGATATTGCCTCTCAGTTCTCTCCCCCTGGGACCATGTTGGAACCCCACCCAGATACCAAAGGGAAAAACATGGCGTGGAAGCTCTTCAATTACCGCACTGCCAAATTGGGCATTACCATAGAATTGGTTAACCATATGGTCCCTAAAGGGGAAGGAGGCAAAATTGAGACCTGTGAGCTCATAGATCCCTCTATGGTTATCTTGAGTGATTCTACAAAGAAATTTGACTTCAACTTGCTCGATAATGCCAGGAATAGCATGCTGGACAACTACAGGTCTATCAAATGGATCCTATTTGAAGTGGTTGATTTGAAATCTAGGATGGGTGATGTGGATAAGAAGAAAGATGATATGGCTGATATGGATAGGCCTATCTCTAACCCCCTCCTCAATGTGGCCGACTTCTACAAGCTTGAGGCTCGCATGCTGGATATGGAGAATAGGGTTTCTACTATGAGAAAGTCCTCAAGGGAATTACTGAGGAGAGTTTTAATATCCTCAAGGCCTCTAACGAGCATATTAAGATTCTTATCAACAAGATGGAAGCTACCCCTTGCGACAAAGATGAGGAGCACACTACTGAGGAGCAAGAGGCCACCCCGAACTTGGGTATGGGCATGCTCACCAGGTCTAGCACAAGGAAAAGGGCCACCACTACTTCCTCGGAGGACCTCACCCAGATTAAGGAAGCGGGTGAAAAAATTGACCATCTGGAGGTGCAAGCTGCCAATTTGCTCAAGAAGGTGGCTTGACATGTTCCTTTTCTATTTTTTGTTTCTGTTGTTCTTTGTGTTGGTTTCTTTTTGTTGTCTTTTGTAGTTGGCCCTGTTGGTGGCCTTTTTGGCTAGTTGCATATTTTTTGTTTTGGAACCTAATGTAATATCTTAACTTGTTCCAGGTTTTAGGTACCTGTCAAAACCTATTTTACTTAATTTAAAAACATATTTTTTTATGCCAAGTAAATGAGAGATTGAGGAAACATTTATGAGTTGACCACGCATCTAGTGGGAGGTTTTTCAGTTATAGACATGTGTAGAGGATCTACGAAAGGTTCTTGAATAAGTTTGGAGAGGTTGGAGAAGTTTTCAGAAGTATTAATGATGGAGGATGAGGTGGCTAGACTTTTTCTTCAAGCACATGTGATTTAGAGGAGTTTTAGGTGCTATTTTTTGGCCTACTTTTCTGCATCTGACCTAGTTAGTTAGTTAGAGTGTTCTATTTAGTGATTTTTTCACTCACTTTTCAGTTGAGTTCTTGGTTGTGCTGATTTGGGGAGCCTTAGTGACTATTCACAGTCCTTTGCTCACTTTTAGCATACTTCTTGTAACTTAGTTTTGCATATGCAGAGATTATATTGGAGACCATGTAATCATAGTATTTTACCTTCTTATTTGTTGCAAAGTTGTGTAATGGTATATGATTAATAGGACTGTTAGTAAAAGTATCTCATTTCCTTTCAATTTTTTGTCTCATGTTTATACTATCTCTGTGATGAAAGTATTTTGTGCGGGTTGCAATCAGTGTCAAGGATATTGTTATAGTTTGTTGTAGTGAAAGTTATCTTTCCTTCATAGACATATACATTCTTAGACCTCCCTATGAAATATTTATGCACATGCATGATGAAATAGGTAGTGTAAGTTCACCACTGTGTTTAGGTGTTCAAAGAATCATAATTTTTTTGAATATTACAAGTTTGTCATTTTGGTGCATCACCTTATTAATTTCAGTTTGGAGTTTAAGTTTATGCAAGCTTTCTACCCATTTTCCCATCAAGAAAGTAGTTTTAGAAGGTTATGTAGGTGAAATATCAAAGAGGAAGTCGGCCTTCTCTAGAGATTATTTCTAATTTTGGGTGACCCAAAACCAAGGAAAGTTCCCATGTTATTCCAAAATGTTAAGTTTTAATACAATTTGGTAAGGGTGTAATTATGGAAACTAACAAGATGTAGATTAACAATCATGGTGGAACTAATGTAGTGATACTCACAAGGAGGCATAGTACACCCAACTCTTTTTAGGGACTTAGTGAAAGTGCACAAGGCGCTGCCCCTAGTGAGGCATGCATAACCATAGCAATGTAACTGATAAAAATGCACTAAATTACCCATAAGAAAATCATACTTCAAATGAAACATGTACCAATATACACCATTCAAGATACACCAAGATATTGAAGATCGAGGAAATCGTGAGTAGTCTCTATTGAACACAAATAAAATCAACAAAAAGGCCTCATGACTAAGTGATCATTCAATCCATATTTCTTTCCATGAACAAGATCGTATGAAGGGGGATTGATAGGATGACTCAGGAAGGATGCATCCTAAGGTCAGAGATTGATTGATGGAAAAGTTTGAATTTGAGGGAAATAACTATGAAAGAACAATACCAAGGAAACTCGGTCTCATAATTTATTTGGTTACAACTCATGTGGTCAAAGTGTCTATGATAAGCTCACTATGACAAGGTAAAGCTTAGTTTGATGGGGTGAAGCTCAATGTGATGGGATAATGTGAAATGAATTATGGATCCTTATTAAGAATAATGTCTCATAATGAAGGTGGAAAAGGGTGGTTGGGATGAACTGAGATGAATTGTAGGATAGTGAAATGAAGTGGAACTTGATAGGACACCTACACTGATAGGGGAAAAGGTAGAGGAATCTACAAATGGATGGAGTGAATGGAGGGATGGAAAAATTGATAGATAATGAATCCAAATTTTTTGGCACCCAAGACAAGTTTTCACCATGGTACTTGTACAAGGTGCCTGGGTGCCAAGTTTTCATCATTTGATGCTTAGTTTCTTTTTACTTTTTAAAAAAAAAATTTCTTTTAGGATTTTTATTATTTAACAAGAGGGACTCCCTAATATGCTACACATAAAATCATTTCAGATGTAATATTTTGACAGGATTAGGTATAGCTAGATCTCCCTCTAGTGTTTCAATTTGATAGGCTCCAAATCCAAACTTAGTTGTAACCATAAATGGTCTCAACCAATTGGGCTCAAACTTTCCTTTCTTCTCACAGTTCTGGAGGTTCTTCATTTTTATATTGTAGGAAAATATCACCAACTTCAAACTCATGGGGTTTGATCTTCTTATTGAATTGTAGGTTGTTGTAATTTTGATACACACAAAGAATGATGAGTGAAAAACTACAATAAAACTGAAAGGGAAATATTTTTGGGTGATGCAAGATTGCCAAGAATCGAGGATGCTCTTGTATCAAATACCCAAGGTTAATTGAAAAGTGATCTTCTCACTTTGATGATGCAAGAATGAAATCCACATATGATCAAGAGACTTAATCTTCACCTTCAATTTCCCAACCCTCATTGTCAAGAATATGAACCCACACACAAAAACTTTCCACCTTCTCAAATTTGACCTGCACATCCTCTGCACTGAGACAAACCAAATAAAAAATCCATTATCAAAATCAAACCATTTAGCAATATAACCCTTCACCAAATTTGTACTCTTCTTCACAAATTCTCTTTCCATATTCAACCACTTCTCCTCATCACATATCTGATCACTCTCTGGCATCAGCCCACTAGTAAAATAATATGTCATGAACTCTACTCATTCCACCACCTTTATCCTCTTCTTTCATCATCATTACCTCTATCTTTAGTTCAATCTTCATCTTCATTCTTGGCATGTCTATCCTCATGCACAAATATTGGTTCCTGTCAAAGGAATAATCCTCCTCTTTCCATACCTGCACTGCAACACATGCAATAACATCATCCTTTACAAAAACAACTTGATTAGTACCAACATCAATTAAGAAACTCATGTCTTCCCTCTCACACTCTCTAGGTGATCTCTATAACAAGGCATCATCTAACTAAAACATCTCAGTTGGAAAATCCTTACCAAAAAAATTTTCATCATCATAAATGAAAACCCTTTCCAAAACCCTCTCATACTGATCAACAATTCCATCAGCAACAATACCCTCACTAATGAACTAAATAACATTGCACTCATCAGCTAACCTAACTAGGTTATCACATTCAACCAAAGGAAATTTATTTCCATCCTCAACTATGTCAACATCCTCTTTGTGCCCCTCAATAACAAGACATTCCATAAATTTCTCATTAGATCCAATAAACTGATTACAAAACTCATCCTTAACCACATCTACCTTATCCTCAAAAATTTCATTCACACGTAATGTAAAAACATTTACAAGTGTGTTTACCTCATCCTCAGTAGCAACCCTAAATATTTTCTCCTCCTTTGAGAAATCCTTCTCATAGGCCAAACGATCCACCTCTTGGTCAGTAAGTGAAACCTCAACATCTTCAACTTCATCTGCTCCATCATTATTAAACTCTTATCCAACAAATACCCTTCCAACTATTTCAATTCTCTAGCATGCATACCATCTAATGCATTTCTAATTTTTTTTTCTCATCTCAACTCTGAATTCATCCACCATCTTCTCTACCCCTTTAGGGTTTATCTTCCTCAGTGACATCTCTCCCAATCCATGGTGAAACTGCCTTAGCTTGGCAATTTAACTATAAGAATTTGATTGCATCTCCTTCAACAATCTATCGAACAAACTTGCAAATTGTCTCCATTCGGTAAAATGTTCACCCATGGGATGCCTCAACAACTCATACCAAATCAACCATCATAAAAAAATCCCTTCCTAAGCACCTCATGTAAGTCCTATGTTATTGTTGGCCAGATCCACTTTCTGCCACCCCATGACTAACACATCTAGGGATTCACTAGCTCAAGAACTCATATCTGCAATCACACAAATGAATCTTGTTTTGATACCATGTAGTGCAGTCATGGCCAAAGTGTCCCCAATGGAGATCATCCAACCATTTAGCTAGAGTCAACATAGAAGAAACAATCAACTCTAGATCATGAAAAACTCAGTAATGAATAATAAACAAGCCCATTCAAACCTTCACATGATCTCAAAATCAAGAAATTATATCACATTGGCCTACAACATGCAAATTACAATATTTTGACACACATGCCTTATTACAATAGAAATCTAGACTCAACCCTAGATCTAGCTTATCTCCTCTAATCTCTACCTATAAATTTTTTTCCCCCTGCAAAAGAACAACTAACACAAATATATACATGATCGCAAGCCACAAGTTAACCAAACTGATTGCATTCTCCAAGAAAGAATAAAAACATATTATATCGTATAGGGAAGGACCTAAATCCATAAGAGCTCCTCCAAATATGAATTAAATACCGTGAGATCGCACAAGGAGGTTGACCATGAAAAAAAGAACATCAAACAATGTGCCATTAATCTTTTCCAATTGTAGAATAGCTTTGTAAGATCATAAGATCCAATTTGACCATTAGAACTTGAAGAATTAATAGGACTGAACCCCAAACCGAATAAATCTTCATCAAGAAAGAATGGATCAGGATATGAACCTAGACACATAATCTTCATGATGTCTAGAACATCTCATTAGGATTACATGGAATAATGAGCCATCTAGTAGGATCACCAACCAAAACACTAAAACTAAATCACATGAACAAACTACAAGTAAACTGAAATGAAAATATTTTTGGGTGATGCAAGATTGCCAAGAACCTAGGATGCTCCTGCATCACAAGTCCCCAACAAGAAAAGGTCATGGTGTGATGGTGGGTTGAAGGGATTGGGATGCTGCATGTATCAAATTGACATTCTAATGAAAAGGTACACATCTCTTCACATAGTGATATGTGTCCTTCTCCATGGTCATCCAATAGTAACCTGTGCGTAATAACTTCTTTGCAAGAGTGAGTCTGATGCAACCAAGGATGGTGGATCTAGTTAAGGATAGTCCAAATGTTGCAGCCAACAATCAACACAATGGAATACTCAACAAGACAACAACAAATAATTGTTTAACTTCTGATTTTCATTAACATGCCCAACTGTAAGGCCTTTCATGTTAGGGCCAATTACAATAAAAAATAATTCTACAAGATCCACACATATCCAACTCAATCTTAGCTAGTTCAGCTCTGAAAAAAATTAGAAACTAATGGAAACCCTAAGGCAGATCTAAACTTGATCTCACAAGCCTCCAAGCAATCTCCTTGTCTCCAAGAGTGCAACCACTAGCTCTGCAACTACAACCTATTAGATAACAATCTGATCTGCAAGATCATGCAAGATCTTTTTGACAACTTCGCCAACTCTAGCTTTCAGAACCTCAGATCTGATTTGCTAAGTCTTCCAAGTCATGAACTTCCACTGATCTCTCCCCCTAAACACCTACCCTAAACATCCTATAAATACTAATCATCAGCCACAAGTCGGCTGGATGAAACCATTAACTCCCCCCAACAAATATTAAATGTAATACAAGTCGACATCAAAATAGCCTTACAAACATTTAATTCAACATGTCGGTCTATAACAATAGCTACCAACAATAAGTGCACTAAGTTGGCCCAACAAATCACAGAGAACTCCAGTAGGTAAACCAGAACTACCGAGCAACAGTGAAATAACCAAGCATGCCAAGCATCACTGAGCACCAGTGTCGACCGAGCACCACAGGCATCATCGAGTAACACTTTCACCGAGCACTAGAGATTACCAAGTTACTTTAGTGACCAAGCTTCCTTCAATGACCAAGACCATCGGTCAAGGCTGCAACCGAGTAACATCGACCAAACACATAACTCCCATGTAGATTCATTGAGTACCCTAGAATGCCCCTGCATTAGACACCCCAGGTTTGAAAAGATGTTCATATGTGAGAAGAACATCTTCTGGGATTCAACACATAAACCCCGAACTAGTTCTTCACATACAAGTTCTCCACCTTTTCAACTTGCATACTCTTCCACTTTAGCTTTCTCTGTCTTTTCAAGTCTTTCCTTGACAACACATAGGTATGTTTTCCATACTGATCATTCATTTTCTCTGAATCCACCAACTCAACTCAGCTACCAATACTCAGGCTTCTCCTACCGAGCGTTGTATCCAGCAAAGACATCAGGGAAAACTTCCTATCATCCTTCTCAATAGTAAACACATTTCTGACACAATCATACATAGCTCTACAATCATATTGCCAAGGTATACCGAGCAATATATCACAACTATTCATCTTCACAATATCACATAACACAAGATCCTTATACTGGCCAATCTTAACATCAACAAAGCATTGTTCTCTTACTTCTAGAGCATGAACATCTTGAAACCAACCAATCCTATAAGGACAAGGATGCTTCATTCTATTCAACCCAAGTTTCTGAACCATGTCCTCAGCAACAAGGTTATCAGGACTACCACTATCAACAATAACATCACAGAGTTTACCTCCAGACTTGCATCGGGTCCTAAACAAGTTACTCCTCTGACAAGGTTCCTCCTTTGTACCGGGCAATGTTTGTCGAAGCAGCAAGTTCTCAGAGTCAAGTTCATTCTCATTCACCACAATAGTCTGTCGGTCACCAAGCTTCCTCTGTGTACAGTCAAAAGAACGGTGTCCTTCCTTACCATAGTTATAGCAAGTACCCTTAAAGATAACTCTACCTGTCTTCTTCTTCAGTTCCATAGGTTTTTGTTCATCTTCTGCATCAGTCGATTTATCCTTCACCAAGTGATCAATCTTTTCCTTCCCTCAGGGATTACTATGTTGTTTCCTCTTCAACTTATCTTCTACCTTCAGAGCATACTGATAAGCATCTTCAACATAATCAATCTTCATCATACCAAGCTCATCCTAAATATTGAATCTCAAACCATTCACATACCGAGCTACCTTTTCCTTACCAAGCTCTCGGTGTCCAGACCAAATAGTAAGTTTGTAGAACTCCTCGGTATAATCTTCAACAGACAGATCCTTGTATACACCTAAAAATGGTCATCTAGACTATTAGCCCCTTTTTCTAAATTATGAATTGCTTATTCTTGATCAAATCCTAGTTCTATCATTTATTCGATTATTTTCTATGGGCTAACCATTTTATCCTAAGTCTTTATTTATTAAAAGGAATATTTCCTCCCCTTTTAATAAATAAAAAGCCCCCCTTTTCCTCTTATCCTAAGTTGCACAAATAAAGCATTATTCTTATTTTATAAAAATAAGAAAAGAATTTTTTGTCTTATATGGACACAAAAGTCAACTCTTATTTTCTCATTGGAGGATACTTGTGCACATGGATTGCTCCTCTTTCAAGCTCCACCGTTGATTAAATCTTTTGCCTCTTAATCTCCATGCTCCATTCCTTTTTCATTTCTTATAAAAGGAGAGCTCTCTCCTTCATTTTCATATCTTAGGTTTTTATGCTAATATTATGCTGCAGGTTTTCTAGGTACATTTGGAGCTTTTGAAGATTTGGAGCATTCTTGGCTTTTGCATCTACATGTTATCATAGTTTTCATTTCTTGCATTATCATGGCATTCTTAGCTTAGATTTCCTTTATGCTTTAGATTAATCCATCTAGCTTAACTAGGAGGCTTTGTAATACTTGCATCTTTCATTTTCATAGCTTAGCTTGCATTTCCATTTCTAGCATAGCATTGCATTGCATTTTCATTCTTGATTCTCGAGGATATTGGCATTCTTGCCCTTGTCTTCATTGAATCTCCCATTGCATGGTTTACTAGCAAGGTTATTGGTTAAATAGCTCTAGCTGAGAGCATTCTTAAAACCCTTGTACTCCATGCCTAGGGAGCTATGGATCAATTTTTGAGACCTCATTCTTGAGTGTTCTTGAATGTAATGATTCATAGAAGTGTGGTCACATTTTCACCATACAATCCTTTTGTTTCAGATTCTGCAACTTCTTAAATAAGTCAAGCTCATAGTCAGAAGGTATGAACTTAGCTTTCAATTTTGTCACCATGAACCTCCACCGATTGATCTTCATTTCACCTTCATCTTCTCTATCTCTTTGTAGTTCTTTCCACCAAAGAGCAACATGTCCTTTCAACTTTGTCTATGCTAATCTCACCCAAAGAGGATCTTCAATTTCTTCCAGCTCAAAGAAATCTTCAAGTTCGCCAATCCAATCAATCAAGTTCTCGAGCTTCAAAGTACCAAAGAAAGTAGAAACTTCCATTCAGTAACTACTACTTAACCAAGATCTAGATCTAGGCAATTGAGCAGTTCTTTCCTCACCAGATCTATCCCTCCGGTCATCACCACTAGATCTAGTAGGTTCAAAGTCTTCAGCAACTTCCTCATAACCATATTCAGTACAAACATTCTGAGGTACACCAACAACAACTCTCATGATCTCAGCGGCCATGTCATTCTTCATCAACTCCATCTCAGATCTAAAATTTTATTTCACCTTCTCTATAATCCTAGATTCAATAGTATCACAGAGATCTGCAAGTACTCTAGGGTCCAATCTTCTCAGAGGCATCCTTAAAGATAAGAGAAACCCTCTGCAACAAACTCTACACTGACCACCTTGTGACAATCTCCAAGTTGTATGCAAGTCAGATCTCAACCTACCACCTTGAAGAAACAACTAGGGCAAGATCCACAAGTTTAGTGCTCCAGATCTGCAATCTAGATCATACGATCTCTTCACCAACAAGATCAACCTTGCTCAGTCAACCTTCACTCCACAAGATCAACTCTAACTCTAATACCACCTGATGCAGTCAAGGATGGTGGATCCAGTTAAGGACAGTCCAAACCTTGCAGCCAACAATCAACACAATGGAATACTCAACAACAAACAACAAATAATTGTTTAACTTTTGATTTTCATTAACATGCCCGACTATAAGGCCTTCCGGGTTAGGGCCAATTACAATCAGAAACAATTCTGCAAGATCCACACATATCCAACTCAATCTCATCTAGTTCAAATCTAAAAACAATTAGCAACTAATGGAAACCCTAAGGCAAATCTAAACTTGAGCTCGCAAGCCTCCAAGCAATCTCCTTGTCTCCAAGTGTGCAACCCCTAGCTCTACAACTTCAACCTATCAGATAACAATCTGATCTGCAAGATCATGCAAGATCTTTTCCACAACTTTGCCAACTCCAGCTTTCAGAACCTCAGATTTGATTCGCTAAGTCTTCCAAGTTATGAACTTCCACTGATCTCTCCCCCTAAACACCTACCCCAAACATCCTATAAATACTAACCATCAGCCACAAGTCAGCTGGATGAAACCATTAACTCCCCCCAACAAATATTAAATGTAATACAAGTCGGCATCAAAATAGCCTTACAAACATTTAATTCAACATGTCGGCCTGTAACAACAACTACCAACAATAAATGCACCAAGTTGGCCCAACAAATCACAGAGAACTCTAGTCGGTAAACCAGAACTACTGAGCAATAGTGAAATAACTGAGCATGCCAGGCATCTTCGACCATGAGTGTCGATCAAGCACCATAGGCATCACCGAGTAACACTTTCACTGAGCACTAGAGATTACTGAGTTCCTTTAGTGATCGAGCTTCCTTCAATGAATGAGACCGTCGGTCAAGGTTGCAATCGAGTAACACTGGCCAAACACACAACTCCCATGTAGATTCACCGAGTACCCTAGAATGCCCCTGCATCAGAGTCCCCTGGAGTGAGCCCCACAAATTCCTTGATGAACCTCATCTAATGTTGTTTGAGCTTATTATGATCCAAGAAACCTAATGAGGGTTATATTGAAGTGTTTTTAGAAGAGGGTATTGCCAAGGATAGTGTATTTAGAGGTACAATGAATTAAGGTCTTGTGTTGGTTAGGAGTAAGGTGAAGGGGAATGATCTCATCATGGAGGTAAGACTAGATTTCCTAGAACTAGGGACAATCAAAACCAAAAATATCACACACCATTTTAAATTCTATCATGTCATAGGCAGGGACCATAAGGTTCTCAACAAGAAACTCACACCGAGGAGTGTGTTTTTGCATAGATTTCAGTGATCCAATGGTGACCATTGTGTCAATTGATTTATTATTTTCTCTAGGGATCTTCTAGAATACAATATCTATGAAGTGTTGTTTCAAATCCTCAACCATTCTATGATAAGGAAGTATTTTATCATCCTTTGTCTGATATTCATCATTAACTTTCTTGATATCCAACTGGAAGTCATCGAAGACAAGTAGACTAGTGATTTTATAGAAAATAGCTAAATGAAGTCAAGTCACTGAGGCCTCATACTCTACAATATTGGTTATGCATGTGAATATTAACTTGTAAGATTTGGAGATGAGGTCTCCCTCCGGTGTCACAAACATGACTCCTTCCCCCAATCCTTTCTGTGTAAAAGATCAATCAAAATATAGCTTCCATTGTATGCATGGCATGCCAGTCATAATGGATTCATCAAGAAAATATACAACTATAGGATGTTCCCCTGAAATTGGAGATTTTTCTAACTGATCTACGATCACTTTTCCTTTGATGGATTTTTTGTCTACATACACAATGTCAAATTCACTCAGGATCATGGCCCACTTAGCAACACGACTCATAAGAGAAGCTTTAGATAAAAGATGTTTAAATGGATATATCTTTGCAATGAGTTGAGTTTTATGATTACGAATGTAATGACATAGTTTCTATGTACAGAAGATGGCAACCAAGAATCATCATTCAATAGCTATGTAATTCAAGTCATGTCCAACAAGTGTTATACTCAAGTAGTAGATAGCTCATTCTTTTACATTGTCATCTAGTTGTGATAGGAGAGAACCCAATGAAAAAGTAGTTGAAAAGATGTATAGAATCAAAGGTCAGCCCAAAACAGATAGGACTAGGACTAGTGGGTTAGCTAGATATTGCTTGAGTTATTCAAAGGATTTATGATATAGGCAGTACCACATAAACTTGACATCTTTCCACAAGAGGTGAGAGAAAGGGTGGACCTTATTTGCTAGTTGTGATACAAATCTAAGGATAGACTACAATCTTCCTTATAGGTTGTGGAGTTTTTTTAGTATCTTAGGAGGCAACATCTCTAAGATGGCTTTCACCTACTTTGGATCTACCTCAATTCTTTTATGGGACAAAATGTAGCCTAGCATATTTCCTGATTGTACACCAAATACACACTTCTTAGGATTTATTCGAACCTTGTATTTGTCTAATTAGTCAAAGATTATTGTGAGGATGATGATGTGTGACTCTCTCATCTTTGATTTTTCTAAGATTTCATCAGCATAGTCTTCCATGATATCATGTAGGAGGTCATGAAAGATAGTCATCATAGCATATTGATATGTGGCTTCAACATTTTTGAGACCAAAGGGCATGACTTGATAATAGAAAGTACACCAAGGTGTGGTGAATGTTATCTTATTTTGATCTTCTGGTACAATTCTAATCTGATTGTAATGAGAAAATCCATCCACAAGAGATATCATCTCATGTCCTACCATCAAATCCACTATAATGTTTATCTTGGGTAGTGGAAAATAATCCTTCAGTCATGCCAGGTTTAAGTCTATAAAATCATAACATATGCAAATACCCCCATTGGCCTTACCTACTGGAACAATGTTGGAGACCCATTTAGAATAATCTATAGGTCTAATGAATTCATCATTAAGCATCTTTTGCAACTCTTCTTTTACTAATAGTGCCACATGTGGATGCATCTTGCACAACTTTTGTTTAACAAGCTTTACTTTAGGGTCTACTACAAGGTGATGGACAATGAGATCAACGACCAGTCCAGGAATATCCTTATAAGTCCATGAAAATTTATTATGCTCTTTTCTAAGAAATGTGTTCATGTTGGCTTCTTCTTTGTCACTCAGGGATGTTGCTATGAATATGATCTTAGGGTTCTTAGTTGTTCCAAGGTTTACTTAAATTTTATCTTTGATGAGGATATAAGAATTTTTTGGTGGTAGAGACATGAACAAAAGGTCAACTTCTCCCTCTTCTAGTGCCTTAGAAAGGTTTTCAATAGAATACATGTTCTTTATTTTCTCTTTTTCTTCATCTGAAGGTTCCTTAGAAAGGTTTTCATCAGGGAGGGGATGTTTTATTATCTTTTTAATTTTATTTTTCTTTTCATTTTTGTGACTAAGAGAGTTGACTTAGCTACCAAAGTAGGCTTGGTCATTGTAATGGATAATGTGCTTGTAGTCTTGGAGATCTCTCGGGCTAAAGAGTGTTAATATTGCTTCATCTGAATCACATATATCCAAAGCTTGTGGCAATTCTTGTTAATACCAATCAATAAGTTCATAGTGTTTGAGTGGGAGGCTAGGAGATGTAAGGTCAAATTCAATAATGGAAAGACATAGTTGGTATCAATGAGATCATCTTTGATGTACTGAAAGGGGACTTCATATAATTCCTCCTCAAACTTTGAATCAGAAGAAACCTCACAATCATTAGTCATGGCACCTTAGTCTCTAGGGAGCCCAATCCTCTACCACGAGGGTAGCAGGTTGATTTGATTGGCTCTTTCATACCTTGATCTTTTTCTTCGAGGCTTGTTCCATGATATCCCATACTTTTGACAATGGGAGTGGCCTTCACATACTTTCCTTTAGGTATATCTTTAGGTTTTTCTTATCCATCTTTAAAGAGCCAGGGGAAAATGTTTGTTTCAATGTGTTCATCTCCAAGGTATCTCCAATGTTCAAAAGTGGTCTTATTACATTCCACGATACCTTTTTTTCTTTTTGGTAAAGAGTTGTGAAGGTCTACCATGGGATTTTGGGGACAAAGGGAGTTTTCCAATGCAAAAATCATTCTCAAAATTGTATTCTCCCATACCTTGGTCACTAAACTTAACCTTCTTTTTAGACTTAGGGGTCTTTTCTTTAGTGACCTCTTTATCCTTGGGAATTTCAAATGTGGAGGCCTCATTAGTTGATGATTTGTCAGTTTCTTCAATGAAATTTTTTTTTGATAATATGGTTGTAAACAACTAAGGGGGGGGGGGGGGGGGGTGAATTAGTTGTTTCCAATACCAGAAACACATCCACACAAGTTGACACAAGGTTTTATCGTGGAAACCCTACTAAGGGAAAAACCACATTGGGGTTGATTACCTACAATAAGTAAATACCTTATTAGAAGTAAAAACTTATTACAATATATGGGAATGCACCTACATTCAAGCTCGCTACCTAGAGCTCAGTGCTCAAACAAAAACCCTCAGGCTCCAACCTTGAGGAAGACTTGATGCCTTACAACCTGATCGCTACAATGATCTGAAACCTTTTGTGAACTGTGAAAATGACATCTACCTCATGTATAATATGCCTCCAATGTAGAATGATGTAGATCCTTGTTCAACCTCTTGTTGAACCACTTATGATCATCTCTCATTCAAAATATTCCTCTGATATCACCCTCTAGGATCCACACCCATGATCCACAACTACATTTTCCCTAATTCATCTCCTTATATCAAGAATTAGGTCTACAAACCATAACTCATCTTCCTTTCAAATCCACGTGCCAAATCTCATGATCAAATTCATCTCTGACAATCAAATCCAAATAATAACACTTAGAAATCACCTAGAGATCATAAATCTCTCATATTTCATGGTTTACCGCTTGCACAACACGATTTACCAACCAAGTCGGGCAATAAAAAGAAAAATAATATAATAAAACTATTATTGTTGACTAAATATTCCACCAATTAGATCCTTTAGATCCAAGAATATCACCAACTCATCAAACAAATACTTGAAAAACATCATGTAGCATCATTAAAAACACTCATATATACAAATCCATTGCAACCATTAGATTTTCCATCCCTTTTTCACATGTTCCTCATATATACTCACTCCATCCTCTAAAAAAATAGAATTATGCCATGTAGACCTCTAAAGAACTAACCCTTTGATTTGAGGACACTTGAGCATGTCCTAAATATACTCCTAAGTGCACTCCAATAGACTCAATCATGATTCAACACACCAAACCCTTTTATGCCTTCATGTCTACATTGTCTATCACTTTGTTTGCCAATCACCAATTTTCTCGTTGAAACATACTCAAATCTTCATGCCATCCTCTAAAAATTGGAGTGAACTAAGTGTTAACCTTCATAAACTAAATATTTTGTGCAGAACTCTATATCTTCAATATCTGAACCTCACCAGACCTCTGAACATCCTGTTCTCCTGACTATCCTTCAACAGTTCAGTTAGCATTCAATAGGGATATCTTCTAGTCAATTCTTTTGAACCTTCTGACATGTTGACATCCTCTGATTCCTTTGATATGTTGACATCAATGACAACACATCCAAAAACCCAATTTCCAATAGGTTTCTCAGTAGAGAATTTGATGGGTTCCTCTTTAGCAACATGTATAACAAACTCATTCAATGGATAGAAATAGGTTTGTTTCCCTTCCAATCATTTGCAATATTGGAAATGATCTTGATCTCTGGGAATAGTGGTTTCTCTACCTTGATGTGGGAACTTCAAGCACTAATGGAATGTGGAAGGTACACTTGTGATAGCGTGTATCCATGTACTTTCAAGGAGTATATTGTAAGGTAGATCAAGATCAAGGACTTGACAAGTCATCTCAATCAATGCAAGACCCACTTGAAGAGGGAGTGTGATCAAACCTTTGGATTCTCTTTCTCTCTCATCATATGCCTTGATGGTGATTCTCTTTGTAACATCTATAATATCATCAAGGAGTCCCAATTGTCTTATCATTTTCATGGTAGAAATATTCAAACTGGATCCATTATCTATAAGGACCCTTTTTATTTTGTGACAATGGATGAGGGCTTCAATGTGTAGGGGTTTATAATGATGTGGATTAGGACCAAAAAAGTTCTTATGTATTAACACAAGGTGTTGTTGTGTAGCTAGGTTCCCAATCATGGCTTGGAATTGTGATGAATTGATATTTTTAGGAATGCACGACTCAAGAAGGGATTTCTCAAGGATTTCTTTGTGTATAGGTTGAGTGCAGAGAAGCTCAAGGATGAATATCTATGTGGGAGTCTTTCCAAGTTGTGACAAGAGGTCATATCGTGAAGCTGGTCTAGTGAAATTTGATGGTGTGTCTGGTGGAGTGACACCTTGGATAGTAACCTAGGCTTTGCATATGGTAGCATTACAATCTGCACCCTTAAGTTTGAGGAGATTTTCCAATGCGACAACATAGGGAATCAATGACACAAATGTCATTATCTTCAATTTTTCCACACAATGAATCAAATCCCATGATGTTATTGGTGGAGAAGTCATATGACATGAAATTTGATGATGAGGCATTATTTTGATCATGTTTAGGAAATGGTTGATCATAGATCTTGATTTGAACATTTGATGTTGATGGCTTTTTTCCCTAAACCTTGATCTTTCCATCATTGATAAGGTCTTGGATTTTTTTTTTCAATTTCATACACTTCTTGGTATCATGACCCTTGCTGCTATGATAATCACAATATTCATTATCCTTATACCAAGCAGTCTTAGGTTGATTCTCTTCATAAGGTCTAGTGTTTGGAAACACCATCATGTTTTGGTCAATGAGTCTCTGAAAGATGAAATCGAGAGGTTCTACAAGAGAAGTGTATTTTTGACATTGACACATGTTGGAATTGTTGTTTTTGTTGTTGCATGGGAATACATAGGTCTAATTGTGATTGCCTTGATTATTGCATGCTTGTACATTTTGGACATGCTTGGCATTAGTCACTCCATCATTGCCGACTCCTTTATTTTTTGTCCAAAACTTAGGTTTGGCATTATTAGATGAACGGGTATAATGTTTAATGGTACCCTTTTTCAAGAGTCCATCCTCAATTTTCTTCCCTTTCTTAATTACAGACTCAAAAGTATCAGGTGAAGCCATTTTCAATTGGAATGACATCTTAGGTACCAAATTTCTAGTAAATATGTCAATCAAGTGTTGTTCAGGTATTTTCCAAGGCATTTTGTTTGCAAAGTGTCTCCACCTTTGTTGGAAATCGGAAGAGGTCTCTTTGTTCCTTTTTCTTAGTGTTGCACAAGTCACTTAAGAATGCTTGATGTTCAATGTTATACGAATATGGTGCAACAAATTTCTTTGTGAGATCAGAGAAGGTAGATATGGACCTGTGAGGGAGGTTCATGAACCACTCAAGGGGGTTGCCTCCAAGACTTCTAGTGAAGAGTCTCTTTAGGTATTTCTCATTGTAAGAGACCTTTGACATGCAACATAAAACTCCTTAAGGTGTTGGACCAGGCATGTTTTCCCTTTGTATTTGTCAAATTTAGGGATCTCAAAGTTTAGGGGAAAAGGTTACATGTTGATTGACTTGTCAAATGGGTAAGGACATATCTCATTGAAAGAGAATTCATTCTTTCCTCTATTTTGCATGTTATACACAAGACTCTTGAGTTCATTGACTTGATTGGCCAATTCAGGAGCATTGTTATGTACAAGTGGTGGTCCAAAAGATTTCCCTCCTCCACATTGTGATGTTGAAAACCCAATTGATATAATTCCAAGTGTGGGAGGAGGTGTGTAATGGTATCCATTTGATAATGCAAAGATGGATGTCTTCAAAGCGCTTGACAAAATCAAGAAGAGTGATGAAGAATATTGTTGTGTGGATACTTGTGGAAATTAATCTTGACCTATATTCAGGATACTCACATCCATGTCAGCATATGTGCTTGTTTTAGTACGAGTACTCTTGTAAGAGGCAAATTTTGGAATAATGGTAGGGATTTGTTGAATGTGTTCATCAATCAATCAAAATGTTGGTGCAAGTTGTGATGTTGATACCATGTTGGATATCAATATGTTTTTAGATGTTGATGTAGGATGTGAAGTAGAAGTGATACTATAAGTATCCTTCCCCTTGTCTTGTGACAACATTGTGTTGTTTGTGGACACTAAAGTAGTATTGATAGGATTTATGGCCTTGATAACATTATTGTAAAGAAAAGAGTCATCAATTTTTTTTGGTATCCATCTGTGACAAGGTTCATAAATATTTCAGCTTTGTTTTGTCTAATGGCCTTCTCTACCATCTCCAAGTTGTAAGGATATTTGAGAAATTCATTCACATGGGGAGATGTATCGGGTTGATCAACAAGTTTTTTTTTCGGTTCATTGGTGATTTCTATAGAGATCAACTCAATGCCTTCGAGAAGTATTGAGGCAAATAGGTTTTCATTGTCTTTTCTCATGTTTGCTACAAATCTCCTCATGTTTTTGGCTTGTGAGAGAGTTAAAACCATACAAATGTGACCTTGGGAAAATGAAGGATGAAAGATGAAATCTAAGAATGGGTTGGATGAAAGATTTGATGAGGGATGAAAGATGAAAGATGGACTTAGGACTAGGCGCAAAATTTTGGGACTTTTTTTGGATCGTGAGGGCAAGGCCTCAACGATGTTGGATTTGGATGATGGATTGTGAGGGAAGGGCCTCAATTGGTTTAATTTTGACTTTGATGATTGGATGAAGGTTTTGGATAACCTTAGTGAAATAAAATCATATTAGGAACAATGATTTGGATGATGGATGATATATTTCTTCTATGTCTAATAGACTAATGATCTCAAGCAAAATAGGATATCGACTAGCTAAACCAATTACTCAATATGGACAATGTTCTCAAGTAGTGTGATTCAACTAAGATTTTAATGAAGATGAGGATCTTAATAACACCTTGATAAATATTCAACCTAAAGATTGTGATGAAAATCTTGATGAATATGCAAGGGATTGGTTTGATTGATTGAGTTGGTCCTGAATCTAATTTGGATGTGGGTTAATCAAGAAAATGATATTTTAAGTGCAAATGAATGATGGTGCTCCTAATTCAAAATGTGGAAGATTTATACTTTATGGAAGATTATAGGAATGAAGGATTGATGAAGTTTGAAAGGTCTAACTCTGGTTATTATAAGTTTCTCCGGTAGGTGCGATGAAGTTGTGGTTCACTTGGAACTCAGTGATGAAGTTGATGACTTTGTTGTTCAATGCCATCATGTCATATCTCTTAGATTGTTGGGCACAAATTTGGGTCTTTCATAACATCTTGTTGATGCCTAATGGTTCTATCAGTTGTTTTCTTCTCTTTGTAGGCAAGGGGTAATTGGATTTTGACCTTCTTATGCTTCCCTAAATCTAACATGGATCATGGAAAATTACAATTTTGGACTATAGGGAACCAATTTGGACAAAATAACCAGATGTTCATGTAGGAGGGTCAAAATGAAAAATAATTACAAGGTCCTCAAGCTCACTATTTTCTAGCGGAGACGTTGATCGTAGTCGAAGACATTGATCTATAGAGATGAAAAACTACAGGTGGAGACACCAGCAAAGGATTTTTTACTAGCCAATAAAATATTCTATCTAGATTCTAGAGAGGTGGAGACGTTGGTCTACTTAGCACAGACATTTATCTATGCAGACATGGATCCGCGTAGATGTTGATCTAGAGAAAATACATATTTTCTAGTTTTTAGGGTTTGACCAAGTTTGACTATTTGTTTGGACTAATTTGTTGGGTCTTGTGGAAAGAACAAGCAAAGTAGATAGAAACTTGAAAAATCATGAAATGTTTAAGATTTTTTTAAAAAAATCAAAAATCATTTTCACTGGCCTTCACATCGAACAAGCACTTTCTACCTTAAAGAGATGATTGTAATTTAACACATTGTAAGCCCATAGGAGAAAGCCCCAATCTTGATTTATCGGACCCTCGTGCACTGTGTCCCTCTCAATCTAAGAGGTAAGTCGATGTAGAGATGAACAAAAAAGCGTACACTTAGTAGGGCCTTCAAGGAGTGGGTGAATAGGGGATCCCCTTGTGGGGGATTTTTCAACTTTTGGTGATTAAATCTAGAAGCCTTCACACCTCATGTCAAGGAGTATACATACAATGAGTAACTTTAGAGGATGACACAATCCTCTTTCATTACAAGTGTTAAACCAAGGCTAAAAGGGTAGGCTTCTAAATTAGTGGTTCGTAGTTAGGTATGTAGTGTCCCTTCAATCGGTTTGAATGCATGTGAGACACTTAAGTCTCTAGTGGACCAAGTCAACTCCTTAGGAAATATTTTGCCCGATTTGAACTATCATCTACACACCATGCCCAAGCATGGAAAGATAAGACAAGCTTTTGTTCAGTGTCTTATTTATATACCAATCGAGGTATTTACTAGTTTGAGGTTGTCCTTTGAAGAGGAGCGCTTCCCTTCAAACAAGCCTCTCTAGAGGCAAAGATAACACTATCTTTCTCTTACACCCAAGATATGTGAAGGTGAGGGGAGAAGATACAACAAATGTTATCTTTGCATCACATAAATTATCAGGATTCTAACATCTAAACATTGAGTGAAGACTTTGAAGGGAGTACCTCCACCAACATAGCCTTTGAAACACACAAGATATGGGTCTCTTTCCAAATTGAAGCTAAGTTAAAGCAATTAGGTGCAACTACTCTAGCATAAAACATTCCCACAAAGATTTTAAAAATGATTAAGGCATTTAAGTGTTCATTCCTCAAAACATGGAAACATACATTCCAAGCATAAAACCATTAATAAAAATGCCTACAAACGTTAGTAACTACTCTATATGTTTCATTCTTGGACAATCGAATAAGAGCTACACCATGGGTTAGTTGTTAGAAAAATAAGGAAAAACTCAAGAAATATTCTGCAAGGAAGAGACGTCAAAGAACACACGCAGATGTCGATCTACATAGACACATATCGACAAAGACATTAGTTTTGTTAGTCAAATGGAGTCAAAAGCATAAAACTAGAATTAAAGCGTGTGTAAAAATACCTACACTTACCCAGTGGAGACGATGATTTTGAGAGCGCATACATCAAAAGTCATAGCCGTCGATCTAAAGAGATGTCAATACAACCTGTGGTTAGAGATTTAAGAAAATTTTTCCAATGTTTTGTTCTATAAAATCAATCTCTGTTAAAAAATCAAATGCTAACAATCTAAAAATCCACAGGGAATTGATTTAAACACATTTTTTAAAAGTGAAAATAGTATAAAAGTCATGGGGTGGAGACGTCAGTCTGTGCAGATGCCTTTGCATAAAACACAGACGTTGATGCGACATTCTTGAACTATGTGCACTCATAAATTGTCAAAATTTTATCAATAAAGGTTGATTTTCAAGACTTGGGGTTCTATCGGGTGTGCCAAAAATGTATGTGTGAATTCCTACCCTGTGTAGTCAGGATTAAACATGTCAAACCTTAGAGGGTTAGCAATAAATGAATCAAGACATGTATATATAAATAAAAATACAAGAAAGAAGCCACATAACCTCTGATAGAGATGAAACAAGCACACCCAAGACTTGTTTGATTTTCTCTTTTAGGGAGATGTGGTTGTGCTCTCCTAACATAATAGATTATCTCCAATATGCAAGCTCAAAGTAATGGAATAAAGCTAAAGAAACTAATGGAGATCAAAGATGAATGCAAACTAGTATGAGGAACTAGTTGCAAACAATGATTCAAAGTTGAGACTAATGAAGCTAGAAATGCAAGCTAACTCATATTAACATGAATTCAAGGATTTAAGCTAACATGATCCAAAGATTCAAACTAGAAATGAACTAACATGTAATTTCTAAATGCTCTAGAATGCTCAAAATGAAACGAGCATAATAACTCTACATACAAAAGATGGATCAAATGCTCTTTGCAAGGCTCCTATTTATAGATTTTTGGGAGAGATGAGAGGGTTTGGATGAGGTGGAACCTATGTGGAATCCACATAGGAGCCACATAAGGGACACATCGACTAAATGATGGTCATGCAAAGGGAATGAGTTTCTCACACATGTGAGAAACTTTGAAAGTGATAGGTCATTTATGGAGGGAGAAAAGGTGGAAGAGTTGGAAAGGCTCAAGGTTGCGCACACGTGTGAGAAAATCCCAAAGAGAGAAGAGGGGACAACCATGTAAGAGCATAGGTGTCCATTTATGGAATGTGCTTGTCCACCATGGAAAGGGTTGCACACACATGTGTGAGCAACTCATTAGGCTTAACGAGGTTAGGAATTACCTCTTTAGACTTAATTAATCTAGGATTAACTAGTGGAGTAGGATTAGTGGGTGAAAGAGATAGGTGTAAGTTAGGATTAATTTAAACTATATTTAAATTAACCAAGGTTTAGAAGAATATTAGAATGTGGAGAAAATAAATAAATTAAAAATTTATTTAAATGGGGTGTTATGAGGGACATGCATTAAATTTTAATTTAATACATCAGAGGTGGAAAGTATTTAAATAAATTTAAATACTTTAAGAAATTAACCATATTTAATTAAATAGATTTAATTATATTGGTGGAAGAATATAACAAATATAATTAATTAAATTAAATTTAATTAAAAAGTGTCGAAGGACGTTTTTAGAGGTCTACAACTAGTTGTTCCCAAAAACCAAAGGGAAAATCAACAACATAAAGAAAGATCCCTTGATCCTCATTGCTCAAATACTTAGCTTTTTGAATAGTCACCCAATTTTTTTATCCTTCAAAAAAATGCCAACCTCGACTTTAGCAAAGAGAGCTTTGTTGAAAGTTTTTAGCCTTCTATTTTTTAGGCCTCCAAACATGTAGGCACACAGACCTCATCCCAATTGACAAGGGATAGTCTACAATAATTTTTTGTCCCAATTCAATGAAATTTCCTTTGCAAATACTCAATTTTATTAGCAATGAATGATGGTATTTTTAATAGAGATAAAGATGATATATATATATATATATATATATATATATATATATATATATATATATATATATATATATATATATATATATATATATATATATATATATATATATATATATATATATATATATATATATATATATATATATATATATATATATATATATATATATATATATATATATATATATATATTTTTTCAAAGAGACCTTAAACAATTCCATTTTTCCAACTTGACTAAGAAGATTATCTGTCCACCTTGTGACATTATTTTGAAACCTCCTAATAATGTGATTCCAATAGTCATTTGTAGGATTCTTTAAAATTAAACATAGTCCAAGATAAGTGGTTAGAAGGGCAGCATATGGACACCTTAAAATCATCAAAACCCTGTGTTTAATCAATTGGTTTGATTTGAAAAAGTAGAGCATACTTTTGTTATAATTAACACATTGTATTGGAGTCCTAGAATAGTCCTCCAAAATAGACTTCCAATGTCCATCTTCCACCTCCAAAGCATCTCAAAGAGTCCTAGAAGAGTCCTCCAAAATAGACTTCTAATGTCCATCTACCACCTCCAAAGCATCTCAAAGAGGATAGTGCTATCCAAAAAAAATCGATGATAAATTAGAGGGAGAGAAGAAGCAATCCTACTCCTTTTAACCATTTTAAGATCAAGATTCTTCTAAAAGTTTTTGCCAAGGACCTCTACCATAGTAATAAAAAGGTAAGGAGACAAAGGGTCCCCTTGTCGTAAAACTCTTCCATAAGAGAAATAAGCCCGAGGAAAACATTTACCATAAAAAAGCACTTTGGGATAGTATCACATGCTTTAATTAAATTCAAGAACCTCTCCTTAAAATCCAAAATTTTGTTTAAAAAAATCAAGAAAGGCCATGAAAGTTGTTCAGAAGCCTTAGATATATTTAGCCTTAAGGGATTATCCTCGACTTCTTACTAAACTCCAAGGAGTGAGTTATTTCATATGTGCTTAAAGAAGAGTCAATAATATATCTTTCTTTAACAAAACCTTTTTGGTTATTATCAATCATCTTATTTATAACTACTTTCAATCTATTAACCATAAGCTTAGAGAAAATTTTATACATTGTAAACTTATAGTTTGTAGTATTGCATAAAAGAGGCATTATCTCTTTTAGTAACAAGAGCTATGCATGTGGAATTAGGCTAATATGAAATACCACCAGATACAAAACTATTTTTATTAGAATTAAGAAGATCAATAGAAATGACATCCCAAAAGTCTTGGAAAAGAGTAGGAGGAAACCCATTAGGTCTTGAAGCCTTATTAGAACCAAAAGAAATCACCATACTCTTGAGAGGGGGGGGGGGCTCAAAAGATCCTTTAGATCTTGGTCAACTATTACATTAGGAATAACTTCAAGAAGCTCCTCCAACCCTAAGAAATTAGGATTATAATTCATAAGGCAATGAAAAAAAGAAGAAAATAACAACATCAACAATCTCATACTCTTCAAACATGATAGTACCATATTTTTTCATTAGACTCATTGTTCCATTTCTACTTTTATGCTTCATTCTATATTGGTGGAAAATTTTAGTTGTACCATCTTAAAATGGACACACTTCTCATTTAAGACCTTTTAGCTCCTGTCCTTTATCGACTTTTTGGACCATGGATGGATTCATGCTCAATCACCTCTTTCTCTTGTTCAATTCCATATTCTCTCTTTTTTACAATACAGTATCTGAGACCTCGGGGTTATCTCCATGTGGGACAACCTTAGAATAGGTCGACCAAGTTGACATGTTCCCCCAAGTTTGTAAGCCTTGAGCCCAGTGTTGTCTCAAGGATTTAATTCTCAAAATATGGTGACCCCGTCAGCTCGCTTTGTTCTCCTGCCTAGAAACTAGTATAAAAGGAAGCCTATGCACTTCATTTTGTGAAGCACATAAGCACAAAAACATGAGACACACAAGTAAGTGCAAAAGAAAGAAGAAGCAAACAATCTAATCTTCAAGCATTCAAGTCTTCAAAGATTCAAGGATCCTTTGTGGACATATTTCCTCTTCAAGATATAACATATTGTTGGCCATCAAGGGAGGAGATCTACATTGAGGCATTCATCATCTTCTTCATTTGATGGACAGTTACATCCATGGCTCCATGAAGTTATTTTGGTAGATCTATAGCATTTGTGGAGATTTCCTACATTGCAAGTTCATGATCAACACACAAACACAACAAAATCCTTATTGACAAGGGTTTCTTCAAGTAAGGTGAATATTTACATTTGTCTTGTTTCATTTACACATTTACATTTCAATTCAAGGTTGATTCCTCAATCTAGGGCTTGACCAAGGAAAACCCTTATCCACCCCAACCCCCAAAACCTAGTTTTTTGTATACAAGAGAAAGATCTCAAAATTGCAGGTATAGATTTGGAAGTTGCAGATAGAGATCTATTAGAAAAACCTGGGTCGACTTTAGAAAAGTGCCTCACGAACACAGTGACTTGGTTGACTTATTCTGGAACATGATGACATGGTTGACCTATTCCTGACAACTTGAGATTTTCAATATTTTTTGGGTTTTCAGTCATGATCGCAAATCTATAGTCAGAAATTCAGTTACAAGTCCAAAACAACTATTTTCAGAGCAGAAAAGCATATTCCTCTCTAGATCTCTATTACTTATCTTGCTAAATCAATTAGTTCAATTTTACAAGTACATTTACACAAACTTAATCAAATCTTACATTGCATGAAAGAGGACTTGCTTGTGTACTTCCTTAGTATAATTTGGGTTTAGCATTGGCATCCCTTTATCTCCTTGGATTTTGCTAATATAACTTAGGTCATATTGAGAGTTATGCTTGGAAGCCCCTCTTTCTCTTGTATTTCTAATGTTAGTGTGGAAATGGTTAATTAATGAATACATCTCATATAGTTTACATTACTAAACTCATCAACACCATTTTCACCCTAAACATTAGTATTCTTGTCCCCTTCAATTAACCATTGCATTCTTGAGTTCGATTTCTCAAATTCTTCATCTTAGTATATGGACCAGTGTATCTGAATCTCACGTTCTTTAGCACACATTTCCATATCATTAGTACCTTCCTCCATCTTAACCTATATATTCTTAAGATTAGAGAAATAGTCTTATTCTTATTAAAAATGTTACTAAAAGGGATCTTATTCTAGCCTTTGCCTTCTCTTTTATCCTTTTGGGTTTTCTATCCAAGCAATACATCAATGTGAAATTATGAGGAAAATTCCACCATTTTACAATCAGTAAAAGCCATGAAAGTTTTTGATTAAGGATAAAATAGTTTTTGAAGGGAATCCTAACCCTATACATAATGGTCACTAAAGATATTCAAGAAAGCCCACTAAACAGAACGTGACAAGACCAAAGCAAGGGTTTTACAGTAGGCACCCACAACTTGTATGAATCAAAGAATGAAACAACCTTCATGAAAACCTTCACTAAAAATAAATCCAAAAATAGGATTTACCAAAAACAAGTTCCATAAATACAACAGTCTAGCCCAAATAGAAGCCTATACACCCCAAACCCCTCACAAAAAAACACCCCAGTCTGTTGTGCAAGATAAACCAAAGGAAAACAATAAATCAAGGGAAGGGGATTAAACTTTTGATCCCTTCTTATGGGACCGAAGGATCATGTCAAAAGAAGAGGAGGATCTCTTAGAGTGTTTACCTTTAACTGTGATCCACCCTTCTTCAACTCTAGCAGTCACATCCTGCCAACACTGCGAATCCATGACTAAAGAACCAACACCCAACGGAGGTGTAAGAGAAGCCAAGGAAATGCCCAACATAGGACCAACCTTACTCCCAGCCAAGGGAATAACAAAAGGAGGATCAACAACATCAGGACCAACATCAATCAAAACCCTAGCACGAACAACAGAAACCGAACTGCCAGTAGGGGGCCCAACACCATCCATAAAGGCCATGAAAGTTGTTCAAAATCCTTAGAAATATTTAGCTTTAAGAGGTCATCCTAGACTTATTACTTAACTCCAAGGAGTGAATTATTTCATATGTGCTTAAAGTAGAATCAAGAATATATCTTTCTTTAACAAAGCCTTTTTGGTTATTAACAATCATCTTATTTCTAACTACTTTCATCTATTAACCATAACATCATAAACTTATAGTTTGTTGTATTGCATAGAAGAGGCATAATCTCTTATAGTAACAAGAGCTATGCATGTGGAATTAGGCTGATATAAAATACCACCAAATCCAAAAAGGTTTCTATTATAATTAAGAAGATCAATGGAAATGACATCCCAAAAGTCTTGGAAAAGAGTAGGAGGAAACCCATTAGGCCTTGAAGCCTTATAAGAACCAAAAAAAAAAACCATACTCTTGAGAGAGGAGGGGGGAAGGGGGGTCAAAAGATCCTTTTGATCTTGGTCAATTATTACATTAGGAAAAACTTCAAGAAGCTCCTCCAACCCTGATAAATTAAGATTAGAATTCACAAGGTAATGAAAAAAGGAAGGAAATAACAACATCAACAATCTCATACTCTTCAAACATGATAGTACCATATTTTTTCATTAGACTCATTGTACTATCTATACTTTTATGCTTCCCTGTAGATTGGTAAAAAAATTTAGTACTCTTGTCCCCTTCAATTAACTATTGAATTCTTGATTTCTATTTCCCAAATACTTTTGTGAAGGAAAATTCACCATGCGTGGGAAATTCGATGCGAGCACCTCATTCATTCCCTCTGCACAATATTTCAAGATTGAGAGCACCACGCTTTTCCATTTTTCAGCATGGCATGCATTTTAATTGTGTCCTACCCTTCGTTGCGCTGTAATTTTTGCCAACATGTCACATGTCTCCCTGACACCAAATAGTTTCTTCGTTTGATGGTGGACCTGGGATTTTTAATATGACATGTGGCCTCCTTGCAGGTGATCGAAGCTATTGTGGCTTTGTTTGAAGGAACTTTCTCTGTGTGGATACCACACATCCTCCTTTCTGCTTTCCGTGATTCTTTCCCCTAGCAGGCTCGATTCTTTCCCCTAGCTAGACACATGGTAGTCTCGCGAGCCTTTCAAGGAGCCTAGCCTCTGTCAATTACAACTTTCACCATTGTCTTGTCATGTTTCTTCTCTATCATAGCCATATTTTGTCATGCACCCAGCTCTGCACTTTCACTATTGCTCCAGTATGGGTGCAGCTCTCAACGAAAGTACTACCATGATTTTTGAGGTATGGAGACCAATGTAATCATGGGAATTTGATTATTTTTTCTGAAAAGGGGGGTTGACTACCATATTTTTATGGTCAGTAGGGTGGCCCAACCTAAAAATCTTGGCAGGAATGGAAACACAAGGCAATCTCTCTGATCCACTTTTTAGGGTTACCAAGTTGCGCCTTGGCTATATATGCAAAGAATTGTAATGTAAAAGGAGGAGATTTGGATATTTTTAGGACTTAAACTCTTATGAAAAAGGCTATTCTAGCAAGCCCTAAGATTGTAATGAGAATTTTAAATCAATGAAATATATCAATCGTGATTGTATCCCTTTGTCTTTCAAGGATTCATTTATTTTTATGAATGTTTTTTGTGCATTTCTTGACTACAACAATTGCCTTTTGGTTTCTGCTATGTAGATTATGCTTTACGCTTCTCTACATATGGTTATCATTAGATTTTTTTGCTTTATGTCTCATTCTTAGATAGTTATTTGTATATCTGTGATAATTCCTTCATCTGATCCATAAGGTTGCCTTGTTATCTCATTTTAGGAGTTAGCCTGTGCCTTTTTAAAGTGTTCCAAAAGCTTTGGTGGATTGCCTTAGTAGGATTAGCTTTTCTTCCCCTTTCCCCTCAGCATAAAATGAAGAGCATGCTTCTAAAATCACGGAGGTCGTTCAGTGAGAACGCATGAAGTCCCACACTAACTGAACTTCCCATAAGATCGTTACACCTAAGAGGAATTTTAGGTGTCAACAATTCTTTTTCTGGCACGCCCAATGGGACCAAAACTTGCACAAACTGAAGGAGAGGTGCCTTCTTTAGCATTTTCATCTTTCAAGAGTCTGATCCTAAGAACTTGGTGACTATATAGTCTTCTTTAGGGATAGATCCTAATGATAGTGGTAAGGTTTCCCCTCATCAATCCCTCCCTTTCCCATGTGTATTGAGATGGAGAGGTACTATGACCATCAATATTTCCCCCCTCCTTTTCATGAAGATCCATGCATTCCACCTTCCTACCAACAATACACAACCGCGAGTGATGATAGTTTTGCTTCGTATATCATTGTTACACCCAGTTATGAGAAAAACCTATCCACCCACTCATACACCTATCAGTTCCAAGAGATTCCTATTAACTCCTATTAACATTCTTACCCTCCCACCCACAACTAGAATTTGAGAAACCAAGAAGATATCAACTGTCAAGAGATATTGATAAATCTTGAGGCATAGCTAAAAGCTATCAAGGAGGAGCAAGTGTATTGCCACCGATAAGAAGAGCTAAATTATTGAAAGCTTACATGTTGCAACAACAAGATGATGTCCTTAGGATGCAACAAGAGCATTTCCTTGGAATGCAATTTTTTTCCCATGAAGATAGGACCAGGTGACAAGTTTTAGAGGAAGTGGGAAACAAAGAAGAGGAAGGAGGAAGTAGAGGTAAAATCTTGAAGAAAGAGGCAAACTCATCTAGCCATGGGCTTCCTTTTGCTCTAAGAACACCACAGGAGGAAATGGAGAAGGTTGTTCTCCAACAAACCTCTCTGCAAACATGGAACAAGGAAGGCGGCAAAAAGGAGGAATACACAATCTTTTTGTTTAAGGAGATTCCCCTTTTTGTTGACAAAGAGGAGATTGAGCAGCATGATGTCCTAACACAAAAGACAATTCCAAATCATCACTTTTGTGTTTCTGAGGCATTTTTGGGTTTGATGGTCCTAGAGGAGATTGATGTCGAGGATGACTTTCTAGGAAAGTTTGATGCCATTTGCGCATGAGTCAACCTTGAGTAAGATGTTTCCATGTCTGCAAGCTGCAAGTTGCGACAAAGGGGGGGCTTCTCCTATGCAGTAAAGAAGTCACCAGACTCTATTTATAAGGTTATTTGAAGGAGATAGTCAAACCAATCAGGGGATGTTTCATCAGGAATCTAGCGCAGAGTTGTCGTTGTGAGTCACCACTGGTCATGCTCACCTTTGAGCATGAAGAAGAGCTAAATGACGAAAATAAAATTACTTATTCACTGCAAGAAGATAATATTTTGACATGGGTAAGTTTCTTTATTTTCAATTTTTGGGAGGCATTCTAGCATGTCAGGTGCCTTTCAAGCTTCATTTTATGGTTGTTCATCTAGGAACATGTAATAAACCAAAGGCTAGTAAGGAAGGGAAGTCATTTTAACAACCCATTCAATGTTTTTTTTAAAATCTTGTAATAAAAATCTATGTACATATGTAAATATTTGTATAGTAGTAGGTTAGGAGTTTTCTTTCCAAGAAGTATTGTTTGGACATAGTGCATTCTCTTTAAGGGAATGCATGTTGTAGTTTTGGTTTGCTCCAAGTGCACACTTGCACATGTTTTTGTGTCCTCCCTTATTCTGAGTTTCTTTTTCTCTAAGTCAAATGGATAATGGTTCGCAAAGGCAAAGATTTGGGTCCACATCCCGCAGGTAGGATGTCCCTGAAAGTTGCCAGAAACTATGATGGAAAATTCACCATGCACAGGAAAGTCGGTGCGAGCACCTCATTCATTCCCTCTACATAGAATTTCAAGATTAAGAGCACCACGCTTTTCCATTTGTCATCACAACACATGTTTTAATTGTGGCCTACCCATCATTGCACCACAATTTCTGCCAGCATGCCACGTGTCTCCGAAGCACCAAACAGTTTCTTTATTCGATGGTGGTCTTGAGATTTTTTAGATGACACACGGCCTCCTCACAAGCGATCAGAGATGTTGTGGCTTTGTTCAAAGGTAATTTCCCTTCACATATGCCATGCATCCTCCTTTCTTCTAGCTGCAATTCTTTCCCCTAGCAAGCACAATTCTTTCTCAATGCTAGACACATGGTAGTCTTGCGGGCATTTCAAGGAGCCTAGTCTCGGCGAGTTATAGATTTCAGCATTGTCATGTCACGTGTCTTCTCTATCGTAGTCGTATTTTGTCATGCACCTAACTCTGCACTTTCATCATTCCTTCGGTATGGGCTCAACTCTCGATGAAACTACCGCCATGATTTCTGAGGAATGGCGGCCAATGTAATCATGAGAATCTAATTCTTTTTATGAAAAGGAGGGTTGGCTATCATATTTTTACAACAAGTAGGGTGGGCCAACCTAAAAATATTGGCATGAATGGAAACATGAGGCAATCTCTCTAATTCACTTTTTAGGGTTACCAGGTTACACCTTCGCTATATATGCAGATCATTGTAATGAAAAGGAGGGGATTTAGAGATTTTTAGGACTTTAACTCTTATGCAAAAGGCTATTCTAGCAAGCCTTAAGATTGTAATGAGCATTTTGAATCAATGAAATATATCAATCGTGCTTGTAGCCCTTTGTCTTTCAAGAATTCATTTGTTTTCATTAATGTTTTATGTGTGTTTCATGACTTCAACAGTTGCATTTTGGTTTTTTCTATGCAGATTATGATTTAAGCTTCTTTGTGTATGGTTATCATTATATGTTTCCTTCTTTATGTCTCATGCTTATATAGTTATTTGTATATTTGTGAGAGTTCATTTGATCCAGAGGGTTGCCTTGTTATCTCATTTTAGGAGATAGCTTGTGCCTTTTTAAAGTGTTCCAAAAGCTTTGGTGGATCGCCTTAGTAGGATTATCTTTTCTTCCCTTTTCCCTTCAGCATAAAATGAAGAGTCAACTTCTAAAATCCTGGAGGTCGTTCAATGAGAACACATGAGGTCCCACACTCACTAAACTTCCCATATGGTCATTACACCTGAGAGAAATTTTAGGTGTCAACAGTTCTTTTTCTTGCACGCCCAATAGGACCAAAACTTACACAAACTACAGAAGAGGTGCCTTCTTCAGTACTTCCAGCTTTTAAGAGCTAGATCCTAAGCACTTGGTGATTATATAGTCTTCTTTAGGACTAGATCACCATTTTACAATCAAGAAATGCCATGAGAGTTGTTCAGAAGCCTTATAAATATTTAGCTTTAAGATGTCATCCTTGACTTCTTATTCAACTCCAAGGAGTGAATTATTTCATATGTGTTTAAAGTAGAATCAAGAATATGTATTTTTTTAACAGATCCTTTCTGGTTATTAACAATCATCTTATTTCTAACTACTTTCAATCTATTAACCATAATCTTAGAGAAAATTATATACATCATAAACTTATAGTTTGTAGTCTTGCATAGAAGAGACATGATCTTTTTTAGTAACAAGAGCTATGCATGTGGATTTAGGGTGATATAAAAGAACACCAAATCCAAAAAGGTTTCTATTAGAATTAAGAAGATCAATGGAAATGACATCCCAAAAGTCTTGGAAAAGAGTAGGAGGAAAACCCATTAGGCCTTGAAGCCTTATAAGAACCAAAAGAAATCACCATACTCTTGAGAGGGGGGGGGGGGGGGTTCAAAAGATCCTTTAGATCTTGATCAATTATTACATAAGGAATATATTCAAGAAACTCCTCCAACCCTGAGAAATTAGGATTAGAATTCACAAGACAATTAAAAAAAGAAGGAAATAGCAACATCAACAATCTCATACTCTTCAAACATGATAGTACCATCTTTTTTCATTAGACTCATTGTTCTATTTCTACTTTTATGCTTCATTGTAGATTGGTGGGAAATTTTAGCATTCTTGTCCCCTTCAATTAACCATTGCATTCTTGATTTCTATTTCCCAAATACTTCCTCCATCTTAGTATATGGACCATTGTATCTGAATCTCACATTCTTTAGCACATGTTTCCATTTTATTAGTTCATTCCTCCATCTTAACCTATATATTCTTAAGATTAGAGAAATAGTCTTATTCTTATGAAAAATGTTACCAAAAGGGATCTTGTTCCAGCCTTTTCCTTCTCTTTTATCCTTTTGGGTTTTCTATCCAAGCAATACATCAATGTGAAATTACAAGGAAAATTCCACCATTTTACAACCAAGTCTTTGAATTCAAGGTGATGAGTCTACATTAATTCATACCTAAAAGAAAATGGACTTTATAGACATCATCATCCTAGCAAAGAAGAAGAACATTGTGATCTAAGCTCGTTATGGGAAGAGTCAAAGAGAGTTTTTCCAAGATGTCCCAATTATTTGAAATAAAAAATTAATCAAATTTGACTTGGATAAGATTATTGCCTTGCCTCCTATTAGACCAAGTAAATAGAGCACCTTACAATTCTATATCTATTAGATCTCTTGCAAAAATAATATTAGCAAGCTCCATCATACTATCAGAAAAATCATCTAGTCCCTATAATCTTTTAGAAGGAAACAATGAAATGTTTAAATCTCCTCCAAACATTCAACATTCACTTTGTCACAGATGAAAGTAGTAATGGCGATCCATAGGAAAACTCTTGCAACCCTAGAGTTTGGAACATAAATATTTAACAAGTTCCATTTAGTTGAAGTAATCAAGTCTTCTATAAATCATCAAACTATTTGAGCAAGAAAATCCTTTAGTTCCCTTGAATCTTATCAAAAGTTGACTCTTTCATTTATTTCCAAATATCATTTTAATGTAGCATTACGTTTCCTTTCATTTTTAATTTATTATTTACTTCTACACATATGTGAAATACACTATAGAGGATGTGTTCAATTTTTTATGTTCATATGTTGTAAGGAAGAAAATAAAAGTGTCAGCTTATCTAGAATAAATAACTTTGACATATCAAGGCTTAAAAATTGAATTGTCACTTTAAACCCCTCCCAAAAACCCTATTGTAGACAACTCCATAAACCATCGAAGATTGATAAAAATAAATGGTATATAAAGTTAACGATAACAACTAACCTATCATTTTTCAACACCATTACCAAGGAGAATAACTATTCAATTAAGTTGTTCATAGGGTTTATGACCAGAGTTATAAAATACAAATAGGCTTATCTAGACTCTCTAAATCATTCCATAAAAAAAACCCTAGTTCACATGATGGAAGAACTACATTAAGATTCATTCTATGAGAGTCCTCAAACTAATTATCAAGTCAAGAATCACATGCATTTCTCGTACCTTGCATCACCATGGTAGAAAACAATGTAGGTGAAGATGGACCAACCAATAGAACTTTGTCATAACGAATTTCCTTGAATCCTAACATAAATGAGACTTGTATGAAAAACATCTCCTTCAATATTACCAACATTCAGAAATTTTTCTTCAAATATCTAGATCAATTCGTATTCAAATGCAAAAATTTATGTTAAACTTATGACCGTGAGACTGACAACCAGAAATTGAAACTCTTCTCCTCCACCTTGAGGGAATCAATTTTCATGGGATTAACTATTGATTCCATACACACGTGAGAGGACATAAAGAATATTTATATTGATAGGAATCCAAAGTATTGTAGAGTTCAGGAGAGGAAGAAAAAAACTTTTTGAATGAACAATTGGAAGATGAAAACTTTAAAGATTGTGTAAATCTCGTATTATTTGTTCACAAAGGGTGTGGAATAGTTTAGATGAAAAACTCAACAATACCATTTTCTTGAGAGGGATAGGATAGATGAACATGCTAGGGAAGAGCATGGGGATGTAAATAAGTTATATTTTAGGGATATTATAAAAGTTTTTAGGAATAAATCCCACACCCAAGCTAGCAATATGATAAGAAAGGGGGAAATAACAATAATGATGTCATTAAAGTAATCGAAGAACATGCTAACCTCAAAACTAGCATTTGAAATCACTAAGAGACCTTTCTAAATAGGTGCAAGAAAACTATAAAACTACTAAACCTATGGCTATCTATTGCCCATGATGCAAAGAGAGACACCCGATTAGAGAATGTCCCCTAAATCAAATCAATTAGTGTAGAATTTTTTAAAATAAACATCTCATCAATGAATGTAGTCTATTGCCAAAAATTAAAAATAGATTGAAAAAATATCACAAGTTGGCAAAGAACTCAATTTAACCATACCCTTGATAGTTTGACCAAGAAATCCTCTAAGATGGGGACCAATCCAATGTTCTAGACATTTGGGAGGGCTACCTCTACTAATTTCATCACAACAAATGCCGCCATACTAAAGACCACCCTACTCCCCACCTGAATGGATCAACCCCTCATGGACAACTCCACAGTGACAAAAAAGCTCAAGCCAATCTAAGTAGCCTTGAGCTCCTCAACATAATTAGGAACTGGGGTGTTATGAGAATCAACCACAAGTCATATTCATTGGGACCATCTGAAAAAAAAATCTAGAAATCCCAATAAATAAGTAAACTGGTAATAATTACCTACTTGGCCTATGTCATATCTTAAGAATAGTTGACCACATTAGCAAATCTATAAAATGAACTAGAATGCACAAAAATTCTAACAAAACCTTCCTAAGAAGATTCACTTGTGGCTCCACCCATTAGTATTAAAGGATCATTATAACCCAATAATTCTAGATACAATCTCAACTTAATATCATTTCCTTTTCCTAAATAGTTATAGAAACCTAATATTGCTTTCAAGCACTTAAAAAATTTCCACAACACTTGCAAAATTTACTGTTGATTAGAGAACTCTGATAGATTAACATGAAGTTTGCCACTACATACCATCAAATATATTCATGAAATCAACTAGACAATCAAATTTGTGCTTAAAAATCCTTGGAAGGAAGAAGAAATTATCTAACACCATCCAAGTAGGGGAGAAACTCTCTAATGCCTTGTTGGTGAGTATAAAAAATACAAACATGGACACCCATGTAGCCTTATCATTTCATTGGTCATTGAGGGAACACCAATTTTGAATGTATTGATTGATTGGAAGGCTACCATTGATGTGATTACCTCATATAGTGTTAATGAATTATATATGATGAACGTCCACCCTATGAACTTCCTTATCCTTTTTAAAAAGAAAAGGAGTTTCAAATAACCATATTAGGCCATTCTTGGTTGGCTTTAGTAGCAACATTGATTGATTGTCAACTAGGGAGCATGACCATTTCCAGTGGGATTAAATTAAAGAATTGTTTAACTACCCACCTCCTAGCCCTTAAGTGGAACATAGCAACAAATTATGTATAAATTATATAATAAACTTAAAGGAGGATGCCTCCACATTGGACATGGTTATAATAGTCAAACCTTGGGAAGTATATCAAGGACATAGAGATGAGGATGACTTTACCCTCCTAAATGAAATATTTAAATACGTCTACATATACCTCCAAAGAGCCCCTAGGAACTCTAAAAATGTTTAATTCACCATTTACAAAAGCAATCTCCCCTCAACTAGGTTATTAACATATAAGAACATTGCATCAACCGATCCATCATTCTTGTCACCTAAACACATTACTTAGTACTTATAAGGAGACTCAAAGCCACCAACATTTGAAATACTACTGTGTTATATTATGCAATCACTAGATATATGTGTAGACTAAGTATTTTGTTAAAATTACCAATTCCCTACCATCTAATTTTGACTGCAATACATTGAATATACCATAAGCAATTGGCACTATGGGACAAAGTCAAGGTGAAACAAAGTTGCACAAAGAACAATGTGAGTTTTTGCACATAACTTAATAAAGATGTACAATGATACTCCACCAAACATCAACATGTGCAAGACAACTTGAGGTGCAATGAAGTTCTATGAAGAACAATGACAAGTTTTAGCATAGAGAGAACCTACATTCAATAGAGATGTACAACACCACTTACTAGACATCAACATGTGCAAGGAACCAAACACAACACAAGCATGTGTAATTGTCAATGCTACCATCTAATTTTGATTGCAATACATTGAATATACCATAAGCAATTGACACTTTGCGACAAAGTCAAGGTGAAACAAAGTTGCACAAAGAACAATGTGAAGTTTTTGCACATAAATAACTTAATAAAGATGTACCAATAGTTGTGCGGGGTCCAATAGTCGTGCAGTCACTAGTGAATATATTATCCAATTTTACACCACATTTTTACTATATATTGTGATTAAATAATCTAAATGTAAATAAAAAAAAATTCAAATGTTGATAAAAAATAGACCAATACTTGAACACATATGAACCTATAAATGTTACATTAAAATAACATAAACAAGTGAAATAGATAACTTTTTGTCTCAAATAATATATCATAGCTATCTATCATATGTGTGTCAATTAAAAAATAATATGCCCACTTAATAAAATAAAATGCCCACTTAAACAAATATTGTTATCTTAGTGCACAAATACTATTCTTATGTGTACAACTATTGGGGTAGCAATGTATATGCATTAGAATACTTCATATTAATAATTGGTTTTATCACAAATATAAAAGGTGAACACAACCAAAATGCCTTGTATTTTCCCATGAAATGTGTGATATTGTCAAAAAGTTTCAGTGTTCAACTATTGGTCCCTTTGTGTTCGATATAGGTTGTATTTTATATAATAATGTGTTATTTTTATAACAACAAATAATTTTTTTGTGTTGAAGCATTGGTCATTTTGTGTTGGATTTAAAAGTTAAATATAACAAATATTTATGATAACTAATAAGTATATGGTCCATTTAAGTTGCATATATGTCATATTTTGTATAGAAATACAGTCACCCACTAATAACAAATGGTATTTTTAAATTCAACTATTAGAGATTTTTAGATTAAGTTTTGGTCGAATCTTTAAAAAGCTAATTTTTGTACATGTTTAATTAGGCGTGCTATTTTAACGAATTGCATAATGAGCCACACCTTCAAACCTTAGTTATAAGTAGTTAAATGTCCATTTTACATTTCTAAAAAAAAATGAAAGTCTTACGATATTCCATGCAACGGCTACATGTTGACGAAGTTAGCCCTCACAACTATTGGTCCCTCTCCCCTACTCCACCAAACATCAACATGTGCAAGACAACTTGAGGTGCAATGAAGTTCTATGGAGAATGATGACAAGTTTTAGCATAGAGAGAACCTACAATCAATAGAGACGTACAACACCACTTACTAGACATCAACATGTGCAAGGAACCAAACACAACACAAGCATGTGCAATTGTCAATGGCAAGAAACTTTCTCAATATGGGACATGCATCAAGCAACCTCACACTATAGAAAGTGCATAATATTTTTGGATTATGCAAGATTTTATCAACCTTAAGATGCACATGCATCAAAGTGAAATTGATACATATGCATCCTTAGATTCGAAAAAAAAAGTACGAAGCTTTAAAACATTGATGATGGAGAAGAGAATTTCCTCAAAATTGAAAGGTGGTGTTAGCATATTAAGAACAAAAGCTTGAGAGCATTATAATTATTCTAATGAAAAGATTTAGAATACCTTCAGAATTCTATGTCGAATAGAGTCCTTAAAATAGATCAAGATGTCACCCATGAAAAAACACAATCTCATAATAACTGAAACCCTCCAAACCATCTTTGTATTTTAAACATGAGGCAAAATGGATTTTACGCAAGAAATGTAGATGTCAAAAAACTTGGACCATTGGTTAGTCCAATTTAACGTATTGAAAAAATCATCTATACTTTAAACATGAGTCAAAATGGATTTTGTGCAAGAAATGTAGATGTCAAAAAACTTGAACCATTGGTTAGTCCAGTTTAATGTATATTTCAATACGCATAATACTAATGAAGACAAATATATTTCTTTCGCTAGATTAAGATTAACAAACCATGCTCATTATTTTGCATTAAGAAAGTTACCACCAATTTTTTCTTGAGATGAAGTTACAAGACTAACCAAAGAAGAATATCAACTCTATCATTAAGAGGAAAACTCTTTCTGGTGACAATATTATAGTGTTCAAAGACATGAAGCATATGTAGGAGAATGATACCTGATGAGTTCAACAATGATACTTGATGAATTCAACAGATGGGCTCTACAACCATTTACGCAGAATCGCTGTTGCTTTGAAAATGTAAGGGCACATATTAGGCATATTCTCATACTCATAATATGGGGATAGAGCAATAATGCTGCTGCTGAATGTAGGGAGGAAGGCTCAAGAAATTTTGGAGAGATAAGGAGGGAAAACGTGAGGAGATCGTGGGAGACAAGGAGATTTGGAGTGATAAAGTGCTGGAGTAAAAAGGGGTGTGTGGAGTGATAAGAAGACATATAAGACAGACGGAGCAGAAGGAGAAGGTACTTGGAGAGTTGAGGAGTTAGGATTAATAAGGAGATATGAAGGGATAAGATGTCCAGTGAAAAGACCACGAGATTACTGCATGAGACACCTCTTGAGACACATCTTCAAGAGGTGTTTATGCTTCAAGCTGAGAGATATGACCATGGGACGGGGACCTACATTGCGACCCCAAATTATTCAAATACTGGATCTTATATATATATATATATATAATCTCTGACATCGGTCTTTTACAGAAAAAAATATGGGGATGGGCAAAACGAAGAGCCCCCAACTTATAATATGACGAGGTATACCAAATGCCAATGGAAAAGGGGGTGGTAAGCATAATTCTACTGCTACTAAATGAACACACTGAGAATATTGATCAGCATGCCACTTATGAGGGGTGGGTGAATTCCATATTGTAATCAATAAAATGGACAAAGGAAATGCCCCAGTTTGGAGTTGAAAACTAAGCTCAAGTAAGATATGCACCTAATACATTGGTTTTAAGAGCAATATGCGGAATGCAATTTCCCTCTTTGGTAACAAACATTCCACTGCCGTTTATTTCTAAAACTCCATTTAAGTAACTGTACACCTGAAACAACACCCTAAAGTTTACCAAGGACTTGGTTCCTTTGTGGAGGTTATATTGTTTGATTCCTAAGTTAAAACTTAGGAAAGCATTTTTAAGGAGTCGTGCACCTAAAAAATCCATTTTACCATATGCATTTGTAATTTACAGTTTCCCTCTTAGGTTACAAATATTATACTGCAGTAACTGCACATCTGAAACAGCACTCGAAAGTTGAACAGGGCCTTGGTTCGCTAGTGAAGATCATAGAGATAAAGGGTCCTAGTTTAAAATTGGAAATCATTCTTGAATAAGTTATGAACCTCATATAGTTCATTGTGAAGCTGCAGTTTCTCTTGTATAACAACTATTATACTGCTAGTTGTCAAATTTCATTCAAGCAACTGCACATCTGAATCAGAACTCTAAAGTTGATCCAAGCATGCATGCATAGTTCACTAGCAGAGTCGGTAAAGTTCCATGCCAAACCACAGGTTCCACTATTTGTAAGAGTATAAAATTGCATGCTAATACTACATTGTGTTAAGTGTATAAAATTGCAGTGACAAATACTTTGTTCCAAAACTTCCATAACATGGTACATCAACAGAATCACATTGGGATACTAATTTATAAAACGTAGATCTCAATTGATTATTATTAGCAGAAAGTGAAACTAAATATTGTAAATTTTATGGCTTTCACAGTCGGTAAATTGACTGAACTGCTTCCATAGAAGGCACCTGATCAAAATTTAAACCAATTAACATCTCATCACACATCATTCGGACCAGACTAGAATACTAATTTTTAAATTCAACACTGCATCTCCTTGACCATTCTCTACATATATTTTCAATGCCTACATAATTGTCATTACCATACAACAAACTGACTAACTATACATTATACCATATATTTTCAATGCCTACATAATTCTCATTACCATACAACAAACTGACTAACTATACATTGTACATTATTAAGACAAACATAGAGTTGTGTTGTGACATTGCTATCAGGATTCAACTGTATAGTTTTTGAGTAAAACTCATTGACCCATTTTTCATGAGCAGTGATTCACTAGAACCCATCTCTCATGAGAATGAATGGAACACTTAACACTCATTGCATCTTAGATGATGCTCACAAAGGTGAAGCACCAGGCCTTCCCAGTAGGTCACCCATCCCAGCACTACTCCAGCTCAAGCACGCTTAACCATGTAGTTTCTTCTAAGTTTGAACCCACTTTGCTTGCAACCTCATTTGGAAAACCTTCAGCAAGTGTCGTGCCTTATGAACCATTTATTATAAAGCCCCTTAAACTAAACAATTGATCAGTAGGAGACATTTTTTCTTAGTAAGTCAAATTGTGATATTGCTATCAGGATTCAACTGTGTCGTTTTTGAGTCAAACTCATTGACCCGTGCTTCATGGGTAGTGGTTCACAAGAACCCATCTCTCATGAGAATGAATGGAACACTTGGCAGTTGGCACTCATTGCATCTAGGTGATGCTCACAGAGGCCTTCCCTAGGATGTCACCCATCCCAATACCACTCCAGCTCAAGCACGCTTAACTATGAAGTTTCAAGTTAAGCCCACATTGCTTGCAACCCCATTTGCAAAACTTTCAGCAAGTGTTGTGCCTTATCAACCATTCATTATAGAGCCCCTTAAGCTCATCAATTGATAAGTAGGAGACATTTTCCCACAGCAAGTCAAACATAGAGTTTCCGGCAATTAAGCACTCTTCAGCAGAGAAAAGAATCAACGAGGCTTTCCCACGGTAAATGGAAGAACCTAATAGCTAAACAGTGACACATTATCTGAGAATTATTTATATTCTATGCAAAGCTATCAAAATATCATTAGGACTTGTTGTTTCATGTCTATAACAGTCACTCTTATCCATTTGTTTCAGTGATTAAAAAATCATAATAGTCATAGCCTCCGTTTAAAATGAGTAATATTTGAAGGCACAACACCCCACATCTAGCATCAGTAACATGCTTTTAAGTCTCAGATATATTTCAGTTAACTAATCGAGTACAAGCACGTCACTGCACACAGTAGTCAATGGATGACTTGTCTTTCTGCAAAAGCAGACTGCACAGTCAGTTAAAAACAAAATAGGAATTTACTTTTCCAATTCTTTGGCCAATACAATCTTTTAGAAGAATGCTCATCCTAAAAGTAATGAGTTTCCCCTCTTCATAGCAAGAAAACAAATATGAACAAAGAATTTCTTTCTCAACATCTTCAAAAATTGTGCCTTAGAAAGCTTTAGCCAGGAAAATAGTATAATAGGGAAATACAGAATTTGCGACATGAGCCTTCCTCTGCAAGCCAGGTGTCAAAACCTGTATCTTCAATAGACAGTCACAGGTAGCCTGCAAACCAAGAAGCAAATCAGGCTTCATACGATGAAAATGTCAGTTCAAACTTCCATTAACAGCAGTTAAATAATATATGAATTTAACACTCAAAAGTTATCTCAATCAAAAATTTAGTTATTCTGATTGTTCAAGAAATCAGATATTCAGACAGAAATACCAACAACACATCATAACTAAAAGTGGAAACAGGCAACTAAATAAAAACATATCACTTCTTGCCTTCAGAAATAACAAAAACTACAGAGAGCGGATTAAGGAACACTGATCACATACAGAAATAAATATTGCAGAGGTTAAACCTCCAATCAAATACAAACAGCGGCACGTAGCAGACTAAACCATAAGATAACTGCAACCATGCCGATACAGAATCGGAGACAGACCATGGCTTGACTATGATCTTGCAAATAATTGACCAAACAAAAATCCTTGTAAGTTGGCAGAAAGCCAGAACCCACCTTCAACATAGATGACAAATTTGATTACTGGATCTTGCAAGTTTAAAAATAGTTTTATTTTGGCATAAAGCACAGAAAATGCCAGAATTAACGAATTCAATACTCGAGAGTTCTACATCTGGGTTTGCTGCAACTTGCAGTATAAAGCTGAATAAATTTGTCGTTATAATATTTATGAATTAACCTTTGAGTCATAGTTCCCAGAGTAATAAACATGTGATGCTTTTGGTGCAAAATATGTGTGCAACAAGCATAGTTGTATGCAGTACAAATTTTCTAATCCCAACACTACTAAAAACTCGAGCTATTCTATTTTCTTCCATGCATAAACACACAAATAATTTTTACTCGATAAAATATCAAAAACTACATATTCCTGAATACCTGTGAAATTATTATTGAGGAAAGGCCACCAGCCACCCACAAAAGTCTGATTCCAGTAACTAAGAATTTAGTATTTACAAATGTCTGGTTTCATATTTCTATAACCCCATGTTCCCATGCAGCTGCTTAAGTGCATTTTCTGCTTAAATTGTTTTGTGTTCTCATGCAAAATTTCAATCATGGGAAAATGATAAATCAGAATCTTTCCCTATTTTAGTGTAGCAGCTAAAGTTTAGGAATTGAAATTAAGCTTTGGGAAAAAGTGGGGGACTGAAAATAAGCAGCAACTGCTTATTGAAAAAATGTGAGGTGGCTCCACATATTTCTTTCCCTTCTTTTTTTTGGCATTTTTTTCCTTTAACTTTTAAGTGCAAAAACAATTATTGCTAATTTTATTCCAAAATATAACTAAATACAAAATACGCAGCAAATTTAAATATTCATGGGGTCACTGTCTCCACAAATTGCTCCTTAAAATGTTAAGCAGCCGCTGCTTAGCCAAAATAAGCTACGCAGCAGCATGGGGACCTGCCCTAAGGATTACTTAAAATCCTGCTCCACCTGATGATTGACCAAAAGATGTACATTATATTATTGTTCCCTACTCAGAACCTAATGATGAGCCAAATCAAAAGAATTGATTTCATTACTCATTAATTTAAAAGTTGCTGACAGGCCTGAAGAAAAAAAAAGTGGAATCCTTCCTCATAACTCCCACACTGATGATGGGCCAAAAGAAAGAATGTGGAATCATTACTTACAATTTAGAAGCTGACGAGGAGCCAAAGAAAAATAAGTACAATCATTCTCAGGAGTTGTTAATGGGCCAGAGAAAAAAGTTATAACAATGGGCCAAAAGAAAATAAGTGTAATTTCCAGACATCATGTAGCAGTTAGTGGGCGACTAGCACAGTTAACCAGATTACTGACCTATATGTTTAACTCTTCCAGATGAAATTTCAACTGTAACCAAGAATGCACGGTTAAAAATACCTTATTGAAAGGAATTTGTCCAAATTGTAAATTAATATGCTACAGGGAAGAGATTTCAACTCTTGGGTTGAAATTCTCTTATGTTGAATTTCAATACTATAATAATAAGTCAAATACCATGGTGGATTTCTTGGTTATCGCTAAGGTTGATCAAAGACCTAGCACAATATTGTATAACCTTCTCACTTTGAAGTTTATATAAATTTTGATTTTTATGAAACCTTATGGCTCCCTTTATATTCAGCAATGAAGGACATTAAGGCAATTTGGTTTTGTTATTTATAATGTCGTTGATGATTGAATACGAAGTTTCGGGAGCTATACTTGAAATTATTTGGGATCTATAAGTCTCTTGTTTGAAGCAGACAAAAGTAGAGTATGATGCAACTGGTGTGGTGGTGTCTTCTTGTTGGCTGGTTAGGAGTTGGCTGCAACATGGGGCTTCTATATTTTCTCAATGCTTTCATGATTGCTCATAGCAGGAATGTAAGGACAGATCCCTGACATAAATGTGTTGTAAATTGTAATGAATAGCTGTCTTGCTTTGGTTTTTGGATGCCAATCACCTACAACATTGGGTTTTCTGAAGACAAATTTGGGTGAGGTGTGCTTGGATGTTTAAGTTTCTCCTTGGCTTAAAAGCCACTGTGCAGAAAGACATTGTAGCTCAGCTGGCACAAGGTGTTCTTGATACCTACCTAAGGATTTTGTTTTTGCAAAATGTTGGTTCCAAACCACTTCAAGGTTTTATCCATGCACCCCTTTAGGACTGGAAACAGTGAAAATTTTGTGGCAAGATGTATTTTTGTGACAAGAGGCTCAAGTTCTTTAGGCCTACTACTCTGATTGGGAAAGGTAATGCTTGATTTAATGGTGACGCACAACAAAGGTTGGTCAAAAGTTACCAATGAATATACAATTCCAATGTGATAAACTGGTACATAGGAATAATAGAAAAGTTGAGGTAATTCATGGCGTGCACTTCAATGCCCTGTAACCTATAATTAAGCCTAGTGGCAACTTGGTGGAGAAAACAACAGACTAGGGTGGTGTTGTGGCCTCTCTGTTAGGTGTCCATGTACTAGTTTCTTACGTGGTTGCATATGGTTTTTGAGGTGTTAAGTACTTGGTATTCAAATGATTTTTCGGTTTTCATAAAGGATACCATAGACTAGTAAGGTGTTGAGATCTCTAGGTTAAATTGCCAGGTTAGGTGTCGAGTAGTTGTCTGTCCACTGATTACTTGCTTGGTTTCATATACTTTTTGTTGTTCTGTCAGGTACCTAATGCTCATTTGGTTTTCTGCTCATCTCGGTAATCTATGTTCCATGCTAGATATTATGTCTGTAGGTGTTGTGTGGCTCATGAGAGTTAGCCAGGTCAATGGTTTATTGGCTTCTACCCCCAAGGCTTTTTATTGGGTTATGGCAGTAATAATGTACCATCAATGATGACTTCTAAACTGTATGTTTATAACTTTATATGTCCCAAGGCCTCTTGAGTATGGACCCGTATAGATTTTCCCAACTAATTAATCTAAGAAACAATAAATGTCGTGAAAAATGTTTTAGATGAATAAAAGTTTCCTATTCCAATGCTGTCGTTAACCATAAAGGAGGCATACAAATGCTTTAAATGAATAACAGTTTCCTGTTCTAATATTGTTATTAACAACGAATGAAGCACACAAGTTGCCAGTGCACAGAATTTGTTAACCAAAAGATAGTATTTTTCATTAAAGCTCCAAAGTCCTCAAATGCTAATGAATCACATAAATGACAATGAAAATACTTTGTGATCCAATAAGCTTGTCTTTTTCAAGAATAAGTGTTAATTCTGTGCAAAAATGCCATCTACCAGATAATTAAAAACAACACCATAAAGTTCCAAAATACAAACTCTACAAAAGCTCACTATACTTACATATTTAATAATCAATCCACTTCATATGCAAATATGAAGAGCAAGCATCCTTGATAGAGGTCCATTGAGAAATAGCTAAAGCTGAAGATCCATTCAGCTACTGTCTAGAGATGAAATGCGGTAATAAGAATGACATACGAACAAAGCCTTGCAGCCCAAAAAGTAACCATGTAATAAAAACAAGTGAGAGAGTGATCTGTATAATTATCACTGTCAAAAATCTGTATAATTATTACTGTCAAAATTCAACAGGAGAATCTCCTTAAACAATATGAACTTGTAGAAGTTTTACAGAACCATTATAGCACAGAGTTTCCTCCTCCTCGTCAAAAAGAATAACACCAAAATCACTTTCAAAACCTCCGACATTAAGCTGGGTTGAATCCCAGCCCATATATCTGAGAAACTTTTGAGCTTTTACCAGAGTATGTGTTTGCTTGTCGTATATCATTGTACATAAAAAGATATCCTGTCAAAATGCCAAAAACTATAACCAATTTTCTCCTTACTATTCCAAGCATACATAGCGATGCCAGTTTCGAACCTGTCTTTTCCACCAAGGCCGAAGTAATTCAATAGTTATACATATAATCACATGTCTATACGTCAATCCAAAGAGAGAAAAGGTTTAGCAACTTCCAAAAATACCCAATAGGGCCACCAACTTCTGTCCCTCAAAAAAATGAAGAAAAACAAGCCTTCAAGCAGAAGCTTTCGCAGGCTTCTCTATAGGACCAGCAGGGGATGGTCCTCCGAACCCCCTTGTAACCTTATCATTTACACAGTGATGAAATGGAACAGGCCTCTCCTTTGTCATCAAACACTGCTCACAGCTCCCAGAACTATAATCAGAATTAAAGCCACCCCCTGCCATTCGACCCTGGAAAACATCTGGCACAATATAAGGCTTCAAATATTGACTTTGCATCTGAGAAAGGTTCAAACCTCCGCCATAAGAGGACCCATTCTGCATAGTATTAAACCCGCTGAACAGCCCTGGCGAAACAACTGAAGAAAACCCATTCTTATTGTATAACCCCAGCGAATTTTGAAGCACACTATCAGGCATATAGGGATTACCCTGGGGATAGTACGCTGGGACAGCCCCTCTACCAGAATTTGAATTGTAATTGTAATACAGACCCATCAAGCTGGTTTCATCCTGTTGTAACTGGTTTGATGGGAGTTTTGAAGATTGGAATCTCCAGTCCTCAAAACTATCATTGGATTGCAGTTTTGAAGACCAGCTCCGCGTTTCTTCGAAAATGTCATCTGATGGAAATTTTGAAGACAGGCTAGGCCAGTCTTCATAGCTAGCATTCTTGACACCTGACATATTGATCCCCATTGCTGCCTGAAACCTGGAGTTGGCTGAAGAATCTCGCCGTAAAATAGTTTTCTCCGGCTTGCCCCTGCTTCTGGCCCACTTCGCCTTCTCTTCTACGCCAGGGTGTTCATCGCGTGGAGAAATATCACCCTTGTATGATGCAGATTCATCATATTCATCTTGCAAATACTCTGCATCACCATTACGCTTCCATCCTCCTCCTCCTCTGCCTCCTTTCCGGTCCTTCTTGGTTTTCTTCACAGACACCAAGAAATAACAATCCTTCTCTCTGTTAGGATTGTGCTGGTTCAAAATTATCCCAAAATTCGTATTCTCGTTCACAGGCAATCTCTGCCGCTTTGTCCGTCTGCAAATGAAGACTATGGACTGCTGATTGGGAGGAATTCCCGTCAACTGAGTCACCGTGGCCTGAAACCGCCTGAATGCTAACAGAGAATGGACTCCGACGTGCCCCTTATCATATTTCTGATCCCCGTCAAAATACACAAGTGGGTATGCGGTTGGGAAGTTCTCCATCATTACTTCAGACTGCCCAAAACAAAAAAGAGATATAAAACAGTTGGTTCCAGATAAATCCCCTATAAATCTCAGAAAAACTTAGGTATCAAAAAGGACTTCAAATTGATACAAAGCCCAAAAACAAATCCCTCCCTCGTAATTTATACAATGCAATCTAACTATGAAGGCCTATGTCGGCGCTTTAAGTCGGCGAATAGGGAAACGCAATCGACACGCCACTAACAACACAATTATGCAAGAAACAAAAGAAAACGCATTCGAATCCAATTCAATA